>JAKUCG020000088.1:0-389813 GCA_022539655.2 Ceriodaphnia dubia
CATGATTTCGGTTTAGGGTGTTGAATTGCTAGCTATAGATTTCTATCCACCCGAGACTTTGTCCTTTCGCTATTTCCGACCATCCCGTTTCTTTTATTTTCTTTGATCTTCAGCGAGCAAAGATAATTTTCAAAAAAACAATAATAGAAATGGCTGTAGATCATTGAGTATACCAACTACCACCTCTTTTGGTAAGAGCTTTTGAATGTAGTAACTGAAGTAACGAGGCCCCATAAATATGAAATGTACAAGGGAAGACCGATATAAAGTGGTATTTAGAATTACTGGTATTTCATTTTCGGACTGAAGGCAGGGTCCGCGTAATCATTGATATGGATTATGACGGTGATCGGGCATCATCAATATCGCGAGGGACATAAGGAATGACCTTCTTAAATAGAACTATACCTCTGGCGGGACTCGAACCCGCAATCCCCGGCTTAGGAGGCCGGTGCCTTATCCATTAGGCCACAAAGGCTGTTTTAGACGATCATCCTTGGCATGTTATTTGGGCACAAACGGTAAGCAAATTAAGTTAACCTCATTCTTTCCCTCATTTGTGCCGCGATCAACCACGAGGTCTTCTAAAAAAGTGCCATCAGAAGCAAAATTTTTAATCTTAATAGTGTCGTGCTGCAGTACGCTAGTATGTAGCATTAATGCATACATCCGTCGATGGATAAGTTAATACTAAGGCGGGACTTCTCACTGTTTACTAGAATTTAGGTCATGGAATGGGTGAATGAAAAAGGGTTAATATTAACAATCCGTGACTGCTGCAATTCGCTACTGTGAGTTCTAATCGACAATGAAGCAGCAGTAAGGCAATTGTTCTTGTCATCGCTAAGAATCCTGGGCAGAAAGACATTTCGTGTGATGAAATCATTTGAATATGATGGATAAATAAACTTGAATTAAAGTAAAGAGACTAGAATGTAATACAATTAAAATACAACTTGAATCTGAGATAAAAACTAGTTTAGAATGCAATGTAGTCTATAAACTTAGTTCAGCTGAACTAAGTTTGTCGTTTGCGACATTGTTGGCGCTCCATTTCATAAGATGCAGAATTAAAGTTTTAAAGACATCAAGCTTGTTCTTTCTTTCGCGAGTGAATGTTAAATAGGTCCGATGTTAAGATTTATAATCGTGGTGGGAGTCGAATCCGCCACGAATGACTCAATTACAAATGATAGAAGTCCGACGCCATATCCATTAGGCCACATGACCTGTTTTAATCTTAAAATTCATTACCACTCTATGAAATATAGAATCCTATTCATTACAATTTGACTTTTAGATTCGGGTTTGATATGAAATAAGAATTTCATCTTTTCCTTCAATCGCTTGAATATCGCCATTCCAAAACGAAAATCTCTAAAAATATAAAGGAACATAGCAACGACTTCGCCCTCTAAAGTATCATTTCGGCACCGACTCTCCAGTGAAATAGCTCTCATGGGTTTTCTTTGTTGATATTATGTGTTATCAAACGTTGGAAAGTGTGAAAGAAATTGGAGGAAATATACTGAAATTAAGGTTCCACTATTATATCCATAATAATAAAACGGCGCCGTTATTTGACACTCCAGTAGCGCAGTTGGTTAGCGCATGGTACTTATATGACAGTATTCATCAATTAATAAGTTCTATATGAAGAAAGTTGAATGGCTGGTTGCGCAATATCCTAGGGGTAAAGAAGAGATAATAATCCGTTACGATAATAATAAAACGACGCCGTTATTTGACACTCCAGTAGCGCAGTTGGTTAGCGCATGGTACTTATATGACAGTATTCATCAATTAATAAGTTCTATACCTATGAAGAGTAATGCCGAGGTCGCGAGTTCGATCCTCGCCTGGAGTAATACAGGTTTTTTTTGGACATTTTTTGCTAGGCAAATGTTTTTGAAACCGCCGAAATTTGATACACAGTTCTCGGCTTCTGTCCTGAAAATATTGTAATAGTTTAGAAAGTAAAAGACATCTTTCATCGTGGCTGCTTGCCTCCTGAGAGGATTGAACTCTCGACATCTGGTTACCTATTAGTATCGAATAATTCCTAAACATACGAGACCAGCGCTCTACCACTGAGCTAAGAAGGCCGTTTGATGGAATGAGCAACTCGATATATATGTTCCGTTAGAAGTTTGCAATCACATATGCATATCACCATTTGTTTTCTCGAGAACGTACGCCGTGATCGTCTAGTGGTTAGGACCCTACGTTGTGGGGAAACGATAATTCCGTAGTAACCCAGGTTCGAATCCTGGTCACGGCAATTAGTGTTTATCATCAATCAAATATTTAGGCAAAATTTTCATATGATTCTAGTTTGATAAAGTCTATAGAAGAAAGAACAGGTATCTAAACTGTCCGTATCCGTCAAGCGTAATGCACGACAACGGCATTTTGATTTCGTCTGCTTCTCTGTATATGTACAACCTTTTTCTCTCATCTTTAGAGAGAGCGCTTCTGCATGTATAGAGAAGCAGACGTTGTAAGGCTACCGTGTGGAGGAGCCAACACTTTTATCAGTTTGTCGTACACTGACAATACATATATCTTCTGGAGTATACTCCGGGAAACAATGATTACGTCGAAAGGAAATTCAAAAATTCTGATATTATGGCAGCGGTGGGATTCGAACCCACGCCCTCGAAAGGACTGGTGCCTTAAACCAGCGCCTTAGACCGCTCGGCCACGCTACCGAATATCAACCTGCAGCAATCTAGAAGCAGAAATCCAGATAAGCACTTTTCGGTTTTCTTCTTTCTGTCTGCCTTCGTGGAGTACGGGGCTTATCGTCTTATTGGTCGCCCTGCTGGCTGGAGAAACTGGAACAGTTGTAGTATAAGTAGGAAAACTTTTCCGAGGGAAATGTGCCTTTGCTGTCTCTTAGATTGCCGACCGACTTAAGCCTAACGTCCCAGGCAGAATGAAAAGAGAGAGAAGTTTTCGCTTTCTTCTGATGATTTATTACTTGTAGGACAGTTTTTTACTTAGTTGAAAATTTCTTGCTTTTGGACGTGTTGAGACTATCTTGACATTATCTGACAGATTTCTCGTCAAAAAATCCGGTACCGTTCAGAATTCAGGGATTATTATGTCCTTTCGAGGAAGAAACACGTGTGTGCTGTAAAGCTGATAAGAACACCTGTTTTCCATTGAGCGTTTTTCTCTTTTTTGTATCGCGTCTGAACTCTTGTCGGATACAGTGACAAAACATCACGTCTTGCAAGCAAGACTTTTCCTCACGGGCACGCGAAAACCCCGGATCATGATCGAGCCCAAAGGAGAATCGCGACGATATTCTCATATGTTACGGACAACCGACTTAAGCCACGTCCCTCAAGAGAGAGAAATGGAGGACATTTTTTATGTTGTTTAGCCTATCTTGACAAGGCGTTCAAAAATTTGGTCATTTATGCTTCCACCCACGGAAATCATTAGTAAAAGGCGAAAGATTTATCCGCCGTTGAAGAGTCAAGTTCCCCATTCTTATAGTGTAAGCTCTCTGTAACGTAGGGTGTATTATGCTAATGAAAGTTGGCCGTGTTTACAATTTCAATTTCAGAAATCCCTCATCTCTATCTACTATTATTACTGTACAAAATATGCAAAGGGCATCAAAGTTCATCCACTCGTCGCCCACAATAGAAAATGTTTCAAATTTTCATTACACGTATGAGATTCTAGTCCAAATCTCAAAAGCTCCATACCCAGCTGAAACTCTACACGCGTTCGACTGTTATAAATTGGCTGGTATAGAGTCCGATTGCTATTGTATCTACTAGTGTAACTTTAATGGCCTGTTAGCTCAGCTGGTTAGAGCGCCGTGCTAATAACGCGGAGGTCATGAGTTCGATCCTCTTACGGGCCATAATTAAAATTTGTGTTATTCCAGACAATTTTCTACAATATGGTAGTGTTGGACTCTTAATTTTATCGAGATTTAAACAACATACGTAGTATGTAGTTAGAATGTGGTGTGGTACCCAGATCAGCCAGTAGAAAAGATTTCACTATTTTTAATTAGAAAACCTCTAAAAATTCATCTTGGGTAGACTTAGAGATCACAACATATTTTTCCATCAAAACTTCCTTCGAACCGGAGTTGAACCAATGTCCTATGAATTATGATAATAATAATATATTCGATTTATATAGGGCCCTTTACATAAAATGATCAAAGGCGCTTGGAAGACATGGGTAATACATATAAACTTGGCTGGTTGTACAGACGAAACAAGTGAGTTTTTAATTCAGCACAGAAAGTATTTAGATCAGGAGAGAGCTTAAGGGAGAGAGGTAATGGGTTGCAAACTGAGGGAGCAGCAGACATAAAGCTTCTACGACCATATCGGTTACATTTTATCTTTGGGACACACAAGTCATTAGAGTGGGAGCTACGCAGAGCTCGGGCAGGGACGTACCTCGTGACCAAATCACGAAGGTAACTGGGGGCACAGCCATTGATACAACGGTAGACGAGGACAGCGATCTTATATTGGATACGGGCGCGGACAGGAAGCCAGTGCAGCGATTTCAATAGAACTTTGGACGATGCGAATCGGTTCGCACTAGTGACAAGTCTTGCGGCTGAATAACTAGTTTGACATCCTCCAATCCACCGCTCTATCAACTGAGCTATCGAAGTGATTATCACAGAAAATAGAAAACCTGGCAAATAAAAATTCTGCCGAATCATAGAATATACTAAGGTAACACAGATTCAGGGATAGACGGCCCATGGCGTCTTGCACAAATAGTATTTTAAAAGAACCATTGATTTGGGTGAACTTGGTAAAAGTAATACATGGACGCAGATGGTAGGATTCGGACCCACCCAAAAGGAAACTGATTTCTAGTCATTCGCCTTAATCACTCGGCCACATCTGCATAGGACTTGTACCTGTCTGTAAAATTTTGTGACTACCACTGAACCATCGCTGCTTGTTTTGTGAATGCCCAATTTTATTAACAAAGAATACCATGCAATAATCGGAACTACAATGGTGGTTTCAAAAAAATATATGCAAGAAACAATCATAAAGTGTATAGCAGAGCGTAGTTTCGATCTACGGAGCTCTGGGTTATGGGCCCAGCACGCTTCCGCTGCGCCCCTCTGCTGATATTGTTGTCAGTATATTGTTGATGCTTGCATGCAAGTGTATTCTTTAATTTCGGATTATTACAATGAGTTTTGGTTCATTTATTTCCTCCTGTTTTTATTTGTTTCCTCTCTTATTTAACTGTGTTCCAACATTGATTATACTATTTCGAATCTAATACAATTGAAAATCTTTTGGAAATGTGAAACCGTATTTAATTATTCACCATTCGGTACAGTGGTGCAAACGTTTTCATTTGTAACTTAACTGACAATCGATAGCTTTTCAGTGGGTTACACCAGTATTTTATTTTACACAGGCAATAGTTTTTTAATTCGCAGTAGTTCTGGGCCACTAATTTTGTTAGAAAGTGTGAAAGTGTGAAAGTGTGAAAGTGTGAAAGATCACATTTTTTCAACTTATTTCATATCTTCCAGTGTCAAGATCATTTCAGGGTAACTCGTTCGTGACTGGAACACCTTGCAATTACACTAGAATATCCATTTAATTTTATTATGTATTTTACTCCGTTAAGGAGAAGCCGATCCTGGAAGTACTGCAATACCAGGTCAACTCTTGGCGGGAAATTTGCAAGCAAATTTTCCCCGCCGATTTTCAAAAATCAGTTTAATATTCTGGGGTCCATTTGAACCCGTACCAGATATTAAGCTGATAAGAACAGATACTACACTTTGATCTTAGCCAAAAGGCCGAGAAGCGATAACTGTAGTGATTAATGATTGATTACTTGGCAAACATTCGATGGACGCACGTGAAAAAATTTGCCACAAAGATTCAGCTAAATTCTTAAGGCAGCGACAAGTGAGATTTCCACTAAACAATGGCTCACCAACCACACAATATCCCAAGTCTAGTTGTTCTTGAGATAAATAAAGAGTGATTCAGCTAAATTCTTAAGGCAGCGACAAGTGAGATTTCCACTAAACAATGGCTCACCAACCACACAATATCCCAAGTCTAGTTGTTCTTGAGATAAATAAAGAGTGTGTAATACTCCTTCTCTCGAAATTTAATTAAGTTGCTAAAAATAACCACGTTATGATGCATTCCAAGTCAGTACTCTTGGGACACAGTTCTGGTCAACTTAAAGAAAGGGGATAACCTTGTTATGTTCTTATGTGAAGTAGATATTTAACGTGGATGGTTCTACCAAGATATAAAATTAACTGCGATGGCCGAGAATCGGACTCGGGTCGACTGCTTGATAGGCAGCCATGCGTATACCACAAAGGGATAATTGCCAAGATACGGAAATTTCTCTCACGGCCTGCTGCTGCCCAATTTGTTTCTGCCTTCGTTCTCTCACACATCGACTATGGCAATTCTCTTCTGGCTGGTCTTCCAGCATCGCGACTGTATTCACTACAGAAGGCTCAGAACGCTGCGGCTCGCGTCATCACGGGTGCTCGTCGACGTGACCCAATGACGTCACATTTGAGAGATCTCCATTGGCTGCCTATCTCCTACAGGATCGACTTCAAGATCGCGGTTTTGACCTTCCGATGCTTGAACGGTTGTGCCCCCTCTTACTCGTCCAGTCTTTTAAGTCGTCAGAGCATTGCTAACCCGGGTGGCCGCATACTACGGTCTTCTGTTGCGCCGTCTGCCCATCATCATTTAGTCCCACCATCTGTCCGTTTAAAAACTCATGGGCTTAAAGCCTTCGCAAACCATGCCCCTGTTGTGTGGAACAAATTGCCTGCTGGTATTCGCGCCATGTCTACTTTGTCAAGTTTTCGGAAAGCCCATCTCTCTCGTGTTGCTTTTAATATCCGTGTATAGTTCTGTTGTAATGGCGTTACGATGAATGCTCAATTTCCCTGTGTCAATCGAGAGTGCGACAGTCTTTGAACATTTGTTTTAATGGAAAAGTGCGCTATACAAATCGAATACATTATTATTATTATTATATTACCACGGGCCATTTTTGTAGGGCTTCAGAGTGGCATCCTTTTGACGGATAGTACCCGAAAAAAAGATGCCCCCTTGTCAAGCCCCCCAAAAATAGTGTGTTTTGTGGAGACCAGCCCAGACCAGCCCGGTAAGATGGAGTCACTGCGGCCGTACTGGTCGCGTTGCGAGTTACCACTAACGATTGTTGAGCTGGCTAGCCGTTGGTGGCATATGCCAGATTTATGTTGTCAGCGACCGTGGTAACTCACAGGATGCTACGTAGATTAAATCGAGCGGACTCGGGACTCCCAGAACACCGAAGAAGCTATTTGGCTTCAAGGCGGGTAAAGACGGCTTCGTATTCCGCTAGGCCGTTTCCCTTCTCTCTCTCTATGTTCTCAAGGACTCTGAGGATTTGGGACCTAGCAACTTTCCTAAGTCCTATTTTCTTCTCAGGCTCGAGTCTCGGACCGTCCAAGCTGGCACTCTGAGAGATTTCTGTCGTTGGGAAAAGTGTAAGTAAAAAACCAAGCCCTCGAGACCAACAGCTTTTTTTATTTCTTCGCCCGTGACTTGGGCTGTTTCTGCGAGTCCAAACTTAGACTTGCGTAGGGTCTATAGTTTTGACAAGAGGTACTCATTTCCCTCGGAACTGTGACCGAGCGGTTAAGGTGATGGACTGCTAATCCATTGTGCATAGCACGCGTGGGTTCGAATCCCATCTTCGTCGTAATCGTGTAATAATGCCATCTAAAACATTTTGTATATGTACATATTATATTATACATAGTTAACAGATTTGTTTTCCTATTTCCAAAACTTCGCCCAACGTGGGGCTCGAACCCACGACCCTGAGATTAAGAGTCTCATCCTCTACCGACTGAGCTAGCCAGGCTTGACTTGTTTGGTTGGTTGAGCTTGCTTGAGCCTAATTTTTTAAAAAATCTCTATACCCGAGCGAAACTTCAGATATGCCAGCGTTGCATATCCTTATTACTTGTAGGCTTCTGTGGCGCAATTGGCTAACAATGCTGAGGTCATGAGTTCGATCCTCTCACGTGCCACAATTCGATTTAATCGTTTCAAAAGTTTTGTGATTTGATAATTTCATAAACGAAAGTGTTGGGACCTTAACTTTATTAAACATGTTTCCGGGAGAGGCAATTTATATTAAAGAGATCGACGATAGATGGGGGGGTTAAACGCGATATATTTCAAAGTCGTAATTTCAGAGAGTTCACGAAGATTCTCTCTGAACGTGTTGCGGTACCCGGTACGACTCCCGACTTCCTCTCTTACACTCATCCACGTAAATTGGGGTGGGTAACAGTTAAGAGGTAGTGTAAGGGACCACGTAATACATAAAGGGGTAAGGGTACGCTTCGGTGCGTAGCGTCATCTCTTAGGGGAGTGGAGCACTCCCCGTAACAGACAGAAGGGAGAACCCAGCTTTGAACTGGGGACCCTACGATCTGCAGTCGTATGCTCTACACTGAGCTATACCCCCTATATATTATTTTACGAACAGGTATTTTTATCCAATAAAACATAAAGTATTTATGGCAACAGCTAAAGACATCAGGTGACCTAAAAGAAGTCTAAACGTACGTGGAATTAGTATATTACATGGTTCCATGATGTAATGGTTAGCACTTCAGACTTTGACTCTGACAATCTGAGTTCGATTCTCAATGGAACCTGAAAAAGTTTATTGCAAATGGTATAATTTCGAACAAAGTTTTTCATGGATGACTTTTTTCCAAAACTACCAATATATCGGTTTTAGATTTGAAATCAATATATAAGAATCTATGTTACATTAAAAAGTCTTATGTGTGTCAGTAGGATGAGTTGGGTATTGGGGAAGGATGACAACCCTACCTCCACAGGCTACTTAACCTTCCTTAGCGATTGAAAGAAACCTTAAATGACATTGATTTGTTGCTTTTTGGTCTAGTAGTTTTTGGTCTATACATGCTTCGGGTGTAAGTGGTCCCGGGTTCAACTCCTGGATGAGCCCGCATATTCATTTTTATTACATAAAGCTCAGTTTTTTGTCTAGGTGACCACAAAATTCTTGAAGTAGATATCAATAACAATGCCGTACACTTTGACGCTAACAACAAAAAATCTTGTAGTGTCATTGATCGTAGCAGGACTCGAACCTGCAATCTTCGGATCCGAAGTCCGACGCCTTATCCATTAGGCCACACGACCACTTATACAACATGAACATGAATCTCGAAGTGCTCAAACTATTTCGTGTTGGAATATTTAATGTCAAAATAGAGACTGATCTCATATATATACATAGGTATGTCTACACCGGATGCGTCATTGGGCGTGCTGGTCCTATGGCTTAGATGGCAAAGCGCCTGCCTAGTAAGCAGGAGATCGCGAGTTCGAGTCTCGTTGGGACCTTATAATTCATTTGACCGTGCCTTTTAGGTAGGACAATTTTTATGTTTCAATGCTTTTAAATTGGTATAAAAGCCTCGATAGCGCAGTAGGCAGCGCGCGAGTCTCATAATCTCGAGGTCGTGAGTTCGAACCTCACTCGGGGCAATAATAAGTAAAAAAAAATCTTTTGTAGGTAATTCTTTAAGAGAACAGTCCTGGCCCCCAACACGATCTAATAGCACGTTTATCAAATAAAATAGAATATTGGGGCTCATCCGGGATTTGAACCCGGGGCCTCCTACACCCAAAGCAGGAATCATTCGACTAGACCAATGAGCCAATATACTTATTATTTCACTTTCTTAAGTAAAAATCGGGCAGGAAAAGGGGCCAGTGGGAAATAGGCTAAAGATACATCGAGAATACTGAGACAGACGGATTGGCTGTAAAGCACCGAGAACCGATTTCATTTTCAAGTTAGTCATGAAACCGAGAATCGCCTGCACTTTCATCTTAAGAGATCAAGAATTGACCACGCTTCCATCTTAGCCAAAAGACCGAGAATCGACCACACTTTCATCTTAGCCAAAAGGCATTTGACTGCACTTTCATCTTAGCCAAAGGCCGAGAATAGACTGCACTTCTATCTTAACCACAAAGCAAACATACCACTACACCTATATTATTAGAAACAAAAATTTCGCGAAAGGCTTGTGGCGCAACGGATAACGCGCCTGACTACAGATCAGGAGATTCCACGTTCGGCTCCTGGCAGGCTCGTGGATTCAATCTACTTTTGGTTTGCTGCTAGTACAACATTCAACCTACCATAGAAAAGAATAAGTTTAAATGCAGAACATTGGATTTCTACTAATAGTTAATTGATACACTTACAGAGGGCGGGAAGGCATTTGCCCAGGCAACTAGAGCGGGAGTTGTAATTGATATTTAGGATTATCCGTAAAACAATGGTACTAATAATAGATATCCTTCGAACCGGAGTTGAACCAGTGACCTATGGATAACTCGATAATCACCTTTAGTCTACAGTCCACCGCTCTACCAACTGAGCTATCGAAGGGATATATGAGCTAGTTTATCAACGAATAAATGCTCACAATAAAAAAAGTCATATAGTTTTGAGTCATATAGTTTTCTAAAGTAACACAGATTCAGGGGTAGACACATAAGTAACGACCTAGTGTGTCTTGAAGAGACAATGTACAGCGACGGGTGAAAGTTTCCTGACAGGATTAAAATAGTGGTTGCTTTTATTCTGTACCCACTCATAGTTGCGTTTAAAAAACTAACCCCTCAACCCTTCTGACCCCGTTCAATTGGGAAGGGTAAGAAAATAGGTATACCTTTTATCACAGAACTGCCGGTAGATGTAAAGTTAAAGCGTAAAGTACGAAAATCATGTCAGGAAACTTTCACCCGTCGCTGTATAAAAAATAATACGAAATTTCAAACAAATTGATTTGGGTAAACTTTGTACAAAATGCAATGACGCAGATGGTAGGATTCGGACCTACGCTCCCAGAGTGAAAATGATTTCTAATCAGTCGCCTTAACCACTCGGCCACATCTGCATGAAATAACCTTCTGCGTACCTGTAAACTGATGTATTTGCAGGTTCAAGGTCTTAGCTTCTCAATTTCTATTTCACAAACTAAGTTATAAAATGCATCGACCGGGAATCGAACCCAGGTGAGCATTCTACCACTGAACCATCGATGCTTATACAGAATCTTGCGTCGGGATTCAGAAACACCGTGGTAACATCTGACAAGGATTGACCACGCAACAAGAAGATCACACAACCATCGGAAGTTAGCTGGTCATTTTATTTTATTTTATGGTGTTCATCATAAGAAAATACGTGAGCAAGCCACAAAAACATAGAAGTTAGCAGAGCGTAGTTTCGATCTACGGACCTCTGGGTTATGGGACCAGCACGTATCCGCTGCGCCACTCTGCTGTTGTTTTTACGGCATTGTTGTTGATTGTATGCAAATATATTCCTAAATCCGATTAAAATCAATTTTGGCCTCTTTACTCCTTCTCTTTTAATACTACTTGTCATGCTAATCAAATGGATGATTTCGTGGCGCAATGGTAGCGCGCCTGACTCCAGATCAAGAGGTTGCGTGTTCAAATCACGTCGAGATCAATATGAATTGTGCACAAACTTCATCTAGGGGTTTTGTACATTTTTAGGGTTCACACTCATGTAGCTCGTTACAAGCACATCAACACGTTTTCAATACAGCTCAGTTCCTTATCCCTGAGGGTAATATAATATATTACCGAAGGACTTCAAGTTTTGTGGGCTAGATGTCGTTGTTCCCTAGCTTTCTAGACTTGGAGCCCAGCATATTTATTAGGGCTTTAGTTTTTGGGGTTGCACTCCAAACTACGAAACTAATATTAGCCAAATTTTGTCAATAATTCTGAACTTCCCTTCTCATAAATTACGTCGACTTATTTTCCCATTTAAATATACTTTAATTTTTAATTATGCGTAAGACCTGGGCAAAATTACATTGTTGTTAGGAGAACTACATTATGCCCGTAGTAGCCAATCTAATTTTAGTCAAATTCAAATAGACGTGTAACGTGAGTTTTTACTCCTCTTCAAATCAAATAAATAAACAGAACTAGTTTTTAAAATTGATCTGAGATACCTTTATAACTATTGATTTAAATAACGAGAGAAAGAGTAAACCTAAAGTTCACGATTTTTCGAGATTTTTTGAGGCTCAGAAATCGCGTCTGCTTTTAGAGCACTTAAATCTAGCGCAAATTCCCTCCTTTTATGTGTTATATATAACCTAGATCACTTATTATTGTGCACAATTTTTATTTATTTTACATAGTTATTGGTTTGTGGCCATACCATATTTATTGTTCATTATCATTATCGTAAAAAAAATTACCCGAAGGCATCACCGAAGGGACCTTGTTAGGAGTAGGGCTTTTGATCCCATACTGTCTAGTGATTAGGATACCTGGCTCTCACCTAGGAAGCCCGGCATCTCCTGCTAATTTCAAGAGCCATGATTCGAGCTCCATTCTTCCGTGCAATTAATTCCAGACCGCCGATTATTTTTCAATTAATAAAATAATCACTATTGGTATGCTACCTGTCAGTCTTGAGAGCAATTCATTTATCAGCGACGGATTGAATGATGATTGATGATGTACGATAGGTCTACTCCACTGTTTTAGACAAATAATATTACATTTCTCAAATGTTTAAATATTTCAGATATAGAGAACTTTGCTGTCACTAGATATTTGAAAGTATTTGTTTCATTCGTAATTTAACGAGATTTACCAAATCTTTTCAAATTCCTTTGTACATGTACGAATTCAATACTAGTTGCCTATTTTCTTAGCAGAAATTTCAAAACGGGTGGTAAAAGCATTAGAAACCATACTTACCTGGCTCCAGAGGCAACCATGATCACTAGGGTGGTTCCTCCAGGGTGAGGCCCTACCATTGCACTTCGGATGGGCTGACCCTTGCGATTAATCCAAATGCGATTAACTCGGGAGTACAATTTTTGATAGTGGGGGCTGCGTTCGCGCTGTCCCCTGGTTAAATCAAGAAAACTAAATTAAATGATAGAAGTCTGCTCTGTTCGCCGACGAATTAAGGAACCATTTATTACCTTCATCTTCTGATTGAAATAACTTCTTTGAAACTTGAGTAGAAGTTGTGTAGCTACGTGGTGTAACATTATACCATACCAGATTATGGTATAGTATAAGTGCAAAGCGCTCACCGCGATAATCATGTGCTACTTGAGTGATGGAATGATGTAGAATAATAGTTAATAGCCCGCAAAATTTGACCGTGAATTATAAACGGAACGTGGACGTGAACGGAAAAGGTAAGCTAACGTGGAAAATAAGCTCGTTCATTTGACCATTCTCATTTGCAATATCAAATCATGGTTGGGAACTTGCCCCTAGGCCATACCCGGGCTCCTTTTTGATCCGTAAACTGAGGCGAAAGTTAGTTCCTCTTATTTATGGTCGGCGTCGGCATCACACAAGGTCGTCTTTTACCTTTGATATTATACCACTTACTGGTAATATATTAAAGAATCTCACTATAAAGTGACGCTTCACTGTTTTTTTTAATTTTCGAAGCTTTAAGCTAGCAGATACCAATAAATGGATCTGGCCCATCTCTAAGCACGCATGAGAAATTATTATGTGTTAAATAAATAATGCGTGAAAATAGTAGGCCTACTTAATGCTCAATGCGAAAAATTACGATGGAAGTGCGTTGTTCCCTATATATTCTTTGGCTATTACATATAGGTAAATAGCCTAGATATTATGCATTTGCCCAGGATCGAACTGAAGACCTGTTGTGTGTTTTTATTAAATATTTAAACGATGTATTGTCACAAATAAAAATTAAGCAGTTTTACAAATCATTTGAGACAATTTTAACATGAGTGACATCGAGTGACTTGCTGTGGCCAAAGAGGAAAAAAAATACAAAAAAAACATTCAAGAAATGACAGATTGTTAAATATGTGATTGATAATGGAGTATAACATGATTATAATCTGTGGAGAATGTGAGAAGGAATTTTAAGGATTAGACAGTGACATCTGGGGAGCATTTTTTGAGTGAAGGGGGTTTGACCAGAGAGACAGCACTTCGTTAATGGCTGGGGTGTTGTTTTGGCTACGGGCAGTCCAGACGGTGATGAAGTTGAATACGAAGCCATAAACGGATGTTAAATTTCTCAGTACAGAGTAACATTAGGTGGTCGTCAGTTTCCTGCCCGGCATTGCATAAAGGGCATTGATCGTGGTCTGAAAGTCTGAGACTTGTAAGGCGCATATTGGAAGTAGGAAGTAGGAAGTTCCTACCTGGTCCTGGTAGGAAGCTGGTTGTGATTGAAGTGAAGACCTGTTGTGTGTGAGACAACCGTGATAACCACTACACTACAGATACTGGTTACTGTATGTGGGGCAATCCTTGCAGTTCGTCGGCATGACACCAAATATTAACAAAAGAACACCGATTATTGATGCCGCCACTATATTCATTCGCAATAAATGACGAGCAAGAGATAAACTTGGTGATACATGGCCTGCTTAGCTCATTAGGGTCTCGTTCGTCTTGTGAAACGATGAACCAGGAAGTTAGTTCCTCTCGTTCATGTTTTGGCGTCGGCATCACAGGTTCCTGCTGTCAAGATTTAGGAATAAAAGCCCTTACTGGTATCACGCTATAAATAGTATGCAACATGCAGGCTGTTTTTAGGTAATTAATGAATTTAATGAACCAAATTTATGAACCAAAAATTCTTATATTACACTAAGGCCACTTGTTTGCCAAACGGTCTGTTGAATTTTGAAAGAATTTCTAGAGGATTCTGCTCTATGTGCCTCAGGTAGCAGATTATACAAGTATTTGGGTGAAGTTTATTCAAATGGAGACTTCTTTTTTTAAAGAACCGAATTTCGCTGTTTTTTGCAAGTTTTTATCGTTGGTGGAAATGTGAACTTTGGGTGGTGATCAACAAAATTAAATAAATGTATCTAGCTAAAAAGATAAAAGATACCAATCTCTTATTTGGCTTTAATTATGTGGTGTCTGTTTGTTAGAGGGGTTTGGCGGATTTTTGGTTAGAAATAGTTCTCGAAAACCTATCAATAATCAAGATCATACTTCACAGGATCATTTCTGTAGTTTATCTTGACTAGTTTCCCACCAGAAACAAGTCCCCTATATACCCACGATGACGAGTGACGGCGCTGGCTTCTGAGCGTGAAGCAGGCCGTGAGTGTAGCTACTTCGGTGGGATCTACTCACGGCTATTGAGGACCGTTTCTTTTGATCGAATTTCGATCAATGAGAGGTTGTTGGCGTGTTCCGAGTGGCGGCTCTTTACATTAATTAAATAGAAGTTAAGGAAAACTAATCAGAAAATGTGATAAATTTAATATAACCAATCCGTGAATTCTTCAATCCGTCGTTCTTTAATTACTATAATGGTTATTGCATGAGTTTATATTCCGATCGCTCAAGTGGAGAAGTTTCATCGATATTGGGAAAGCGATAGTAAGAGAGTGTCAAGGAGAGCGTGAAGAAGTGGAAAACTTGAGTGTGAGGTAATATGGTGGTAAACCGAAAGCATTTGTGGTGTACGCCTTGAACCGTTCACTAGGAAACGTAAACTGTTTCATATTTCTTCTATTTAACGCTTTCGAATGGTTGATGTTCATGTCGATTCAGTTATTTCACTGTTTTACATAGGTTTAGACAATGCGTATAGAATTTTTTGTACCTACATTATTACGCTGCCAAAATGGAGTGGCAGAGGATTGGACTCTGGACTTCCACTCTACCACCGAGTTACCACCCCAGTACCGTAATATTTAGGTTCTATTTTATATATAGACTACTTGTACAGACATCTTTATAAAATGTTTCGAATATCCGCGGAGGCTGATTAT
Organism: Ceriodaphnia dubia; assembly: GCA_022539655.2. NCBI lineage: Eukaryota > Metazoa > Arthropoda > Branchiopoda > Diplostraca > Daphniidae > Ceriodaphnia > Ceriodaphnia dubia. The sequence continues at coordinate 15,920 of JAKUCG020000088.1, forward strand.
AAAAGCGTTGAAGCCCCATTCACCTTTCATATACCTTGATATCTCGGCGCAGAAGGGTCGAAATCATAGATTCTCCTCGTTAGGAATCATGGAGCCCAAGATTTTTTTCTCCTCGTTAGGCGTACCTTTTCTATAATACCAATAACAGAACGAGCTACCGCTGTACGTATAAAAACCAGAATGAGAACTCTTCAGCAGATTGAGAGAGAAATAGAGGACGGCGCGAGGATTGAAACTACGTCTGTCAGGGTGTACGATATTCCAATGATTCTGCACTCGATTCGCAGTCAGGCAATGCGGTATAGCAAGAACCCTACGTCAAAGACAAGAAAGGTACATTTCCCTCGGGACAGTTATCTTATGGTGTCCTAGTGGGGACGTTTCAGTTTTTCCAGCTAGCAGGTACGGCAAATAAGACGATAAGCCCCGCACTCCATCCACCGACGCAGCACACTTCCCTCGCTGTTGTACGATTTTTGTTTGAAGACACGTCAGCTTAGACATGAAAAAAGCTGAAGTGTTAACCATTACACAATGGAACCTTATATTATGCCCAGCTTAGACATGAAAGAAGAAATTCGGTCTATTTCAAACCAAAAGCCTTTATCTGGATTGCTGGATCTGGATTGCAGCTTGATGATATTTCGGTAGCGTGGCCGAGCGGTCTAAGGCGCTGGTTTAAGGCACCAGTCTCTTCGGGGGCGTGGGTTCGAATCCCACCGCTGCCATGATTCAGTAATTTTGATTTGCCTTTCGACGTCATCATTGTTTCCCGGAATATACTCTAGAAAAAATCTGAATTTCAGTGTACGACAAGCGTAACCTAAAAGTAGTGGCTCCCCCACGCGGTCGCCTTAAAAATTCTGCTTTCATTTCCTCTGTTTCCCCTTATATGTACGAGCCCTCTCTTAAGCTGAGACAAAGAGGTATAGCAAGTTTTCACTGTGCGCCATTCGCGCAACGTTTTCGCGTTGTATACGGAATGATGTCACGTACGTCCTAGTGGGGACGTTTCAGTTTTTCCAGCTAGCAGGTACGGCAAATAAGACAGAGCACTCCATCCACCGACGTAGCCACACACTTTTCTCGCCTGGTAGTATGTAGCCTTATGGGGATTTGATGTTTTTTTCTACTTTTTGAACCTTTAGATTAACATATTTAAGTGACATTTTTTCAGGGCTCATATGTTGACACTGCGCCACATGACTTTTTTGAAATCATTAAAATAGAAAATACATTTTTTCTATCAAATATTTTAATGGAGCCCTAACCAAAGTGGTGGCTCCCCCACGCGGTCGCCTTAAAAAAAATTCTGAGACAAAGAGGTATAGCAAGTTTTCACTGTGCGTATTCGTTAACTAGTGGTCATGAGTTCAATTAACATATTTCATAGTAGTGCAGCCACATATTTGAAAATCATTAAAATAGAAAATACATTTTTTCTATAAAATATTTTAATGGAGCCCTGAAAAAAATTCGCGTATTCGTTAACTAGTGGGATGAGTTCAATTCTCATAGTAGGCAGTTTCTTAAGTAACTGTAAGAGTGCGTCAAAATTCAATCCGGATTGAGTTGAAAACAATCACGTGATCCCTTCTCAGCCACCAGGAATAAAAACCCAACTGGTCGAAAAGGAATCACGTGACTGTTTCAACTCAATCCGGATTGTATTTTGACGCACCCTAAGGATCTTATTTTTGGTTCAACTGTTGAGCCCAGTTCCCCAAATGTAGGTATTGTGGAATTTAATTACTGTTACGTAATGCGATGGTGGTATAGTGGTTAGCATGGCTGCCTTCCAAGCAGTCGACCCGAGTTCGATTCTCGGCCATCGCAAATGATTTTACACCTTGAAAGCATCAATCACACATGTGTATTTACGATAGGAAATAATAAATCATCCCATGTAAAAAGTCTTAAATAGTATTCAATAATCTTAAACAGGAGTTAACGAATAAAATTGATCATTGCACTACGTTCCATATTTAATTATCACAAGAACATAAAAAGCTAGCTCCTTTCTTTATGTTGACTAGAATTATGTCCCCAGAGAAATTTGCCGGAGGCATTCATCCCGTGAATAATTACTTTACTTACAGTTTAACATTTTCAAACGATTTCAGTTGAATTAGATTTGAAATAGTCCAACCAATGTTGGAGCACAGTTAAATAAGAGGGGTAAACTACTTAAGTACTTTTAATTAGCATTGAATATCGGATGACAGCGTTTCCAAACCCACTACAGAACTCAATAAGAAGCCTGCAAATCCCCTACAAAGTTTAACCTCAGAAAAACCTCACACACCCAAGGTTACTGAATGAGTGACGCTATCTTTGTGAAGAAGAGAAGAAGTTGTAGGTGTTGGCTAAGCAACTACTAACAAACGCGCACTAATTATCGTAACACCTGAACAATAATTAAACAAATCAAGCTTAATTTAACAAAATGTGGATTCCCATACCAGGAATTCAACCCGGGCCTCCTGGGTGAGAGCCAGGTATCCTAACCACTAGGCAATATGGGATAAATTGATTGTAGATCTAAACAATTTCAACGTACTAGTTTATTAGCATTGATCAAGATGAATTGAAAACTCAAAGTACATAAATAACTTCAAGACGAGGTATCTAAGTTATAACGTACAGTGATCTCGACGTGATTTGAACACGCAACCTCCTGATCTGGAGTCAGGCGCGCTACCATCGCGAAAATAACCATTTCAAAAATATATCTGCATTTCCAAGTCTACCCATTAATTGTTTAGTAGAAATCCAATTTAAAAAAACAAAATCAGTAGAAATTTCGGTTTAGTCCTTTTACGAGTTCTTCACTATAGCAAAGAAATCACGTCATTGTTTCAACCATTACAGGTGGCGAATGGAATAAGTACTTTTAGCACGTCTTCAGTCGTTTTACCACTACCAGGTGTGGGGCTTGAACCCACGACCCCATTCGGGGACCAGAATTTAAGTCTCGCGCCTTAACCACTCGGCCAACCTGGTGAATTATCGTAACTTCCCTATAGACGATATTCACCCCTTGATGGGGAGGGGAGCAAGAGGGAAAGCAAAGCGGCTGGGGTTTCATGCTGCACGTTGTAAAGATGTTCTCCTCGTCGCCTCAGGGTGTGCTTGTTCATAGTACCTACCCCTCCTCCTCTGCATTGTATCAGGATCGGTACCGCGACAGAGAGTACTACAAACAAGCACTCCCTGGGGTGGCAAGGGGTACACCCTTGCAACGTGGCACTTAAGCCGCTCCGCTTTCACCCTCACGCCACCCATAGAAGGAATAAAAATCTATAGCTAGATTATAATGTATTTATTGATTAATTGAAATGATTGATCAACAAACAAAGGTCGGCCGTGTTAAAAAGGAACACGCAGTTCGCGGACTGCTTCTCTTGGCTTTATTTTTGCAAATGCATATTGCTCATATTTGTCAGATCACCTTGTCACTGATTTGCATCTGATAAAGCTTATGTTATTAAATATAATGAAGGGTCAGGTTATTGGGAGATTCCTTTAAATAATAATATACCAGTTCGGGTGTTGTTCCCTAAATGATGACAGCAGGAAAATACGACCTAATGTGATGCCGACGCTAAAACATGAAAGACAAGAATTAACTGTTTGATTCATCGTTTCGTTAGACGAACGAGACCCAAGTGAGCTAAGAAGGCTATATATTACCAAGTTTATCTCTTGCTCGTCATTTATTGGGTGTGAATATATAGCGTTGGAATCAATAATCTATGTACTTGGGTAATTATAGAGAAGACTTCTATAATTTAATTTAATTTTCTTGATATAACTAGGGGACAGCGCGAACGCAGTCCCCCACTACCAAAAATTGTACTCCCGAGTTAATCGCATTTGGATTAATCGCAAGGGTCAGCCCATCCGCAGTGCAATGGTAGGGCCTCACCCTGGAGGAACCACCTAAGTGATCATAGTTGCCTCTGAGCCAGGTAAGTATGGTTTCTGATGCTTTTACCACCCGTTTTGAAATTTTTGCAAAGAAAATAGGCAACTAGTATTGAATTCGCAAATTTGCAAATGAATTTGAAAAGATTTAGTAAAGATAATAAAATAGCGAATAATACAAATACTTTCAAATATCTAGTGACAGCAAAGTTCTCTATCTGAAATATTTAAACATTTTAGAAATGCAATAATATTTGTCTAAAATAGTGGGGTAGACCTATCATAAATCATCAATCATGATTCAATTGGTCGCTCATAAATCAGTTACTCTCAAGACTGACAGGTAGTCTGCCCATAGTGAGCATTTTAATTGAACAAATAATCGACGGTCTGGAATTAATTGCGTGGAAGAATGGAGCTCGAATCATGGATGTCGAAATTTACAGTAGCCTAGATGCTTTATATCTTTGATAAGGTTTTTTTATTTTCCAAATCAATGCTTCATAGTCCATATATCTCTGGCTCCTAATCCCAAAATCTTAGCTCGGTTCGGCATTATTAAGGTATTTTAAAATTATTTTCAGTATGCTGATTGCTGCCCATGATCCTTAGCTATGACAAGAACAACTCCCTTGCCGTTGCTTCATTTTCGACCACATGCCCTAAATTCGAGTATAAAGTCATCAAGTCCAAATTGTTAACTTATCCATCGAGACGCATGTATGCATAAATGCGGCATACTAGCTTACTGCAGCACGATACTCTTACGGTTACATATTTTGCTTCTGGTGGCATCTTTTTAGAAGACATTGCTGTTGATCGCAGCACAAATGAAGGATAGAATGAGGTAAACTTAATTTGTTAACCTTTTCTGTCCATGTAGCATGCCAAGGATAAGAGTCTTGTTAGCCTTTGTGGCCTAATGGATAAGGCACCGGCCTCCTAAGCCGGGGATTGCGGGTTCGAGTCCCGCCAGAGGTATATTTTTAACTAAGAACGTCATTCTTTATGTCCCTCACGATACTGATGTTGCCCGACCGTCATATCCTTTATCAATGATTATATGCGGATCTTGCCTCCAGTCCGGAAATTATACCAGTAATTCTAAATACCACCAAGGGAGAACGGAGCCTTTCCCTTGTACATTTCATTAACCGATTTAACCGAAATTAACCGATATCAAGTTTATTGTTTATGCATAGTGGTTTTAATTGACAACTGCGATTGGTAAAGCAAGAAGGTCTCATCGTGTAATGGTTTACTCTGAATCTGGCAATCCGAGTTCAAATCTCGGTGGGACCTTAGAAATGAGTTAAGAATGGAATGTGAAGAGTATGAACCATAACCTAGATATTTAGTTGGCCTGTCTGTCTATTTTATATTCATCGCATCCGCTGGGCAATTTCTTGCGTGTGCGTGATGTAAGGGTTTAGGTACCGTGGCCGATTGGTGTAAGGCGCTGGTTTTAGGCACCAGTCTTAACGGGTGTGGGTTCGAATCCCACCGCTGCCATGAAAAAAACCGTTGCATTTTATCGGATAATCGTGATACGGGGAGCTTCGGTAATAAAGGCACAATTCTTAGGTTCATTTATCGTATTAATTTACTTTTGGTAAGTCTGCCCCTTGAGTGTTTCTTGTTTGCCTCTTTCCAAAAAATGTATCACTCGGACATTTTAAGACATGCTGCAGATGTTAGTGATGTTCCAAATAGATGTTAATTGGATATCCTTACGGCCAGTTGCATTTTTTCAGTCATTCTAGTCTCTTTTTTCTTGTAAGCCAACAGTCACGAGTCATCCAGAAGGTAAGCGTCTTCGCCTGTAAGAATAGAATCGATTTCAATTTTAAATAATTTAAACCATCTGTGCAGGGTCAAGCCGTCAGGTCAGTGCAGATGTGGCCGATTGGTTAAGGCGGCTGACTCGAAATCAGTTTTCCTCTAGGAGTTTCTTAAGTCATTAAGTCAACGGTTACACGAAAACTACTTAGTAAATCTGCCTACGTAGTTTGCCTATTCTAAGTAGATTTTCTAGATAGTTCTCACAATACCAGGTAGTTTTATATTCATACACAAGTTATCAATTAATTCGACGTAGCAGTTTTCTTTTTTGGCTGAACCATAGTTACCTCCAGTGGAACTATTCTTTTGTCATAGTTCATTTTTTGGGAAAATTTTTCAAGCTTTTTCTAGGGTGTAATTTTCTTGCAAATGCAATTTAAAAATATAGAACCTAAACAATTAATTTAGGGGGTGGTAACTCAGTGGTAGAGTGCTCGCTTTGCATGCGAGAAGTCCAGAGTTCAATCCTCTGCCACTCCATTTTGGCAGCGTAATACTGTCGGTACAAAATAAAGTATATGCATTGTCTGAACCTAACATATAAACCAGGAAATAACTGAATCGACTTAAATTGCATCAACCAGTCGAAAGCGTTAAGTAGAAGAAATGTGAGACACCTAATGAACGATTCTTATGACCGGCGTCATAGGACTCCCAGCTTCCTAGGACTTTAGTTCTAGTTCATTCCTATAAGAAGCAAAATTAAAATCTGGATACAAAATTTATTACTACGCTTACATGCTATTCACATTAAAATGTTATTGTCAGAAGTGGGATTTGAACCCACGCCCTCTGTTGAGGACCAGAATGCTTCCATCCGTTATACACGGCAAGTTTGTACACTTGAGTCTGGCGCCTTAGACCGCTCGGCCATCCTGACATATCTGTGTTTACGTCTTACAGCTCTATATTGAACTTGTTTTTGCCATGTTACCTCGCACTCAAGTTTTCCACTTCTGCACGCTCTCCTTGACTCTCACCTACTATCGCTGTCCTAATATCGATGACAATTGTCTACTTGAGCGATGGGAACATAAACTCATGCAATTACCACTATAATTATCAAAGAAAACGGACAGCAACGGATTGAAGAAGCCATGGATTGGATATTTCAATTATTTCTCATTTTCTGTTTACTTTTACATGTATTTTATTTAATTATAGTGGTTAGTATCCTAGCCACTAGACAATATGGGATAAACTGATTGTCGATCTAAACTATCTAACGAACGTACTAATTTGTTAGTATTGAGCAAGATCAAAAAGTACATAAATAACTTCAAGACGATGTTTCTTTACAACGTACAGTGATCTCGACGTGATTTGAACACGCAACCTCCTGATCTGGAGTCAGGCGCGCTACCATTGCGCCACGAAATCCCTGTAATTGTGGAACACCGCAATTGATAGTAGAAGAGGGAGGGATTAATGAACCAAAATTTATTTAAATCGGAAATTCAGGAATACATTTGCATGCAATCAACAATAATGTCATTATAAAATCAACAGAGTTGCGCAGCGGAAGCGTGCTGGGCCCATAACCCAGAGGTCCGTAGATCGAAACTACGCTCTGCTATATAATAAATATTTGTTTTCTGCTCAGGTATTTTTTTTTAAATGACCATGATAGTTTCGTTGATTGTATAATATTCATCTTGATAAATTTTGCTTAGACGTTACCTGGTGTTTACATAGTGGTTACATACTGGTGGTTACATGGTGTTTATAAATCCTCGCACAGGATACTTTCTATCGAACAAGCATCGATGGTTTAGTGGCTTGATGTGTTTTTCTTTTACAACAAGAAGAAAGGTTTATGGACAATTTTTAGCAACTTTTGTAAAATTGGAAAAGAAAAAGTAAAAACAATTGACAAGTGCAAGGCAACAGGAAAAGAAAGAAAACAATAGCAGACGGCGGGAGGAGCACTCAAGTGAGAGAAACAAAAGACATACGGACAGCTACATTATTTTACAGAGTTTGCTAAATGCACACAAGAAACTCAGAACTAAATCATGATTTTCATCTGATTACCTCATGAAAATCTCATAAATTGGGACATCGTTGAGAATCTTACAGATTTCTCATGAGACTTTTGCGTAAGCGTCAGGTTTGAATAGTTCGAAAATCGTTCGATTGTGAAAGAAGTGTTCGGCGTCGGTAGTGCGAGGCTTTTTGTCTTAGTCCGTATCCTACTGGATGGAGAAACTAAAACATCCAAACAGTGCTGTCGAAGACAGAAGAAGTGCATTTCCCTCAGGCATGGTTTTCTTACTACCACTGGTCGGGGCCTGCTTTCTTTCCTCCATTTTTCACAGAAAGGACCTCCTTTATTTCTCTCTTGCCTGGGTTCTCATTTTAGTGATTCCGCTTTCGGGCTCGAGCAAAGAGAGGAGTCCGAACGACAGACAGAGCGACCTCTAAAAAAATCTCTCCCCACTCAAGAAGGTTACTAAACGAGTCATGCTCATCGAGCCCGTTCGTACTTTCATCAGAATAAAGACCCAGGCAAGAAAGAGATAGAGGAGGCCCTACCGGCTGTCCGAACCGGGAGAGGTACCCATTTCACTTGGAACAGTTTTCTTAGTATAATTATATTACTATATTATATAGTATTTCTCACTATCATCGTCGTCGCTTTTTTCTTACCGGTTCTGGTGCTCACTAATCCATTGATCGAGAAGTAATTGTAGCTAAGTCTGAAAATTTATGGACGAGGTGACCGAGCGGTGAACGTGATGGACTACTAATCCATTGTGCATTGCACGCGTGGGTTCGAATCCCATTTTCGTTGTATTTATGTATTAACGCAATCCAAATGAATTTCACTAATAATTTGAGATTTTTTAGTTCTTCTATATCCAAAACTTCGCCCAACGTGGGGCTCGAACCCACGACCCTGAGATTAAGAGTCTCATGCTCTACCGACTGAGCTAGCCAGGCTTATACAATCACGGATAAACTAAAGGCGTAATTATTTTGAGACATTAACATAAACTGTCCATCGGAATGTTTAAAAATTTTACACATCTTATGAAAGTTCTACATCTCTATCTACTATTGTTAATTATTAAAAATATGAAAGGGGTATCAATGGTTATTATTCCGTCGCCCATAATACCAAATATTTTCTATTTTCTTGAAATGATTATGTTTAAAGTCCAAATTTCAAAGCTTCCATACCCAACTAAAACTCTAGATATGCCAGTGTTGGAAAGGACTTTGCAACCACTTGGAATTTGTGGCCTCTGTGGCGCAATTGGCTAGCGCGTTCGGCTGTGTATAGACGTGTCTAACTGATCTCCCAAGAGTGACATCTTGCTGTGAGTCCAAAAACTATTTGTTCCCTTTCTATTTTGTATTGTTGCATTTGCTTCGTTTGTTTTTCGTTGTTTTTTTTCCTTGTTACGTGTTTTTCTTTTCGTTGTTTCCCCCGTTATTTTGCATTGTCCTTTTTTTTGCCGTCCTTTTGCCCCCTTTTTGTGTGGGTAAAATGGGTACGGAAACCCCAGACGTCTGGCCTCGTACTGCCGAAATTAATTTTGGCAGCACCGAAGTGACTAGGCATGAATTCTATGAATGTTTCGAGCGCCATGATAGTGAGTCTGACAGTATCTTTGAGGCAGTTTCTCGCCTACCAGGCCGTTCTTTTTGCGTTTTCCGGGTTGGTTTCAAGACCGTCAAAAATCATATCGAATTTTTGGATACCTTTAGCACCAAAGAGTCTGTAGTCATCAATGGCAAAGAAGTCCGAATCAGAGTCAGGGATAGATCTGTCAATTTAGTACGCGTTCGAATTCAACATTTTAAATTCGATGATGACTTAAGCCTGCTGAGCAAGAGATTGCGTGAGTATGGATTGGTGTCTCGGATTTTTTGGGACACGTATCAGGATAGATCACTTCCAAAGTGGAACGGCATTAAGACTGGAGTTGTCAATGTGGATATGGAAATCCACAAGAACATTCCGTCTTATATCACTTTTGGAAGTTACAAGGATCCACTCATGGTGTCTTATGCAGGCCAATTGTACACATGCCGTTTGTGTGACTCCCCTACTCATGTCTTAGCTGATTGCCCGAAGCAACCCGGTAGACTAACCACCCCAAGCACCAACCCAAAAGCCTCCATTGGATCACGTAATTACAGTAGTGTACTAACCAATCGTGCCCCAGTTGGGTCAACAACTTCTAAGAGACCCGAGGCTACAAACCCAATTGGTATGGGGCCAAGACCAATTGCTCCAACTGTTGACGCAGAGTCTTTCCCCGGTTTAGCCAAGAGGCCAACGACGTCGACTGCGGTCGTGCTTGATGAAGCTCCAGAGGTTCCCGTTTCGAAACCCGATGGACCCGAAACTCTTTCTGACACCGATTCTGACGCTGAAGACACCACCGAAGTGGCTCCGTCTGTAGCGTCTAAACCGGGTAGGAAGGAGAAAAGGAAAGAGTCGAGGGAATTTCGGGATCAACAAAAACAGTTGCAAAAAAAGAGTCGTACTGCCTCCTCCAACTCTTTTAGCGAAGAAACGGAGGAATTGATGACTGACGTAGCTCAGTTAGTTGAACTCGGGTCTCCGACTCGAGAGGTCCAAGGTTCGATTCCAGGTGGAGACAATTCTTTTGCCAGTATCTCTGGGATAGATGATATGACACCTGGTGGAATTTTCCCGAATGATCCATCATTAAATCAGGTGGTTATCGAAGAGGATGGAGAGATGGATATTACACAACCGCCTTCGGTTTCGAATCCCGAGGAAGACATTTCTTTTTCCAGTGGCAGTATTCAGCCAGGCCAACGCCCACTTGATAGCCAGGAGGCTAGTCATGTGAGCGAGACTCAGGAGTCCTTGGGCATTCCCCTCGGCACTCCAGCAGACAGCATTAGGGAAAAAACTCTTCGATCTTTAAAACTCGTAAATAAAAATCCTAAAATGAGTCAGAATACCAAACCTAGATTTAAAAATTAATCATGACTAACATCGCAACATATAATATCAATAGAATCTCATCTCCTGAAAAACTTCAAATAATACTAAATTTTTTTTTACATCAGAAACTCGATATTATATGTTTGCAAGAAGTAGTATTCCACTCTAGCACCGTATTTAGTAACCATTACCAGATGTATACGAATCTCGGCCCTAGAAAACATGGGACAGCCATCCTAGTACGACACGGCCTAAGCGCCACCAACATTTTGTTTGAGCCGGAGGGGAGGCTGATAGCCATGGAAGTAAAGGGCTTTGCTTTCGTGTGTATTTATGCCCCATCTGGTGATCAAAATAAAAGTTATAGAGATTCTTTCCTCCGTCAAACTATTCCGGCTTATGTTGCCCAGTATAAGGCGCCAGCAATTATATTGGGAGATTTTAATGCCGTTGACGAGATCGATGACCGGAAAAGTAGCAAGACAACACCACCTAAAATTAGACAAGCACTACTAGAATCCCTCCGTAATTTAGTAAAAGCTCTCTCTTTAACAGATGTCTGGAGAGACATTCGGAAAGATGAACCTTGCTGGTCGTACAATTGTGCGACTGGCCAGGCTAGATTGGACCGAATTTATTGCCAGCATCAAGTTAAATTTTCCAATATCCATTTGCACGACTTACCACTCGGGGATCACAGACCAATTGTAGGGTATATAAACAGCACCACCCCTCGTCCTGTAGTGAGAAAAAAGTCAATGGACTTATGGAAACTTAATACAGCTATTCTAGAGGAAGAAGAGTATATTGAATTAGTGCATGTTTTTATCGAGGAAATGTCCCAACACCCTTCCCGTATTGCAAATGTAGACCACTGGTGGGAGAATACCTTCAAACCTGGCCTCAGGCGGTTATCAATCAACTATTGTAGAAAGAGAATCTGTGATCAGAGAGTCAAACGGAAATTGCTCCAAGATCAACTTAAAGAAACCGTGAACAGTGCAGATTTCAATCATGCACGCTACGTGGAGTTGAAACGTGAGTTTCTAGCCTGGGAGCGAGAAGCATTGAGGGGATTTGCAATTCGTTCACGCGTAGACTTCAACCGAAGAAGAGCCATCTACCTTTCACATGAATAAGTCAACGAGCAATTTCCAGAAATCTCTGATCACTCAGCTCAAAACTGACGACAACCGTAAAATTAACCAGCCTGAGGAAATTAACCAAGTAATAATTGAACATTTTCGTAGAATCTTTCAGAATCAACCTTCACCAAATACCCAATTAGCTGATAAATTTTTAGAAGGAATTAGGGGTGCACTTAACCGTAGAAAAACTAATATAAACGGTCCGGGAGCATCAGTGGTAGCTCAGTCGATTAACGCTCAAGCGTCTGATCGAGGAGTACTAGGTTCGATCCCGTTGACTGACAACTTTCTAGTAGAACCCTTTACAGTTGGAGAAATTAACAGTGCCCTTAGGGCTAGCAAAAAGAACAAGGCCCCAGGTACGGATGGCATTCCTTTTGAGTTTTATTTAAAATTCTGGGATGTCATCGGTATCCATTTTCTCGACATGATGAACTCTGTTCTCGACAAAGAAAAGTTACAACCATCGCAGGGAAGAGCAGCTATTAGACTAGTCCCAAAAATCCCGACACCGAGTAAAATCACTGATTACCGACCAATCTCTTTGCTAAATACCGATTATAAGTTAATCGCGTCAGCATTGGCTTTTCGTCTGAGAAAATCACTTCCTAATTCTTTAGGCTCACATCAAAAAGGTGGTGTACCCGGCCGCTATATCTTTGACAGCTTGAGTTTAATTCGAGATGTCATTGATAATACAGGCCGTAAATCAAAAGAGGTTTTTTCTCTCAAGCCGGCCGCCATTATTGCGTACGATTTGGAGAAAGCATATGACCTTGTAAATCGAGACGTACTGTGGGAAGTGATGATTGCCATGGGCTATCCCCCTCTGTTTGTTAATTGGTTGAAAACGCTATACAGCATCACTGAACTTTGCCCATTGAACGGTAATGATATAGTCGGCACCGTGGACAATGCACAATCCGTGCGGCAGGGGTGCCCTCTGTCTGTCCACCTTTTCGCCCTCTATATTGAACCACTTTTAGTTTGCTTGGCTAAAGGTATTGACGGAATTGAACACTATGGTAAACGTGTAAAAGTTCGTGCCTACGTAGATGATTTGGTAGTTTTCGTCTCCTCTGTCAAAGACATCCGTCGTGCGTGCGAGATTATCCTAGAATTTTGTGCCTGGACTCATGCTAGAATAAACAAGGGGAAAACCAAATTGCTGGGCCTAGGGACTTGGGCTTTAAATGTAAGAAAACCAACTGTGATGGCGCAGTCGTCTAAGGCACCGTCTGGGGTTCCCAAAGTCGTAGGTTCGATTCCCAGTAGAAGCATTTTACACCCAGATATTTCTAAACGTACATGGCCATACGATTGGATTACTCAAGTAGATGAGTTAAAAATCCTTGGTATTATTTTTTCCCCAGACACGAAAAAAACTATCCAAATTAACTGGCAAAGACAATTCAACATTATACAAAACATCCTCATCACAAACACACAGTCATTTCACATTTTATGGTCGCGTTTTATTCATCAAACAACATGTATTATCACAACTCATACACATAGCACACGTCCTCCCTTGTAACAAAACCCAAGCCCTCCAACTTCAACAAAAATGCAACAGATTTCTTTGGGCCCAACGTAGAGAACACCCACCCCTCAATGTTTTAATTCGCCCCCGGCTTCAAGGTGGGCTCGGTGCCACGTTACTTTTTCAATTTTTTCTGTCCCTCTTTACCCGACAAATTTTCAAATCCCTAATTCATCCCGAGGCGATTGAGAGAACTTCATCAGTTTATTGGTTGGGGCCACATCTGAAGAATTTTCTCCCACAAATTATCCAGCCCAGATTTGATTCGACCCATCCATCACATCCATACTTTACTACATCACTTCCAACCATCATCGAACTACTTAAAGCTGGCATATTTTCATCGACTTCTGCATCCAGTCACCGCGCCACCTACCATCACCTGATTGCCAACATTGGGCAACCAGGAAGAACAGAGATTGCGAAACCGGACCTTGATTGGGCTTCCATCTGGCGGTGGGTGGCCAAGCTTAAAGGAACGAATGCTGAATTAATATGGGACTTCAACCATAACCAGCTTCCAACTAACATGCGCCTTACGAGTCTCAAGCTGTCGGATAAGGATCAATGTCCTCTCTGCAATGCAGGGCAAGAAAGTGACGATCACTTGATGCTACTTTGTCCAGAAAAATTCAACTTGAACGTTTGGCTCCGTATCCAACTAACAAAACTTGGATGCTTAAAACCTCTACAATCGGCGATCCATGGGAGACGTTGGAAATTTCGCCAACAAAAAGAAAGCCCTGGCTCTCATCCAGTCATACATTACCACAATATGGACCGCCCGCAGCAAAAACCACACCCCAGCCATTAACGAAGTGAAGTCTCTCTGGGAAAACCTCCTTCGTTCAAAAACCTCTCCCCAGATGTCACCCCACATTTCATAAACTTTCTTTCTTTAACAACCTACAGATGTCCTTTCCTCTTCCTAAACATATGATACCTCATGATCAATATTACTTCCTTAATCCCTCCCAAGATGTCATATTGTTATTTCTCATTATAAATTATCACGTATTCATAAAAATCATTCGCTTTACCACTCTGTTCTATTTTCAAATGTACAAGTATCTATTTATTTCCCTCCTTGGCCACAGCAAGTCACTCGATGTCACTCATGTCAAATTGTCTCAAATGATCTGTAAACAAACTTAATTTTTATTTGTGACAATACATCGTTTAAATATAAAAAAAAACGAATTTCGTCGATACCGGAAGGCTGGTGGTTCGAGCCCACCCAGGGGCGAGCCATTTTGAAGTACTTTCGCACTTCATATTCGTACATAAGATTTGTATACTTCCAATTGCTATCGAATCGACTAGTGTATTTTATATCTGAAGATTAGATCAAATGACGCTGAAAGTATTATACTGTCTCGTTAAAAATGTTCACACTGTAAAAACAAAAGTGTCTAATAAGCTCTTAGTAGCCTCGTCCGATTCACTACTAAAGAATTAGTAGTGCGATAGTACTCTCGTCCGTTTTGTTTTTAGAGTGCACCTTCGATTCCAATTCGAGCAGCAAACGTGAAGTGGACGATTTTTTCACAAACAGAGCCAGCGATAGGTATAACTCGCGAGCTTGAAGTCGATTCTTTGAGGAATGGAAAATCATTTCAAGTACTTCAAGTGCCGTATCATGTGTTCTCGTCGACGTACGCGAAGGACCAGCCAGGCTTCAGAGTTGATAACCTTCTACATGCGGTCGAGTAGCGTGGACGGTTGGCCAGCGAAGGTAGCATTACAGTAGTCAATGTCGGAAAGTGCAAATGCGTATACCACACGAATAGTAGTTTGTGCAAATTGGAGTTGGCGTTGAATTGGAGACCCCACGATAAGCAGTCGTATGCTCTACCACTGAGCTATACCCCCTCTCAATGTCCTGTCCGAAAAAAAATTTCTCAAGATCATGTGAAGTGTTTATGGCAACAGCCAAGGACATCCAAATTTTATGTCAGAACTCTTCCAGTACGTAAAAAATTTTTAAGTTTATTAAGGTTCCATGGTGTAATGGTTAGCACTTCAGACTTTGACTCTGACAATCTGAGTTCGATTCTCAGTGGAACCTATTTATTGATCTTTTTATTGTTTGTACTGAATTGAAAAAAAATTTATGTCGAAATATTCTGATTTCAATTTAAATATCGGCTCATTGGTCTAGTAGTATGATACTTGCTTCGGGTGTAAGTGGTCCCGGGTTCAACTCCCGGATGAGCCCTCACAATTAATGTAATTCCATAAAGCGTGCTACGACGTTGACTCAATGCTTCGAGGATTTCAAAGAAAAGTCCTCCAATTTCATTCTCGTAGCAGGACTCAATTAGGACACAAACTAACTCACACGGGAATAATTATTGTCAGAATAAAAATCGATGAAAATTTTTGCTTAGCCAGGAATTCGGTGGATCTCGTACATATATCTGTACCCAGTATATACCAATTGTGGCACGATGGTCCTATGGCTTAGATGGCAAAGCGCCTGCCTAGTAAGCAGGAGTTATAAACATCTTCTCAGTCTAAGTAATTGAAAAGAAAGAAGAAAACTTACAGCAAAAGACGTGGTTCAAAAAATGGTTCTAAAACCACTACCTGTGTTCGCACACAAAGATAATCTAAACTCACCCCTCAAAGGGAGTTCAGTCCCAGGGGAGTTCAGTACTGAGAAGGTGCAGTATACGAGAAGATTGAGAAGAATAAGAAAAGATTGAGAAGAATAAGTAAGAGATAAAAAAAATCACGAGTTCGAGTCTCGTTGGGACCTAATAACTGAAAGTATTCTAAGCCTCGAAGCAGATAAGTTCAAGACATAGCGTCTCGTTGGGACAGTAGCACACGAATAATCTTCGAGGTGGTGAGTTAGCGAAAAACCTCAGTAATCAAAGCAATCAATACGTCTCTGTACGGCTGAATGAACGTACATTTTCTAAATAATACTTATGGATGCCAATGGTGAGTCCATCTTACCTGGAAAACTGTGCAATCAACTAAATGAATCGTTTGCTTGATTATTTTTCTATTTTTTGGTGGACTTCAGTTATAATTTTAAAATCCATTTCGTGCTGGTGGATTAATAACCAATTTTTTTATTTGTTATATAATAATGAATTTCATCAAGAAGAGCATCAAAATAAGTTGATTTCATTGTTCAAGTCTAGTCGTTGAATATTTTTCCATTTTTCACTCTTGGGAGTATGATGAAAAATGTCACTTTTAAGACCTTTGTTGTGTTCAGTTCATTTTCAGCCATAGAGTGCAGCACACATGTATCATGATGTTTTCATTTTTCTAGTATTGGAATCATTTTTCAGATTTATAAGTTAGACTCTTGGGAAGTATGATGAAATATGTCATCGTCAATTTTTTTAATTTCAAATTGTGTTTTCAGTTGTTGTGAAATTTGAAAGAATAACATTTCCATGCTGTGCTTAGTAAAGAATATCTCGTTCTCTTAAATAGCATCATATGAATTGTGTTTTCAGTTTCAGTAAATTTGAAACACGAAGATGAGTGTGTAGCTCATTTTCGCCAGGTGGCATCGTGCTTTCCTTAACATGATTTACCCGAAGGGTTTCCAAGGTTTTGGAATGGGGGGGTCAAAGATAGGGAAAACGTATTTTGAGGTTCCTAGAGGGAGTGCAAGGAACTAGGAGATGGCGGTAGCATTTGTAAGGTGAGGTAGGGAAACAAGGGTTAACCCCGGTTGATTAGGAAGAGTCGACTCAAGCATCTACAACGGTCGATCCTACATCGATAACTCTGTCACGCGTTTTAAATATCGTCAAGAAAAATTACGACAGATGAACTCTGCTGTACACAGACATATGATGAAAATGTTGTCGGCCAAATCGAGCCAAACTCCAACCGACCTGTATTGCATTGCAGTTTGTGGAGCACGGACAACATGGTTCTGTCTTAAATTTAAACCATAAAGGGGTGTGTCATTGTCACCAATTTAGGGGCAAGATGATTACTCGCACTTTAAGTGAATTAACCATCCAGGAACATCAGAGATCTTTTGAACTAAAGGAGGAACCTGTTTGTCATGGCTGCATGGGGCCCATGAAGACGGAAAAAACGGACACTGGTATAATAGACCAATGGTCATTTCAATAGGATGTAGCCTACCTCCAATAATTTCAAATTAGGTGTGGGAGGAAAAAACACTGCTCCGTTCCCTTACACCATTTTACAATCGGCATTTTATTCTAGAAATCACTATATCACGCTTTTAAGTTCAAATAGATCAAGTATGAACACTGCTATCAAGAGTAACACAGAAAACCTGCACACAAAAATATTTGCCTTTTCCCAATTATTTTTTTTTCTAAAAAGTATTTTCAAACAATTCTTAAACATGTGTAAAGAAAATTAGGTTCAGGAAAAGGGCAAACGCTACCTACAATAAATTTGAAACACGAAGATTATCTCGTTCTCTTAATAAGGGCGGGGGAGGGGGGTGAAAAGCGGGTGGATAGGGGTTGTAGGGTCAATGGCCACATAATACCGCCGGAGGCGTTTTCCAATAAAGTTTTAGAACTTGATTTGGGAGACTCAGAGATTACTCGCACTGGGGACCTCCTAAGCACACCTCCTAAGCTACACCCAAAGCAGGAATCATACCACTAGACCAAAAAACACGTGAATTGACTCATATCAATTGAAATTAGGCAGGAAAAGGGCAATAGGGAAATAGGCTAATAAGTATTAATCGGGAATATTGAGAAAGAGTCCCATGGATTGGCTGCAAAGCACTCCCATCCTAGTCAAAAGGCCGAGAACCAATCTGACTTCCATCTTAGCAAAAAATTCTAGATTCTACTACACTTTCATATTAGCCTAAAGAAGGAATCATACCACTTGGCCACAGTGCCGTTAAAAAAATAGTTTCACTTTTTTAAACTCGTCCTCATAAAATTTATTTCAATTGCTCATCGAATTTTTGTAATGGTACCAATATCTCCGTAAGGGCTTGTGGCGCAATGGATAACGCGCCTGACTACGGATCAGGAGATTCCAGGTTCGACTCCTGGCAGGCTCGTAAATTTTTCGAATTCTATGGGAATAATACTTTGGGCTGGTTTTAGAAACTAATTCGTTAAAGAACTAAACCGTAAGGACCACTGGATTTCTACTAACCAATTAATGAGTAGACTTGGAAATGCCGATATATTTTTTGCCCAGGGAAGCCAAACTGGAGCTATACTAGCTATTTGGCATTCATTGTAGTGTGTAAAACTGACCATATAACCAAAATTTCCTTCGAACCGGAGTTGAACCAGTGACCTATGGATAAATCAATTTATGGACTATAGTCCGCCGCTCTACCAACTGAGCTATCAAAGGAATGGAAGAGACATTTATCAAAGAAAATAGAAAATGTCACCAACAACAACTTTTACGGAGTCATAGAAAATACTCAGGTATCACAAATTCAGGGATAGGCACGTAACTAACGACTCATGGCGTCATGAAGAGTTAATATTTTAAAAGAAAAAAATATAAATTTGCACACATTGATATTGTTGAACTTGGAAAACTAGGTCGACGCAGATGGTAGGAATTCGAACCTACGCTCCCAATAGGAAACTGATTTCGAGTCAGTCGTCTTTACCACTCGGCCACATCTGCATATTGTCGACGTACTATAGGCTATTGCTTTTTAAATATTGTATCTTATCTATTCTTTTTTTTTACCTTCCCCTTGAGAAAAAAAAAATTGTATCTTACACAGAGCTGTGTTTCCACCCTAGAACGAACTGATGACCTTCAGCGTGCAAGGCCGACGTGATAAACTGATAACAACTATACTATGGAAACTTACAGTGATAGTGGGTTGTAGTAACTACTGTACCTAGTGGGCCCCATTTTTATTAGACTAAAGAGAGTCAAAACCAACTTCAATCTCATCACATTTTGTGGAGGCAGGTATGCTATTGTATTTCGTTTCGTCGTTCTCCCAATTTTTCGTTCAATATACTATCAACCACAAGAGTCAATAGCGCAGTGGATTGTGCTGGACAAAAACATAGACGAAGAAATATGACGCCTTCGCACTTTCAATCGTGTTGGCCTTAACTGTACAAGACCGTACCTACCTATGTTAATGCGAGATCCTGGTCATTTTCCTTACGAAAAGAATTGGGCCCTTACTACCGAAGTTCCCCCGTTTGATTTCTTGGAAGCAGTCAGATTTGAAGTGCAGTATCATGAGTGCAGTATCGTTTCTCCGGTGACGATTTTCCGGTAAAATGTAATGGGTTTCCATGGCAGCGGTGGGATTCGAACCCACGCCCGTTAAGACTGGTGCCTAAAACCAGCGCCTTAGACCACTCGGCCACGCTACCTTACTGCCTTACATCACGCACACAATGTTAACTAACAAGAAAATGCCCATCAGATACGACGAACATAAAATAAACCCCCCAAATAGCTGAATAATGGATCACTTTCTTCTCATGCAAACCTTACTTTATCCCTGAGGTCCCACCGAGATTTGAACTCGGATTGCCAGATTCAGAGTCTGAAGTGCTAACCATTACACCATGGGACCTTTTTATATTGTCAGTCGCAGTTGTCAATTAAAACCACTATGCATAACCCATAAACATGATTTCGGTTTAGGGTGTTGAATTGCTAGCTATAGATTTCTATCCACCCGAGACTTTGTCCTTTCGCTATTTCCGACCATCCCGTTTCTTTTATTTTCTTTGATCTTCAGCGAGCAAAGATAATTTTCAAAAAAACAATAATAGAAATGGCTGTAGATCATTGAGTATACCAACTACCACCTCTTTTGGTAAGAGCTTTTGAATGTAGTAACTGAAGTAACGAGGCCCCATAAATATGAAATGTACAAGGGAAGACCGATATAAAGTGGTATTTAGAATTACTGGTATTTCATTTTCGGACTGAAGGCAGGGTCCGCGTAATCATTGATATGGATTATGACGGTGATCGGGCATCATCAATATCGCGAGGGACATAAGGAATGACCTTCTTAAATAGAACTATACCTCTGGCGGGACTCGAACCCGCAATCCCCGGCTTAGGAGGCCGGTGCCTTATCCATTAGGCCACAAAGGCTGTTTTAGACGATCATCCTTGGCATGTTATTTGGGCACAAACGGTAAGCAAATTAAGTTAACCTCATTCTTTCCCTCATTTGTGCCGCGATCAACCACGAGGTCTTCTAAAAAAGTGCCATCAGAAGCAAAATTTTTAATCTTAATAGTGTCGTGCTGCAGTACGCTAGTATGTAGCATTAATGCATACATCCGTCGATGGATAAGTTAATACTAAGGCGGGACTTCTCACTGTTTACTAGAATTTAGGTCATGGAATGGGTGAATGAAAAAGGGTTAATATTAACAATCCGTGACTGCTGCAATTCGTTACTGTGAGTTCTAATCGACAATGAAGCAGCAGTAAGGCAATTGTTCTTGTCATCGCTAAGAATCCTGGGCAGAAAGACATTTCGTGTGATGAAATCATTTGAATATGATGGATAAATAAACTTGAATTAAAGTAAAGAGACTAGAATGTAATACAATTAAAATACAACTTGAATCTGAGATAAAAACTAGTTTAGAATGCAATGTAGTCTATAAACTTAGTTCAGCTGAACTAAGTTTGTCGTTTGCGACATTGTTGGCGCTCCATTTCATAAGATGCAGAATTAAAGTTTTAAAGACATCAAGCTTGTTCTTTCTTTCGCGAGTGAATGTTAAATAGGTCCGATGTTAAGATTTATAATCGTGGTGGGAGTCGAATCCGCCACGAATGACTCAATTACAAATGATAGAAGTCCGACGCCATATCCATTAGGCCACATGACCTGTTTTAATCTTAAAATTCATTACCACTCTATGAAATATAGAATCCTATTCATTACAATTTGACTTTTAGATTCGGGTTTGATATGAAATAAGAATTTCATCTTTTCCTTCAATCGCTTGAATATCGCCATTCCAAAACGAAAATCTCTAAAAATATAAAGGAACATAGCAACGACTTCGCCCTCTAAAGTATCATTTCGGCACCGACTCTCCAACGCTGCAATAGCTCTCATGGGTTTTCTTTGTTGATATTATGTGTTATCAAACGTTGGAAAGTGTGAAAGAAATTGGAGGAAATATACTGAAATTAAGGTTCCACTATTATATCCATAATAATAAAACGGCGCCGTTATTTGACACTCCAGTAGCGCAGTTGGTTAGCGCATGGTACTTATATGACAGTATTCATCAATTAATAAGTTCTATACCTATGAAGAGTAATGCCGAGGTCGCGAGTTCGATCCTCGCCTGGAGTAATACATATTTCTTTTGCTAGGTTTAGATGTTCTAAGTTTGCGAGCCATTTTTGCCGCGCCACATTGACGATTATAGACGATCGTTACGTGCAATCTGGATTTCACTCACATGAAAATGACCATTAACGTTGAAGTCACAAACATGGAGTTTGTAAATTGGTGCAAGCAGCAGGCCAGGGACAGGGAGACCGCAGCCCAGCTTTAAGCCATTAACATTCAAGCTTTAGACAGGTGACTATTTTCCCGATTTTTCCTTTATTTAAATTTTTTTTAAGCTTGTTCAAATGTTGTTCTTGCTTAAGGTTCCATGGAAGAAATGTTACGGTCGCGTTTCAAATGATCAGAAGAACATTGCATCGTATCAGGGCCAACGAACAGCCGCCAATACCGAGAAACGCGAAAGAAGCTGACCGTTATCTACAACAGTTACCCGCGGCTTCCGTAAGTTATTCATCAACCCTTTATTTCGTAAACTTTAATTATCAGCTAATTGAAATTATTTATTTAGAATGGCTAGGGACGGTATTGAACAATTTTGTTGGGCACGTGTCACGTCTGGCGAAGACAGTGCGCTAGTTTTCATAAAAATTGCAACATTACCCACAGTTCACGCCGCAAGTGCGCATTGCCCTCGCACAGTTCATGGCGTAATTACAATCTTTTTGGCTGGAAAGAGTCGGACCAGAACGATTTTCCGTGTGTGGAGACGGAAGGCGGACGAATAACCATGTTGACACAGGCGCCTCAACCAAATCATGGGTGGTGCCAATAACTTTTGGGAATTTATTGGTGAGTCTATTTTTATTCAGTTCAAGAATCTTCTCGTGATTTACCGAAGACTTTTAAAAGACAAATTACAGGTCATGGACAACTTGTCTTCAAGAGACTAAATTGCGTTGGCTGCGGGCCGGGAAGTAAGGCTCCCAAGACGGCAGATAAACTTAAGGCGCGATCGTCAAATTTCGAATGCTACCACAATGCTGCTGAGCAATCAAATGGGGTTGCTGGATTTCCTTCGTCTAGGAGCTTTTTTCTTCGACCCACTACAAGTCGGCGGCGAAAACGTGAGGATTTTCATTATTTGGTTCCGGGTCCGTGGGATCTTTTAAAGTCTATTCGTATTTATTTCTTAAAATTTTACAGAATCCGGATCAAATACTGGGAGATGAGTTTGAGGTAAGTTTTCCAAAGAGGATACAATTTTTGATGTGCAATTATATCATTATGTTATTTTATTACATTACTATGGTCCCCCGCAAGAAATTCAAGCTGCTTTTGGCTTCCTCCTGCCCATCGCCAGAACGTGCCGCCCTAGTGGGTATTCCTAGTAAGTTTATTATTTCTTAATAGCAGGAGTGTGTTAACTCCTTTTACTTGTAATTATCTAGATCGCATACCGGTGGTTCGGGTGGGATTCGACGCCAGAGAGAAATTGAAGCTGAGGCTCTGCCACTTGATCCGATACCAGTTCAAGTTAATGAAGAAGCAGTTCGACCTCCGCCCCGCCGCAGAGGCAGGCCTCCTCTTACAGAAAGGCGGTCTTTGCAGCAACCCATTGAGAGGCCAGCAGAAATTATCTGTGGGATTGGGCGTGGCCGAGCCCGGAGGCGTGCTGGTAGACGAGGAAGAGGTCTCAGGGCCGCATTACCACAGGTCGTTCCAGCTTGGGTCGCTCCAGCTCAGACCGCCCCAGCTCAAGCCACTCCACCTCAGGCCGCTCCAGCTCAGGTCGCCCTCGAAGAACGCCGAAGACTACATCTACAAGAAATTCTAAGCCAACAACTTCAAACTGGATTGCGACCATTGCTTTTGCCGTACTTGTATCGAAAGATTTGAGGACAACAAATAACCCTTGTCACAAGGGTTATTTAGGAAAACATGGAAAAATGTTTTCTTCCGACACTCGCCCCACGACAGGACACGTTTTCCTTACACTGCGTTACGTTACGCTTCGACACGCTACGAAATCTTACGAAAAATAAGCCCCAGTGTGAATGGACCTTAACTACCTGTGAAAAGTTAATAAGAAGATTCAGATGAAAGTGTTTCGAACAATTTTACCGTTGATTATTTTGTATGAAACTCATGATTTCTTTGAGTAAAAAACAAATACAAAAGACTCAGATGAAACCTCACTATTCTCCAACTATTTTATTTTAAAAAACGGAAGGGGAACAATTAACAAACTATTTAGAAGACTTGTGGTTAGGCTGTTAGTTGTAAGCTCTGATTTCTGGTCAGTTAAATTATGCTGAAACCTGAGATAAACTTTACTCGTGGAACCTTTAGCACAATCACACAAATATTTATCAGATTTTGTTGATCCTTGACTATTCAAATACTTTTCTTAAAGTGATCGCAGGTCTGTCAAATGTCATAATGTAATTGTCTGCCAAACAATAATGTCGGAGAATGAAAACATTCGATCTAATTAGTTAAATCATTATATACTTTATTATACTTATTAAAGTGATCCGATGACCCACAATTGTTTTAGGGACAGTGACAGCTGGAACGTCAAACAACTGAGTTCTCTTGATGTAAGGTCTGGACAACTTGGGCAGTTCTAATACATCTGCTTAAAAAGTAACAGGCTAATTGGTTGGAAGTGACAAACCATTTCTACTCAGGAAGGGCTTCCCTCTTTGTGTCCCCCGTATTACCTGTATCCATCCCCATCTAACTAGCATACGCAAAGTGGGCGCGCCGATTTCTTTTGTATACCGTGTTCAGCTCTGGTCTTGTGTAAAATAAGGTATGTTCAGTCTGTATTCACTATTTGAGATAAACTGTGCTCTCGCGTTCTGGTTCAGCACGTAAAATAAAAGTTGTAGGCCGCCACCACTAAGCCTATTTATTTCTTACATAATTAAAGTCCAATCTAACAGTTGAAAAGATCTTTGGGCAAAAATTGAGATGATAACAATCGCACTTTGTTGGAAGCTACACATTGTTAATAACTCATGTTGCATTAAACTTTCCTACACTGTCAAAGAAAAATCATTAAGATAATTAATTTATTTAAACACCATATTTCCTTTCGCCTAAAAAAGGGCACTGCCAAAGTGTGATTTCATTTTATTTGGATTTTTAGAGTGCCCATCTCGTGGCCCTACTGGGTTCGGTGCCTCGAGAGATGAACGGGTTGAAACGACGACCCTTACGCACTGCCCGATTTACAAGAGAGCGGGGAACTAATAGAGCTGAGCAAACTTGTTTAAATGTGTAGTGTAGTGGAGGGGGGTAAAAGGGAGGACTAAAGCAGAAAGGCAGATACAAGCCGCCGTAGCAAAAGCAGAAAAAAGGGTGATACAACAATGACAGAGCAGAGACAAAACGTTGCCAACTTCAGTGGGAAAAAGGAAAATGATAATTATGGAAACAGAAAAATGAAAAGAAATAATAAAGAAACAAGAGGAACTCATAGCCTGAAAATCAAGTCGCTGGACATGATGAACTTAATGATTTTTTATGTTACCACCGAATTGTTGTATCTTCAACTTACGTCTTCGGATTACGGGCAGGCGAATGCTAGCGCTTTGAGCAACGTGGGTACACACACATGGGAACAATGCGTATGCAGGATCAAGGATATAGACAGAGGCGAACCACGGACCTTGACCGTGGGGAGCCGATGCCCTAATTCACATGCCCATACCTCCCCACGATGAACTTAATGAGGAGATCCTGGAGGTGGAACTGATCAGAGGAGGACAGAGAGGTGTTTAACCCAGGAATTGTCGGGAGTGTAGGTTCCAATCCCTTGACTCTCAACCAGGTAAGGAGGGGGTGTGCTAAAGTGTGATTCGCGCCAGCACTCAGCAGCAGCCAGCACTCAGCAGACGATTGGAAACTGAAAACAGCGCTGTTTTCATTGAAGGCAAAAGGAGAAACTTTTTTGAAGTGTCTATGACAAAAAATATTAAAGTCCCGAATTAGCTATTGCGTTTCATACCTGTTCTCAATTAATTTATGGATACCAAAAATTTAATTTAATAAAATCCTAGCGTTCTAATGGCATTTATGTCATTTTATATATTTGTAAGCGCTCATTTTACTTAAAACGCATGGTCACACTTGCCTTCCCGTTTCTATTGTTTAACACATCACTGACCTATTGGAAGATTTGTGGTTATATATGACCTAAAGTTCTAACGGAAGTGAGTACCTGTGACATGCACCCGTTGGATGTCTCTAGTGGAATTCTATAGCTTCAAGATATGGGTATGGTAAACTATAGAGGTATGACAGGATGTGATAGTGGAAAGAAAATTTCGATATCTTTCAGGTATCTTGAAAGAATACTAGAATCTATCTTGAAAGTTTGAATCAAGAATGACATTTAGATATCTTAAGGCCACCTAAAAACTATGAGTTAGCCAACCAGTGCAGGCTAGAATCCTGGCTACAAGATATCTTGAAGCTATAGTGTTCTACTAGGGGTTAAACAAAAAAGATAAACTGCATGCTGAACATCTCCCTTAATCCAACACACGTTTCTCTTACCATTTCAATACCGCACTAGTCCGCAAGAAGATTACAATGTAGTAAAAGAGATGACGTTTTGAATTTTGGGGAATTGTTTGATTTTTTTAACGTTACCGCCGAAGGAAATTCAATCCACAACTTACGTCTTCGGATTACGGGCAACCGAATGCTTGCGCTTTGCGCAACGTGGGTACACACAGATGGGAACGGGTGGCCGTCATAAAACCTTCCGTCATAGGTTTTCAGACAGAAAACCGTGATCACAAGACCTTTTAGTCATAATAACTTTGCTTCATCAGAACTTGTGGACATAAGAACGAAACGTCATCAAAACTTCCGTCGTAAGAATTTCCGTCATCAGTATTTCAGACAATAAAACTAGTCTTAAGAACGTATGAAAATGGATTAAGGCATTATTTAACACATGTTTTTATGACGAAACGGTCTTATGACTTGATACGCCTATGACGGAATATTTTCTGTCGCAAGTACTTATGACGAAACGGTCTTATGACTTGATACGCCTATGACGGAATATTTTCTGTCGCAATGTCTTACGCAGGGCACCATCGCCGTTTTTATGGTCGGAAGGCGTTATGACGACCCAAATTCTTATGACATTGCGGCCTTGTGTCCGGTTCCCGTTTAGGTCCGGGATAAACTCATTTTCTTTGCCTAAGTTTGTTCATTTTAAATTCAAACTTTCAGTGAAGATTTAGACCACAGAAAGAGTACCAAGAGGGACCAGCCGCTTACGCGGAAGCTTCATCCCCATCCTCCTTGCTCATACCTGGGTCTCGTCCTCGACGACCGGCTCACTTGGCGTGAGCACATAACAAAAAAATGTGCGAGCACTAAGCGTCTGCTCTTTTCGGTAAGTAAATGTTGCCGGCTCACATGGGGGCTTTCCCGTGACAAATTAATAATTTTATATAAATTAATTTTCCTACCAAAACTACTCTATCGCAGCCTAGTCTGGGGTGGGGCGGCGAGGTACGCTTGGTGCTATAAGCTACTTCGGGCAGCCCAGCGCCCTCTCACCCTTGCCATTTCAAAGTCCTTCAAATCAAAATCATCTTTTTCTTCATTGATCCTGGCGAATCTACTTCCTATAGACTACGAGATTTAAAAGCGGATCAGTTTCGTGGCGCTTACCAACGAATCTTTCCCGCTGACCCCCTCATCCTCCTGACCCCCTCATCATCACTGGAATGATGACTGGGTAAGATCCGACGTCGCGTCTCAGACCAGATCCTTCTTCCTAGGGCTCTCACCCGTTTCGCGGTTCGCGGTTCCGAACCGGGTCAAATTCGGTTCGGATACGGTTTCGGTTCTTAGTTTACCATTTTCAGTTCGGGTTCGGGTTAATGTCAAAACCGAACCGCTGAACCGGATGACCCGTGGGTCGCCGAAAAAAATGTTAAAGCAAGTTGGCAACTCTGCCGAAAAATTAAAAATACCAGGAACGGCAGGAAAATCAACAAAGTGCAGACGATATTTACTCACCAGGTGACGACGGAGAAGTGTTTACTGTGTTTTATTCTTAAATTAAAGGAAATGTGCTAAAGGAAAAGGCAAATTATGATTCAACCGCAACTTCTAGTTGGTTAACTCACGGTTTTAGCGGGTAACCCAACGGTTTTGACGGGTCCCGTCCATACCCGGTTCACCCGCCAAAACCGACGGTTCGGATACGGTTCGGCCTTTTTTGACCCTCGGTTCGGTTCGTTTTTTTTCTTCCGGGTTTCGGGTCGGGTATGGGTTGGGGCAAACCCGGCCCGAACCGGACGGTTGAGAGCCCTACTTCTTCCCAACAACATCCCACGCTACCGTACTGTCATTTCGTCGCGTACATGCGGAATGCGGGCACTATCCAAATACTGACAGGCCACTCCGTATTAAATGGTTACCTAGCCAAAATTCATAAACGGGAGTCAGCGCTCTGCGAATGTGGCTCTGAAGATGAAACTGTGTGTCACTTTCTATTTATTTGCCCAAGATTCAGTCTCATTAGAACCCAATTTAAGAGCAATATAGCAGCAGCAAACCTTCCGTGACCGCCAATCCTGTCCACCATTCCACAGCAGGATTCTACCTGGAATGTGATGGTGGATTTCATCCACAAATCCAAACGACTACGGCTGACATGGGAATCTGCCACTATGGGTCTTAACCGCTGCTCCATCAGTAAATCGTGTCTGGCAACTTTTTCCGATCGCCTCAACGAGTGTGGTAAACTGGTGAACTCTCACGCCAGACACTATTCTGTCCTCTCTTTCCGGCTTCCCTACCTACGGCCTATAAACGGTGTAGAGTGGAGATAGGTCGTATGGTTCCCAATGGGCCACTACGGTGTTCATATTGGAGCCAGTAAACGCGATAAACCGATGACTAACATTTTCTTCCTGCATAGTCCTTCTTCTCTTTCCGGCTTCCTGGCCACCGGCCTATAAACGGTGTTGGCCGGGATAGGCCATCGTGAACTGACGGGCCGCCTGACAAACGGCCAGTCTGGACACAAGTATGACGCACCGATGACTAGCATTTTTCCTACCTCAATAATAGTAATCAGCACCCCTCTTTCCGGCTTCTCTGCCTACGGCCGGGTCGTTGGTTTCCAATTGGCCACTACCCTGTTCACTTGGTCACTGCTTGTTTCCTACTGACACTTCCACGGCCGACCTATAATCCTATCCAATTTCTAATTAAACGACTGTACATGAAAATTCGTCGATTCCAAACTGTATCTTTTCACGGGATGCAATACACAGGCAACACTCGCTCGCGAGTACGCATTTTACAAATAATAAAATAATCCCCATCCTCCTTGTAACATTTCACACCTAATAGCTTCTACATCACAAAATTTTAAGTGATATTGGACGTCAAGAGCCCTCGACATCAAAACTCCGTGGTCTGGGTGATTCACGATATATAATGTGTTGACCCCCGAGACAGCGTGCCCCGCTCCCGATTACAACGAAAATAGGCGTAGCTTACTCCAATATCAATTGTTCAAATACCGAACGTATCGAAATTTTCGAAACTTAACTAGCATAGAATCTTCCGCAAAAGGCCTGGAATAAAGTAGGCTATCAATACATCGGGAAAATGAATTTTGATGATTTAACCTATTTTGATACCTTCGAATTCAATCGATAGAATTAGTTTCAATACCTCATTCGAATTTTAATACTTTTGAATTTGACCGCCAAGTTAAAAATCCCTCCAAATTTTTTTGGCAAAAAAATTCTTTTTCTTCGTGTTACTTGAATTTTTGTGAGTAAGCGTTCAAATTCGGGTGAATTTCGGGAATTTTTTATTTACGTCAAAAACATATACTTTTACACCCAATTTATTAATGATGAACGTGATCCAGCGTTCAAATTCGTTCTTTTTTGTTCATTTTTGGGAATTTTTACCTTTTAGCAAAATCTTCAATTTCAGCTCGATTCCAGTTCCCTATCCTAATTAAGTGTTTAGGTCCGGGATTGGAAAACACATTTTCTTTACCTTATTTTGTTCATTTTAAATTTAAACTTTTATAGATTCAGACCACAGAAACAGTACCAAGAACCGGTGAGGGAAGAACCGAGGCAGCCGAGGCAGCCCTTCAGTACCCCCAAGCCGTCGTCTGAAAATAGTGAAAGCATGGGCATACCACTGTGCCGTCAAATCGCAAATCCGTAGTTTGAGTGTAGTTAGTACTGTTGTTGTGTTCGTCACAGACGACGTTTACATGACCTTTGGTAAACAAACGACGAGAACTTTCTTCAGTTACTGAGCCATTTTGAATATTCTAGAAAATTTGTATTAAGTATTGTATAATTTGTAAATAAAGTATTGTCGGTGAAAATTATTTCCTATAGCTGACCTTTATTTAAAATAAAGGCGCCGCTGCGCGGCCGGTCCCTCTTGGTTTACAATGGGAAACGTAAATGAAGGCCTAGGTATTTGTAAAGCGTTGTATAATGAAGGTTTTATAGGAATGGTATAGCTTTTGGGTTGGGTATTCGTTATAGGGTTTGTTTATTGGTGGTAGGTTTTAGAGAATGTGGTATAAATTCGGCCCAATGGCGTAAATAAATGAAGTGGGAGTGAAGAAATTATATGTAAGGATGTAAAGTGGGAAAAACTATGTAAGTAGGATAGCGGGGTGAGAATAGTGAGAAGTGAAGTATATAGATTGGCAACAGGGGTATATTGAAGACAGGCGTACTGTATACTGGTTGGCAATAGCTTTTAAGCTGTAGTAAATATTGGTGGCGCTAGTGTAGCAATAACTATCAGCTGGTGAGCGTTGGAAAGTGAGGGGATCTGGATAATGTGGAGAGAAGCTCCGCCCATTTTTTTGGGAAAACACGAAATTTTACGGTGTTCCCGAAAATAATAAATATAAAATTTTACATGACAATTAGTAGAGCCACGAGACGCTAATTACTGGGTTGGCAGCACCAAAATCTAAAATGCCGTTTAGGAGGTAGAAGGGGGAAACGGTAGCAACTCAGAAAAGGGGAAGGGAAATGAAGCTGCCGCGTAAGCGGCTGGTCCCTCTTGGTACTCTTTCTGTGGTCTGAATCTTCACTGAAAGATTGAATTAAAAATGAACAAACTGAGGTAGAAATTAGTTTTAAAATCTCGGTCCTAAACATTTAATTAAGATTAATTAGGAATGGAAATCGAGCTAAAATGGAAATTTTTGATACAAGGTCAAAATTCCCGAAAATGAACGAAAACAAACGAATTTGAACGCTGGATCACGTTCATTAATAAGTAATGTGTCTAGATATATGTTTTCGGCGAAAAGAAAAAAATTCCCGAAATTGGCCGAATTTGAACGCTTGTTCACGAAAATTCACGTCACACGAGGAAAAAAGAAATTTTTGCAAAAAAAAAATTTTTGAATTTTGAAATTGGCGGTCAAATTCCAAAATATTGATATAAGTGTAGGGTATTGAAAGTAATCCCATGGGTTCTTAGGTATCGAAATTGGTTAAATCATCAAAATTCATTTGGCCGATATATTGATACTTTATTCCAGGCCTTCCGTGGAAGATTCTATGCTAGTTAAATTAAGTATCGAAAATTTCGATACGTTCGGTATTTTAACAATTGATACTTTAGTAAGCCACGCCCATTTTCGGTGTAATCGGGAGCGCGGCACGCTGTTTCGGGGGTCAAAATGTTTTATCGTGAATCACGCAGAACTCAGAGTTTTGATGTCGAGGGCGCTTGCCGTCCAGCATCACTTTAAATTTCGTGATGTAGAAGTTATTAGATGTCAAATGTTACAAGGAGGATGGGGATTAAGCTGCCGCGTAAGCGGCTGGTCCCTATCTTGGTACTCTTTCTGTGGTCTGAATCTTCACTGAAAGATTGAATTAGATGAACAAACTGAAGTTGAAATTAGTTTTAAAATCTCGGTCCTAAACATTTAATTAAGATAGGGAATGGAAATCGAGCTAAAATGGAAATTTGTGATACAAGGTCAAAATTCCCGAAAATGAACGAAAACAAACGAATTTGAACGCTGGATCACGTTCATTAATAAGTAATGTGTCTAGATATATGTTTTTGGCGAAAAGAAAAAATTCCCGAAATTTCCCGAATTTGAACGCCTGTTCACGAAAATTCACGTCACACGAGGAAAAAAGAAATTTTGAGGAAAGAAAAAATTTTTGAATTTTGAAATTGGCGGTCAAATTCCAAAATATCGATATACGTGTAGGGTATTGGATGTAATCCCATGGATTCTTAGGTATCAAAATTGGTTAAATGGTTAAATCATCAAAATTCATTTGGCCGATTCCGTGGAAGATTCTATGCTAGTTAAATTAAGTATCGAAAATTTCGATACGTTCGGTATTTTAACAATTGATACTTTAGTAAGCCACGCCCATTTTCGGTGTAATCGGGAGTGCGGCACGCTGTTTCGGGGGTCAAAATGTTTTATCGTGAATCACGCAGAACTCAGAGTTTTGATGTCGAGGGCGCTTGCCGTCCAGCATCACTTTAAATTTCGTGATGTAGAAGTTATTAGATGTCAAATGTTACAAGGAGGATGGGGATTAAACCCCCTGTAGACCCTCTTGTACCAAGAGGGAATAAAGGGGGTCTGGACCCCGAAGTACGACGCAAGGACGTAAATCAAAAGGAATGGTTGGTCATTAGTAAAAAATATAAAATCCGCGTCAAAATGACATTCAGAAATTGCTACAATTCGACACAGTTACTCAGAGTCACAAGAACGATATGTCCAAGATAGTTTCTGCTACGAATGATATGCAACAGTAGTAGAAATAGGCATTAGTATTTTAGGACATTAGTAAGCTACTATTATTTGCCTGCGACATTTATATCGGTTGACACAAGTATTTTTGACGAGAAAGACATGGTTATGTGGGAGGTTTGTCAGAGACATCTAGTGAGAATCAGCTTTACCCTAATATGCATTCAAATAAAAAACATTTGAGGCCTAGTGTGTGCGTGCAGTGTAGTGAGTGTAGTGTGTGCTTCAATAAACAGGAATTTCATAAGTGTAATCGAAGCTGTATAGTACGTCTGCCCTAAAAGTCTTATGATTTCCCTGAAGTTGTTTTCGAACGCTTCGAGAACTGATTGGCAGATTGGCTACACCTACCCATCGGATTTGCTGGCCCTCTCAAGGTAGACGGGGAATCATTCTCTAATGCAACCGAAGCTAACTGGTGGCGTCAACGAACAGTGGATCTAGTGCCTTTCATATTGTGATGGTGTCAGAACTAAATAGTAGCGGATGGAACGATTCGAGGAGCGTTAGTTCGACTGCGTGAAATACGCAGAGCCGCCGACGTATAGCATGGTTAGAAGAGCCGGCTAATCTCAATCTGCTATAAAAGAGGAATTTTAACTATACAAGTATGTTTTTCCCGGTTATAGTCTTACGACTGTTTTAAAATTCAAAAGATCTTTAACCGCGCGTGCTATTTGTTTTTCAAAGGCCATCAAGAGATTACAGAAACATCAACCGTTCCAGGACGAAGTCAGCGCTCCTCAGGGCCGACTGAACGAAATCAAACAGACCGGTGAAACACTCATCTCTAAAAGACACCAAGCTTCGCCCGCGATATCCATCGTCAGCTCGAAATCTACTTCGTCGATGGAAACAACTGCTGGCGGTCTGGCGGTATCAGCTCTTCTGGGTCGTGGTATGGAAGAAGCAAGACATTCTTGATTTCAACACTCAACTGGAAAAAGCCATGCCAAGCCTGGATTGCCGATAAGGAATTGATGGTTCAACAGGGTATTAAGCTGGGCCGAGATTATGAACATTGCCAGGTACGGGTTGATGCTGAATTAAATCGCTTCATTTATTCTCATTTCTAAAAAATTTTTGCCATTTCTAAATCAGGCTTTGCAACGAAAGCTGGACGACGTCGATTCAGACATGAGATTTGACGACTCTCGCATCAAAGCTGTCAATGCCCTAGCAGACAAACTGGTGCGTCAAGGTCGTAGCGATGCCCGCGCTGTCCATCAGCGACGAGAAGCGCTAAATCAGCGTTAGAGAGCTATGCAAGGCGCTTTGGGTGAATACCGGCAAGATCTTGCAGGAGCACTGGAAATTCATGTCTTCAATCGAGACGTTGATGATACGTAAGGCCGTGTCACAGAAAAGACAATTCTACTTAGTGCAGCCGACGAAGGCAAAGGTCTGCCTCAAGTTGAAACTCTTCAGACACGCCAGGAAGCTATTGAATGTTACTTGACGGCCATCGAAGGCAAACTGAGAGAGCATGACACTTCATGGTGCACGGAAATTAATGGCCAAGTACGCTGACATGGCACCTACCATTCGATCAAAATTCACAGGACAAACTGGGGAAAGCTTACCTCCACGGCAGTTGCCCGTCGTCAGAGTCTCGCTTCGGCTCACACAAGTTCAAGGCTGACCTGCGTGAACTAGAAGATTGGATTCAAGATATTAACAACAAAATGGAGGCCACTGTATTGGCAAACAATTCCACAGACGCTCAAACTGCACTGCAGTTACACCAAGAACACAAAGTTGAAATCGACGGTCGTCAGAACAACTTCTCTAAAGATCACGGCCGGCGCTTGGTTCAACAACAGCATCCATCCAAAGATGAAATTGGCACTTGTCTGTCTGAATTGGAAGAACTGAGAAGGACCTTAGCTGCTACTTGGGAAGAGCGTTAAGTTCTCTTAAGCCAGTGCCAGCAACTTTGCCAATTTGATCAGCTCGTTGACCAGGTTTGTAATAAATTATCATTATCCTATTGTCCGTCAATTGATATTTGAGACTAAATGATTTTTTGTAATTAGGCTGAAGCAACGTTGGCCAAACAGGAAGCCTTCCTTAACAATGATGACTTGGCTGGCGTCCAGATGTTGGTGCGCAAACACGAGGCTGTCGAAAAAACCATGGTGGCACCAGGTGGCAAAAATTTCTCGTTTCGAAGAGCTGGAACTATTCGCTGTTGTTAGCCAACCAGCACTACAATGCCGCTGGAATTCAAAAGCAATTGGATGAAGCTTTGGGCCGTCGCGATCGTGTCCGAGAAGCTTCTCATCAGCGTCGCAAGCGATTGGAAGAATCAAGAGAACTCCACATCTTCCTGCGAAACATTCACGACTTCATTTCATGAAGCCGAACTTCGGGTCGAAGAGATTAATGAGCGATCACAAGCCATTATCAAGCGCTACCAGTCATTACACGAGCCGGCGGTGCAGATCCGAAGGGATAACCTTGAAGATGCCCTTCTACTCTACCAGTTTTTGCGTGACGTGGAAGAGAAAACACCCCGTTGCCTCATCTACCAACTTGGGAACGTCTTTATCCTCTGCTCAGATGTTTATTCATACCAATATCCAATACAAAAGAAGCATCAAACACTGGAAGACAAACTGCCATTAGTTTCGCGATGTTGAGCATGTCGAGATCCTGTATATGACTCAAAAGTTTGTGAGTTTCCTCAGTACTCTGAACGCAAGGCAAGACCGTATTGATGAACTACTCAAGTCGGCCGCCAAATCCTCACTGGAACGACGATCCTAAAATCAACTTCGCCAAGATTCGGGCGAAAGTCGAAGTCGATGAGGTCAATCAGCTCCGGAATGACCTGAACGAGTTGTCGCCGGTTGTCGCACGCCCTCCAGGATGCTTTATCTGGAGCTAAACTAGTCCACGTTTTCGATCGTAATGCTGACGAAACCGTTACATGGATCACAGAAAAAAACCTTTTTCTAGGTTTTACGCCGTCAACAACGAAGCACTGAAATTGGCCGGACTTTTCCCAGACGCTCGTGAGCATATCGCTGTACGCCATGGGGAAACCCTTCGAGCATGGCAGGATTTGCTTGAAAAGGGAGCTCAAAGAAAAGACAAACTTCAACCAGCCAAACCACTTCAAGCTATCTTCGATGATTACCGTGATCTAATGTATGTTGCAAATTTTTCAAAACAATCTGAACTTGATTAATATGTTTACTTATTGAATCAAAGGGCCTGGTTCAGCGAAATGATCGCCAAATTTACGGCCCCCGAGTTGGCTCACGATAGTGCTAGCGCTGCTTTACAGTTGGCTGGCCACAGGGAATACCAAACAGAAATTGAAGCCCGTAAGGAACCTTTTAATCGGTTTGTTCGTGTGGGGAAAAGCTGATCAGCAACGGACACTTCATTGCTGAAGAAATCCAAGATAAAGTCATGAAAATTGACAAAACGACATCAACTCCTCGAGACGTGGCAGCGTCGTGAAGAAATCTATCTGCGAAGCATGGACCCACTCTTGGAGCGTTACGCTGCCCAACTTGAATCGTTTTTGGAGTCACGTCGTGAGAAACTTCTGTCACACGAAGAGCTTGGCTCGTCTATCGACGAAGTGGAAGAGCTTATCCGCCGCCATGAGGATTTCGCTAAAACTCTAGTGCAGGATCAAAAAACCGAAGCCCTGAAACGGATCACACTGGTATTACGCTCGTCTTTGCTAGTTTTCGTTTAACATTTTTTGCAATTGTCTTGTTTTTATTCATAGCTCGAACAAGAAGAGCAGCAGAGGCGCCGAACACAGGAGATCTAGCTGAATCGCGAGGAATTTGATCGTCTACCCCTTAACATGAACGTTCCCGCTAGCGGTTTTGGTCCGAATTCTGTTTCAGGGTGATCGGGACGATTTCAAGGCTCCATCAAAGGATCACCAAGGTATTAAATTTACTTCTGTCTTAGTTGATAGTTTGTATGTAACTCGTTGTTGTTGATCAATAAGGCCCAACAAAGTATTAATGCGATATCGGATGGAAGCCCCAGCAAACTGGATCAGAGCTCTACACCTGACAGGTCACGGGGCATTATGGTTGGCGGAGTTAAACGAGCAGAGAGCATGCTTGCCGGTGCTGCATCCGGTCTGTCTTTGCTGTCGGCAGCCGACGCTTCGCGCCTCAAGCAAAATCCGAGCTTTACGATTCGCAAGAGAACCAGCAGCCTTCGCAAAGTAAAGCGAATGGATGCATCGTCCTTCGAAGAGTAAGTACATGTCTTAGGAACAGAAAGCCTGGCTGGATATGGAAGACGTTGAAACTACAGAAAAAGACTTAAACTCTTAACACTACCAAATCCATGTCTCACTCTGGCGTTTTTCTGATTCTTCCAATTTCCACACAAAATTTCTCACTCGGGGACTTACCCAATCCCACTTTAGGTTAGCTCTTACAGTCTTACAGCGTTTTCACGTTTTGTGTTGGAATCAGTATTTAACTGATTCACTGATCTTCCTCAGGTAAATCACGTATGACGTGCCGTTTTCGTCACCGCAACGTCCTCAAATTCTCTTTCAGCTTTCGGCCACTGACCGGATGGTACTACCCCAGTTTGAAACCCTACATTGCCTCGACAGTAATATTTGTTGCTTTTTTAATGTGTAACAACGGAATGAATCAGATTCCTTTCCCGAGTAAGCAACAAGAGAGAGAAAGAGAGAGCTAGAGTAGTTTAAAGAAAGACTGAATGCTGTAACTTAAATTAATGAAGTTTGACTTAAAGTTAAGTCCTTTGTTTATCCCTTCCCGTACTCTGGGCTAGTTTTCACCCGTTCTGTTTGCCCAATTCTTACCCATACTCCCGGGCTAACTCGAGTCTGAAAAGAGGGAATGGAGAGAAAGTCCGAGAACAGCTCCTAATTCTCCATTTTTCTGTTCAACGGTCTAACCTTGATCACGTGTCCAAATTTTGCCCTTTCTGATTGGCCACGACAAATAAAAGGTTGAGAAAATTTGCAGTCTCTCAACGATTTTTCCAGAATCGTTCCATTCCGACACGGACCTTCGTTAATGGATCTTTGTCGTCCCTTAGTTTTTTGTCTTCAATCATGGATGTCCCGATTCCAAATAACGCGCAGTTTGTGAGGCAGATAGGGCGTAGAGATGGAGAATACGTTCTCATTGATAGAGTTAGAGGATCTTTGTGGCATGCGAACGGAAGAAATCGGTAAGTTTTGACTTTTGATTCTTGAAATTCAAATAGAGTATGTGTCTGTGTGTAAAAGTGTATGCATGTGTGTATGTGTTTCATCGGCTTCATGCCGATTTCAAAGGGCATTAATTTGCTGTTCGTTAAACTCTAATTAGCACATTGCTCTCTTAATCTTCATTCTTACTCTTTTCCTTATGTTATTGTATCAAATTTGTAGTTTCAGATGTTCGCGATACCTCATGTACCGATGTCATGCTGGGCTCATATTTAACGAAGACTCTCAAACTTACACCCAATATGGTGCCCACAATCACCCTGATGACCACGAATCGATCCATATTATTGACTTCCTCAAATTTTGTCGTGGCCAGGCCAGAGAAACGGCAAGCCCTCTTCATCAGATATATCTACAAGCTTTTAACAGGTAATATTTCGTTTAATTTTGTGCTGGAATAGTATTGTTAAAAAATTGGATTTAGGAGCCAGAACGTCTTTATCGAGTTCAACTTTATTAGATTAACAATGCAAAAAGCGCGTGCGTTTGAACAGCCACCAATTCCCCGGACCGTGAGTGAAGCAGAAGAAAGTATTATCAATTTCCCAAGATATCGGTAAGAGAAACATAGTCTGTTACGCTAATAATAATTGCACTAAAACTAAATATATTGATATTTTTTCTAGAATGAACCGAGGAGGTAGTTCACAGTTTTTCTGGGGGAGAGTGGCTTCTGGAAACGGAGAGGCTCTTGTTTTCATAAACATAAATACATTTCCTCATTTCCTCCGCGCTTCAGAATTGCACATGGACGCAACTTTTCGCTCCACGCCCCACGGGTACTACCAAGTCGCATCCCTCCACATGGTCTCATTTGGATTAGTG
The DNA here is from genome assembly GCA_022539655.2 of Ceriodaphnia dubia. Lineage (NCBI taxonomy): Eukaryota > Metazoa > Arthropoda > Branchiopoda > Diplostraca > Daphniidae > Ceriodaphnia > Ceriodaphnia dubia. The sequence continues at coordinate 54,459 of JAKUCG020000088.1, forward strand.
AGTTATTTCATTTCGTAGTAGACTATGGCAATGTTTTTTTAAAAATAAGGTTCTTATACTTTTTTCTGCCCAGGCAATTAACGTCGCCATGTTTCTCATGACACGAAAATGTAGAGCGCTTTACGAAGCCGCATTGAATCGAGTAATAGAGGTCTGCATGCAGCAGACAGAAGGGCAGAGGCCTTCTCCAAGTCTACTCGTGGCCGACTACGAATTGGCAATATTACAGGCGATCAGCAACGTTTTCCCAACAGGCCGCCCAAGAGGCTGTTGGTTTCATTCGGGCATGGTATTATCTACCGTGCTTTTCGTTTTTCGTTAGTGCTTTCCTCAATGTGTTATTTCTTTTAGGCAATGTTCAAGAGAGCATGCTCTTTAGGGCTCTCAGCCGCTTATCGTGACGATGCCAACCTTAAACTGATTGTTCGCATGACAATAGCACTGGCCCTTCTGCCACCTGATCTAGCCATCGATGGATTTCATGTAATTAAATCTATCTTTCCTTGGTTATTACTTACTTTAATTCATATTATTTCGAACAGGAGATAGAAAGAAGAGCTCAGGCGATGGCATTTAACGCCCAGACCCGCGTTGCTCTGGCTCAGTACTTGGCGTACGTTTTTTCGTTTTGGATTGAGAAAATTGGGCCAAATCGATTTTGTGTCCATGCTGATGTCAACCGCACAAATAATTATATCGAGAGCTGGCACCGAACCTTCAATCAAATCATGGGTCACGCCCATCCCAGTTTCTGGATTTTTATGGGTAAGCTGTCTTATTCAATATTGTCTGTTATGATTCTAATTTTACTTTATTCCAATTCAGACAATCTTCAAATTGTTGGGGACGAAGCTGAGCGCCATCTCTCGTCCGCTTCGTCAGGTCGCTACGTTTTTAACCAGCGACGATCATACCAACAGCGAGATCTGCGAATTGCATGCGCAATTCGAAATTTAAATGCCGGAAGAATTTCAAGAATCGAATTTCTAGAAATGGCCGCTCATTTCTTCGAACCTGATGCGCATTTCCGTACTCCTGGTGTTGATAACGACGAAATTGAAGAGGTACAATATCTCGTTTTTAGACTTTTATTAGGTTATATAGCTTAATGTTTTTATGTCCAACAGGTAATCCGACCCGTAGAAGAAGTTCGGACAGCTTTCGAAGTACTAATTCCTGTACATGCAATGCCAGAGGAAGAAGTTGATAATTTTCTTCTTCGCCTGGGTGGAGTACGTCGTCAACGTGAAGACTCCGATGAAGATATCGAACCGGAACCTGCAGGCTTACAGCGCCGTGGACGTAGAGTTGGCCGTGGACGTGGAGTTGGCCGTGGACGTGGAGTTGGCCGTGGACGTGGAGTTGGCCGTGGACGTGGAGTTGGCCGGCGCGGACGTGTACTTGCTCCTGTGTTGCCAGTTAGGGATTTACCTGATCCACCCAATGCTATTGCTGAGCCTCCCAATGTTATCCCGGAGCCTCCCAATGTTATCCCGGAGCCTCCCAATGTTTTCCCGGAGCCTCCCAATGTTATCCCGGAGCCTCCCAATGTTAACCCTGAGCCTGTTCAGCTGGTGAGGAACGATTTGCCTGCTCTCCCGAATTTGGCCAATCCATCCAACGATTTGCCACCTGTTGCTGACCCAGACAATGATCCTTGTAGTATTTGCCTGACCAGCATTCCAAACTGGGCACTGGATTGTTGTAGCCACGTCTTTTGTGAACCTTGCATTAGACGTTGGCAAGCTGAGGATGAAGTTCCTGCGCGTTGCCCTATGTGCCGCAAATACTTTTTGAAGTGTTTGCAGCTATTAGTCAATAGCTATCGTGCCCGTCTTCGTCATCATTTTAACTTCAAACTTCGATATTTTTTTATCGATATGTTCTTTACTTCATTCAGTTCATTTCTGTTTAATTCTTTTCTTGATTGCACCTTTCGTTTGCTTTGCTCATTCAATTTGAGCAGGGGTCGTACTCTTTCCGGGTTCGTACTTTTTCATCAAGTTTTTTAAACATTTCATTCGTCGTTTACTTTCTGTGTCAGCGAGGTTTTAACGTTTTTTATTACCAATAAACAAGGTAGCAGCATATGTTTTGAATTTGTATATCTCTATAACGCTTACTTTGTAATTGACAATTTCAAACTCAACCCTTTCCTCCATCGTACTCATTTAACTTCAACTGTAGTCGAATAATTCGTCTTACGCTTTGCGTTCGGTAGCCTATTCACGCACATGCAGAGGATTCTCCCGTTAGTTGAACTTTTGACAAAAACAATCGATATATCAGCAATTTCGCATGGATATGCATTCTCATATCAGCAGTGGATTGCTATGGAATTTTTTCAGCTCGGCCAAAGTGAGTCTTTATTCGTGTGAACCGCGCCAGTCAAATTTTAACTTCAGTAAGCTCCAAACTCTGAACCTTATTACTCCTGAGTTGAGCTATTCTGATATTCTAAGAACTAGTACGACAAGGCTTTTGTGTAATATAATCACTCGTTAGACGAGGATTTGGGTACCATCAGTTGATTCGTTTTGTGAGCCAACCTAAACACAAAACAGCTTTCAGGTTTCGTTATGTTTGTGTTTGTCACAGCAAATGTGTATAAAGAGGAATCAACGAATTTTGATTTTGTGAAGAAAGCCGTTTCTATAAAGAAAATTTATTAAACTTTGAAACTGTTTAATAGTAAACGATCTTATCTTAATTGAAAAACCTCATGTCCATTTGGCCTATACCGGCCTTACTCTTATGCCTTACGGCTTACTCTCTCTGGGAAGCGGTCTATACACCGGATCTCCGGTGGATAATTGAGAAGAATCAACAATTTCAATTTCGTGTTCGTCTATGTCAGCATCATCAACTAGCGGCGCAACAACTTGGTGCTCCGATAGATGTTGAAACGAGTAGTATGCAAAATCGCTTATTTGATTCCGCTTGTGAAGCATAATTTAACCATGAGATGGTTAACAGGTTCCGATCTTCCTGGAGTAATTGATTCTGATTCGGAAACGGAATGCCCATCGGGACTATTGATCCCGTTGCATAAGCCAATGGGTTCCAATCACCTTACGACAGATGTCTGCCGACGTAGAAAAAACCAGTGCTGATTAGTACTATTTGGGTGTTCAACGTTTCTATGCAATGAAACCATGACGGTGAATACGTGCGAAGTCAATGTATCCTTAATTCCTCAATCTAAAAAAATCGTGAATGTTCTCTATTTTGTGGATAGTAATGGCGATTTCTAATTTCTAACTGTCCAAAAATTATATGATGTGGTTTATCGAGTTATTGATCTTAGCTCAAACAATTTGGGAGAAAAAGGCTGGCAGTAGCAGTGTACGAAGTTCATATTCAATGATACCTATTTTTTCTGTTTTGATATTGCGACACCTCTTTATCTAGAACCGATCCGACCCGACTGCCTCAGTTGGTTATTATCATTTGTGGTTATTATCAAATTGTATCTAGCTTTGTGATCGTAACTGTATCTATTCTAACTTTATCTGATCTGACTAGTAATTTATTTTGATACGTCAAACTCGAACAACGTTCCTCAATATATAGATACAGTCCTTTAAATTTACTTCTTTGTATTCTTTGCTAATTGAGTGTTTAAGAAAACTGATTTCATCGTGGGTACCGGCACGGAAACCGGATATAGTTTGCCCGTTCTAACGTTATCGTACCGAGAAAGCTTCGGCATCGGCACGTCTGTTTACATTAAATAGAAACAGCTACGGTAAAAGTGATTCAATACGCGAGTTGCAACGCTAATGAAATCACATTTGGTAGGAATGAGAAAAAATTAATTTCACCAACGTATTGTCACCTACGACACTAAATGCGATGAATCGTTTTAAGCGCAAAGGTGACCACAGTAGTTGTGTGCGTCAAGTCGTCAATTTCTTCTCAAACAAAAATAAAAATTAGAACAACAAACTAAGTAGATTTTAAGTGGCGATCTTTTTTAAGTCTCTCCATTTAATGCTCTCCAACATTTTCCCTTTTCTATCTCTTTCCCCACTTGAAAAAAATTAATTATTTCCAAGGTACCGGACATCTTCTAATCGTTCCTTTTATTCACGCCATATGGAAACATTTATTTGCAATTCCTTTACACGCTTTATAGAAGTAACGAAAAAATCTACCTGAATTTTCAATGCCTTTGAGAACCTCTTGCACACGATCTAGCGAACGAGTTAATTTAATGGCGCGCGGATTTTTGTATCTGATTACAAAACGACCACTGGATGTCTCCACTTACTGACCCTTATATTTATGGCGATGATTACTTAAGTTACTACGTTACTATGACCGTTGAAAATGATTACTAGTGACAAATTGTTCAAAATGTTTAACGTTACTGTGACATGTAACTAAAGTTTAGGCATTTCTCATGTCAAATGTTCTTGTAACTCAAGATACTTAAATCATTACGTTTCTGTAGTCGATCGAATTTGTGACCTAACTTTAAGGGAATACGTTCATCATTCCCAAATTAATTGTGACGTTACGTCACTGTGCTAACACTCCTGGACCCCCTTGGTAAACCAAGAGGGAATTAATTCATTATTGTGTAGATTCAACACAACTCAAGAAGACTTTTAAGGAATATTGGTTAAAATCATATTAACTTGTTCAAATTAGACAACATAAACCTGTTAACCCTAAGCCCAAGTGTGTTTTGAAGTAACAGTATTGCAATTGATTGAAAGATTATGGCACCTTAGCATATCGTCAAGCCCCACTACTGTGGAGTGATAGCCATACCAACGACAAAACTTTCACACTATTCTTGCCCTCACTTATATTTTACAGTCTAGAGTCATCAGCGATGTTTGAATTGATATGCAAGCTCATCAAATTAAGTATGGGAATCTAGTCGTAAACTGTATAGAAGAAAAGTAAGTTGTATACTCATTGTGACGTAAAGGGATTGCTTTAAGTCATTTCCAAATTGCTTGGCTGCTTGTCTATATACAAAAGCCCTTCTGTGAATTGTAATTACAGATATAGTATATGTATCTATAGACCGGTAGACCCCCCCAATTTGCCGAAGGCCCCCGCAAGCGAAGTGAAGCCCTAGTTTATTATTTTGGGGAACACCGAGCAATAGGGTTGTTGCATGAAAAATAGATTAGGTCAAGAAATATATCATTTAACGTAGTTTTTGACGCTGATTCTCAATATATTTTTTGTTTAATTTACAAACGGGTAAAACCATGCCTAATTATGGTTCAAAGTCGAAGGCCAAAATGTGGAAACAAAATTGGAAAATGAAATCTACCACACTTAAAAAGATCAAATCCAAACAAATTATGTACCAAAACATACCTCTTTAAACGACGGATAACGTGAATAGATAATTAATAACTAAACTGTTGCAGGGTCACACAAAAAATACAAAATTGTTTAAATGTGAAAACCGTGAGGTTTCCTTCGGAAGACCGGAAAAAATACTGCCCCGCTAGGTGGCAGAGTGCTGGGTTTCTTAAGGAATTGATCAAAATATTTTTTATTTATTTTCAAATTATAAAGAAATGATTTCACGCATACCGTTCATAATAACCAACCTTACTTATACCTTACACTATGTATATGCATAGGTTCGTTGGCCTCTATTTGATATGCTCGTTCAGATAAATCGTTTTACACAAGGAAACGCCTTTTGAAAATAAAATCAAAGAAATTGATCTCTTGGAATAATACCAAAAAGGTTTCACATCGCACCATTCACGCAATGTTTTAGGTTTGTATGAGCAATTTCACGTGACTTGGTCGTTAAGCCTCGTTGGATGAGCTCGCGGTTTTTCTTTAATGTTTCGAACGATGAAATTTAAATAATTTCGTGAATCATTTTTATATTTCTTAAGGAATTGATCAAAATATTTTTTATTTATTTTCAAATTATAAAGAAATGATTTCACATTTTAAGGTTTTTTAAATGCGTAGCACAAAGACGCAGATCATCTCTAAATAAAAATTTTACGAAAATAATTCAATTTCATCGTTACACTTCTAGTTTTTCCCTCATAACTTGCTTGTTAACAAGTAGAATTAGAATTACACAATTTTCTGGAATTGTGTTCTTTGTGGTCTTGTCCTTTTATTAGTTTTTTTTCGCTTTATAAATTGGCCCACTACGAATTTTCAAAGTTTGGAAAAATTTAGGGGCGGAACAAACAGTGTGGGGTAATGTGAGACAGATGGGTGGGATTAATCGGACAAGCTCCAAATTCATGTCCCATTCAATAACCCGTAAAAAGAAAATTTTAGAAAAATGACAACTGCAGCCGCAATTTTTCTCCTAATTGTTTTCCTTTTAGCCCAATTGTTGCCGATTGTTGCCCATTGAACGCACAATAAGGGGGTAACAATCCTAACCTAGTATGTCGAACCGTTTCATCCGTATTCTACGTACCACAGCATTTTTTTAAATCCCCCTGTCCCTCTGAACCCCGAGTGGTCGAGTCCCACAACCCCAATCTCTCCTAATTCATCTGGGTGTGTGGTTTTGTATTGGTTTATGCGGTTTATGGTAGTCGTAAGCGAAGAACGATAAAATCCTACTGGGAAATTCTTGCGATTAAGCTGTAAACTTGTTTTATCACAAAATGTTTTGACCAATATTGCCAAGAAACATGACCGAAGAATACAAAATTAGCAGAGTGGGTTGGATTTTTAGGTCGTTCGGGTAGTTTAAATAAATTAGTGTTTATTTAGAATAATTCATTATGCGACGTTGAAACGATTTAATCTTCGGCGCCTTATTTCATCCGGATCAGACGGGGCACTCTCCGGAAAGGTCATTGGTGCAGTGTCGTTTCGGAGAATTTCGTAACTCCGTCTTATGGCTTCATCGTAGTCTGCATCGTTGATGTCACTACCGTCGTTCCATACATAAGTATTTGGCTGAGGAGGAGGTGGTCTATATCCGCTCGTTCCCGATCCCCAATCACTACGACCTCTTGGTCGACTCGTTCGAGGACCGCCTACTAAACCAATGGCGTTAATTGGAAGGTCCATCAGGAATTTCAAAGGCCCTTGGGTATAGATCACTCCCACCAAAATGCCTGCCAAGTGTCCCACAAAAGAGGCATTGGGGACCATCAATTGAATCGCAAGCAATTCAAACCATACAGCGAACTTTCCAGGTACGCGTAAACCAAAGTACCTAAGTAACGAAGATAATATTTCAGGATATTTGTGGTAGGTTAAGTTTTCTGTGTAACGTACCTGCGATGTCCTGTTTCCCAATACGATGTCGTCAGCACTTTAAGGGCAAAAATCACACCAGAAAATCCTATGGCACATGTTTTATAGTGTTGTTTATCATGAAGAATCTCACTTAATAGCATTTCCAATCCAACATAGGTAGCACTGGTCAACACAGTAAACACACCAAGAACATAAGCAAAGTAGGGACTTCCAAAATGTCTCTCAAGTGTTCTTCCTTTGGCCAAGAAGGAGAGCATGTTGTAGTAAAGATGAATATCGTCCCCATGTTCAAAGGCAGAAAGCACAAGTCGTTCATACTCTCTCCATTTCAGTACAGCTTGAGCACTTAGACAAACTGTGCTAGCATCCCATGAAACAGGTATCAAACCCATAAACAGTGCTATCTGAAATTATAAACACGCCATTTTAATTCAGTATGATTAACTTAATTTTTTCCATCCAATATACACCTGTCCTGTCGTTACTAGGAGAGTAACTGGTGGAAAAGTTTCAAGACCCGTGTTTAAGAGCTGCCACATGAGGAGCAGAACCCCCATTTCGATACCTCGTCGCTGCCTCGCCATGACCAAACTCGTAAGTTTTTGTACTATGAGGAATTACCGGATGAAACACTTTCTGTTAACTATGTAGTTTTGGACACACAATTATTCACTTGGAGGTAGTATATACCACGAACATTCTCGTCACCACTCAGGTGGCATTGCATCAGTTTGTTTTGATTTTTCAACTCGGCGAACTACGCCATCTAGAAGAGTTATAGAAAAGTGTTTTTTGAAAACCCTGTTACCAACCATGGTTACCAACCGCTGACTTTCGTTGCATGCTGGAATAAAAAGAGATCCTGATTCACGAAGGAATACCTTAAACTAAACCGCTGTACATTTAATATTGCTTCCATTCAAGAATCGAGCGAAAAATTAATACGAAAGTGAGACACGAGATATTTTTTCCAACAAAGGCAGTCGCAGTCCCTTGTAGGCCTACCGATTTTTTCAGGGGCTCCTTATTAGTTTGTGACTTTGTGTCCCGTGTTTTGGGCCTGTGGGTTTCGTTTGTATTTTCGTTACAATTATTCGCAATATGAAAAGTCTTACCTGCTAATTTTAGGAACACGTACATAATGGAATAATTTGAAATGTTTAGAAATATTTATTTATTCAAAGAAATATAACCCGCCTATCAGTATTTTATTCAGTTTATTCCTAAAATAATAAGAACATTAATGCTATACATTCCCATGTGACCCCTCAATTGATTTTAGCTTAAGTTGGCTCCAACTGGACAAAATCAAAATGATACGACACTTCGCCTAGGTTTTTCTTCATAGGATTGCATAACCTGAAAGACGAACAGAAGGGAAATTTCTTTTCGATTAGTTATCTTTGACGATGATCTTTCATATTGCATGTAAAGTATATAACTAATACCAGCACGTAACTGCAGCCTAACTCAAATAATAGTATTCCTTACTCTGTCGTACACCGTCCAGGAAAGAGCAGACACAAGACTTCTTCGGACTAGTCGAGGCATCAGGCCAGGAAAAAAACCTTTGACTCCCAGACGACGATATATAGATAGGACAGTATCTCGTGTTCGGTGCCGACTTCGAGATGGAAAAAGTTGCAAAGAAGTCTTGATCACATCAGCCGGATGAGTAACTATAGATGCAACGATTCCAGCTACAAGACCGCAGCTAAAACTCTTACCCATCGTTGACTAAACAACCAAAAATTAAGCCGACGAGTGCGCATACAAGTTCTTCATGATAGATAAGCTTACTCCGGGTTGAAGGAGCTTTAGTTGTGTGTACACTGCATAATAAATGGCCGAAAAAGGCATATCCCGAGCTAGTGTTGCTCCGAGACCGGTCATCAGTCCACGTCCACCCTCCAACTTGTATATGGAAGATAGGGCATCATGCAAAGTTTTGTATTTGTACTGTCCACTCTATTAAAAAAAAACCTTGATGCTTCCTCAACTGCCTCTAAAACTAAATTCATTCTGGCAAATGATTTGCAAATGATGATGACTACCTCAAACCGTGTCTTGATTACAGTAAATGGCATGAGCAAAACTCCAGCTATGCAACGAGCTGAAGCACCAAGAGAAAGAGCTTGCAATGGATCTAATGCCTTGTTTTCCCCCTTCAGAAGGATTAATTTAATTGTTTCCAATGATGTGAAGTATATTGCCACACCTGGTACACATCTCCATAAAGACTGAAATGTGAGAAAGTAAAAAAGTTTTACATTATTTTAAGAAATCAAGAAGTCAAGGAGAAAAAAATACTGGGACCAATCCAGACCACAACACTCTTGGGCCCTCCTTCTGAATTATGTGAGTAAATAACTTTATCATCCCTCTCCTAGAACCAGAAGATGCCATAATAACTAGCTGTATCACTTAACATTAAACACATAAATTGTACTGCTGTTGAGTGGTGGTGTTGGCTGCATTTTCTTGCAGTCGAGTTTTGATTACATCAAAAGGTTGAAACAAAACAGTTGAGCAAGCACCTGACGCCGCACCAGCTACAAATGCGCCTATAACCGACACCTGTCATTAAAATAAAAGAGTTCCGTTTATCATAAAAATTTGTAAGCCCGGTTTCCAGCAGCGTAAGTTTGCTCACATTTCTTTTTTTATTACAACTAGCCATAATATCATCATGTTTGGTTTGTTTAAAACTTTAAAACTAAAAGTGAAGAAAATTCGTCTGCAATTCAAATGTTGACGTAAGTTGTCTGCTGCTATTGTGTTTCTTTTTTAATACTGTCAAGTGTTGTATCAAATGGCTTCCGCTTCTTCTTCTAGTGCGAAGCTACTTTATGGGGATTCAAAAGCAAGAATTAATCAGAGAGTCAGATACACAATCGATGGAATCGGTTCACTTTCTAGGAATCTCGTCCGATCGTCAAAATCGTCTGAAACCCTAATGCAAGCTGCAAAAATCACTAGTCAACAAGAACACGTACTCGAATCAGCTGATCTGGTACGAACTGTTAGTCTATTATTTTCTTCGCCAATTTCGATTTTTAATGATTGCATTTTCTTTTAAAGAGCCTTAGAAAAATGCAAGTCCTCCTAACTCATCTTGGTTACCAGCTAGAGTCCATTGAGAATAATGCCAAAGCATTTGCTGATGTACGGGAACAGTTTCAAGGACTTCAAGATTGATTGCGATATCACAGTAATATGATGCTTATCATTTACTTTAATAAAAGTAAATGTTCCATGTACTCAGAATGTACTAAATATTTATTTATTACCTACCATATAAAATTAATGCAAATGCAATTAATAAAGCAATTGTTTCTTTTCTCACATTTTCCATTCCCTTTTAAAAACTACCGATAGATATTTTCTATTTATTTGTATACAAACCAACTAAGCTCAATATATTGCAAGTCAGCATTGAATATAAACTTTCTTTATGTACCACATACCTGGGACTAGCTCGTCTAATTTCTACTCGATCAAGTAGAGTTCGGTCACGTGACAATGTGAAAAGAACCAATCGAGAATCAAAGTCCTCTACTCTGGTTCATTCAACTAACTCTACTCGATCGTGTTGAAAATAGACGAGTTCCTGCAAATACTAATGAAGTGATGCGGTAAACGGTCGAATACAGCCCAACCCAACTTACTAAGTCAGGCTATAAGGCTATAACCCTACCAAAAATCACAATAACCATCTCCCCCAACCCAACCAATATCAACAATCAAATTTAAAAAAATTTTCAGCTTTTTTAGCTTCAATATTTTTATTCAACCCGCAACCGCTCGCCAATTTTGGATTTGGACGCTATAGGCCTACAAAGTTAGCGTCGAATCCCATTGAAAACAAAATTTTTAAGTAAAGAACTCGTATCTCTTCGGTGTTTTTTTACTTCAAGATCTCCGTTCATTTTCCCATCAACTCCTTTTTAACCTCGAATTTTTTCAAGTTATCCGGCCGCCTCGCTGACAGGACAGTAGGGGCAGCAAAACATCGCTAGATCGGACAAGTCAATCGTGCCGTTTTCTTTTCGATTTAAATGTTCACCCCATTTTTTAAATACCGTATATCTTTGAACGTCTATATATACAGTAGGCACGTCAATTATTCGAAAAAACTCCCCGCCCCATAAGGCGGAGAGAGAATCCGGGCGGGAGGAGAAAAATTCCCCTCCTTGTAAAATTAGAGTTAATAGACGTATGAAAATTTACTCTCTCTCTCTCTCGGTAAACTTCGGCAAATGCCCACCCTTTGTACGGGCCCGCGATCGATTTCGAATAATTGTTGATCGCTAATTTAAGTAGTGACGCGCAATTAGCACATATTTTGCAATTTTTTCCCTGGTAGATAATTTTGTTGTCTAACCTAGTTTAATTTTTCATCCGTGTAACTCTAGTTTATAAGGAGGGGAATTTTTCTCCTCCCGCCCGGATTCTCTCTCCGCCTTATGGGGCGGGGAGTTTTTTCGAATAATTGACGTGCCTACTGTATATTGGAAATAAAACTTATATTTAGAGGGCTGTTATTAGGTTTACTGGTTCGTGGATCTAATGTTGGTTGAATGTCATGTTAGTGTTTTCTTGACAATCCAGAAACTCAAGTGCGCCTATACGAGAAATGGAGCTATTCAGATATTCGATTACATTTACAGGGAAGTAAGGATCGTGAAAGTTGGACAGATTTTTGTCTCCAAAGTATATACGTTACCTCCAAGAACAACAGGTAAAATCCAGCGGGAGGAACCAATGTTGACCGGTTACCCGTCCGCCCACAAACCAACTTATAACCTTTTGTTATAACATTTTCAATGTGTTTTCAAATTGTTGTTATCATACACAAACATTAGTAAAAAAATAAGTAGGCTACTCGGTCAGAAAACGAGACGGATACGGAATACGGACAGACGGGCCGGATTACTATCGGCACGGCACCAACGTCCAACGACACTAAATGAACTTATGAAGCCAAGCCCGCTCCCGGCCACGTGCGTGGTCATCAGAGTGGACTATTCTATGAGCTATGACTCTGGCCGCGTGCGTTCATGGAGAGTGTCAAGTGAGTGATCCGATCAGTTCGGATCAGTCTGAACCGAGCTATCTTCCCCATGTAAAAGTTGCGCGGAACAGTGCCTGATCCGTCCTGATCGGGTAGCCACTTACACACTCATGCGTTGAAACTTGAGCAGCAATTATGTTGATCGTGCAACACCGCGTTCTTCAAATCAAGTCTGTCCTTATTTTGGTTTTTCCTAGTTGAATTCTTCAACAAGTTTGGAAGGAAATAACAGTTGGAGAAAAACTCCTTTAAATTTTAAGTATGGTTCCCATAATATTTGACATTGATTTATATAAAACATCATAGATGGTTCCTTTTGTTGCTAACAACTTGATGAGTTTGAAATATGGACTCTGAAGTTGTACTGCCCAATTTCTTAACTATATTCTCGTTATTTTAAAGGTTTGCATTTTGTATTTTCCTTTTCTTTATCAGCACTTATCTGTGGATATTCATCATGGATGATAGAGAAGCACAAAAGGACGAAATTCTTGCATTGCAAAGCATATTTGATGAGACTCAAATTCATGTCAATAACAGCAATGATGCCAGTCAAGAGATTGTAGGATGTATATATGTCAGACCAGAGGTGACTGAAAAATTAACCATTCAAGCAAATAAGGATGGCCAACTACAACAGTTCTCTGTGGAGTATCTCTGTCCAATAGAGTTGCATTTTAATATCCCCATCAACTATCCATCAGTGACCCCACCAAATTTTACACTAGTTAGTAAATGGCTGAGAAGAGATCAGGTACAAAGGATTATTAAAAATTTATATTTTATTCATGTAAAGAACATGAATTTTGTTTAAAAATATTTTAATTTTCCAGCTTTCCAAGCTTTGTAGGAAGCTGGATCAGAAATGGGAGAATGATTTAAAAGGCCAAGTGGTCTTATTTGAATGGGTGCAGTTTCTGCAGTATGAAGCTTTGGAGCATCTTGAGATCCAAAACATTTTGGATCTATCATGGGCCTATTCCATGGGGAAACCAGCAAGACTTTCATGCTGTGCTACTGATGTTCAGTCTCCAGCAGCAACTACCAGTGGAGCTCAAACACCAATAACTAACCTTGATTGTAGAGCTGTGTCAGATAATCAGTTTAAAGGAGACCTGTTAGAAGTATTGAGAGAGTATGAAAAAGCATCTGAGCAATTAATGTTTGAGAAATCTAGTCACACATGCAAAGTTTGCTTTATGGAAAAGTTGGGCTTTGTTTGTATGAGATTTCCAAGCTGTAATCATGTGTATTGCAAAGAATGCATGAGAAGTTATTTTGAAATCAAGATCATAGATGGTACAGTTAATGGACTTAATTGTCCTGAAGATAAATGCACATCACAAGCTGCACCTGGACAAGTATATTTTTTCCTAATACTTTCATTCGCCTCAAGGTACGATGGCATGCAATTAATTCTGTTAACATCCCAACTGCATAGGTAAAAGAATTGGTCAGTGCTGACGCGTTCTCGCGTTACGACTCGTTGCTTTTGGAATCAACCATAGCTTCCATGCTCAACATCACCTATTGTCCGCGATCGCAGTGTGAGATTTATGAATGAAAGAAAATTTATGTTTTCAATTTTTAGTAATGTGCGTCCCATTTTGCAACAGGTCAATACCCTGTGTCTTTCGAACCAGAGAGCAATCTAGTTTCGTGTCCTTACTGCAATTTTCACTTCTGTTTAATGTGCCGAGCCACGTATCACGGCGTGGCCCCTTGCAAGATGACTTCCGGTTCGTATTCTTTTTGTAGTATTAGCGAATATGGTTTTTTTTTGTCTGAATCTAATCTAGCTGTGATATCTTTACGTATGTGCAGAGGAAAAAACTAAACTTTTCGAAACTTATACCAATGGAGACGAGGCTACGAAAGAGAGTATGGAACGACGGTACGGAAAGAAACAGTTACTTGCGATGGTTAACGATATTCAAGCTGAGACGTGGATCGGACAGAACAGTAAACCATGTCCTCACTGTAACGCCCCTATTGAGGTATAAATTTCCAATCCTAACGACATTTCTTTAATAAATTAAAGCCTATTTCTGTGGAAATTATAGAAGAAAGACGGATGCAACAAAATGTCTTGCCCTCGTTGCAGCACTTACTTTTGCTGGTTGTGCCTTGCACAACTGGATCCGAGATGCCCGTATTTACACTTCTCAAATGCCAGTGCCAGGTGTAACCTTTTCGAAGGTTTGATTGAAGATGATGGCAATCGGGACGATTGGATAAATATAAATGACGGTTCTGATGACGATTTCAGTGAAGATGAAGAAGGTTTAATTAATATGCTGTAAATTTGCAGCGTAAATTGTTTCTCGCCCTGATTGAATGTTAAGATGATCCATGATACCCAAATTACCTACACAGACTATTATAACAATTAAAGAATCATTTAGTCTGAAACAATAGAATTTTTCAGAGCATTTCACGTTGAATTTTATTTTAAATGACAATTCAGCAAGTTCTGAAAAAAAAACCTGCTGTCCCCCAGCAATCAATTGTAGATAGCATTCTGTTATTTTTTTTTGAATAGAGAAACATTTTAATGCAGCATTATTGTTAGAAAATATAAATGGCTTTGGCAATATCGTTTTGTACGTGCGTTGTGATGTTAAATTTGTTAATTGATACGTATCAAGCGACTGCCTATCTAAGTATCAACATACCAAATAACATTTAAACTATAAATGTTGAACTTAATATGACATCGCCAGAGATATCTCTGGACATCGCTCATTTGAAACAGCCATGGAACTAATTCTTGAAAAACATTTGACCCACATTCGACATACAAGAGAAACGCGGTTGCGCTCTGACTTATACATCCGCAAGAATTTGCATTGAAGAAAATTAACCTTATGCAGTAAAATTTCGAAATTAAAATTCTGTCGACGTGTTACTTTTTCCGGCAAAAGACGGCGCGCTACCGTGGTAAAATAACTTTTAATGTACGCACGTCGTCTGCTCGCATCCGTGGTTCCAAAAGCTGCCAATAGCTGTTTATCTTTAATCAAGATTCAAGGACACTGTTCACTCTTCACTACTACACAAATTCGCAGACAGCTGCTCTAAATATAAACTAAAGCGAAATTTCTTTTTCCATAATGGTTCATTACAGTGTGCAGGTAAGGCGAAAGTATTCTCTTCCTATTCCCTTCAAATCCATTGTGACTGAATGTGCATTTAATGGATGCTAGGATTCAAAACAATGACTGATAGTGTTGGATCTGATCGTCGAAGCGACACATCTGGGCACGGACCCGGTGGTGTTACTCCAATTTCTGGAAGATTAAGGATGGATGCTGTGTGTGTAATTGATTTAAATCAAAGTGAGTATCTGAGCAACAGAAAGAAGGCTTTTGATGAGGTTCGGCAAGCTGCTTCAGCGGTCAATGCAAATTGTCACCATGTTCAGGTACTAGAATTTTGTCAAATTGATCTCCAATTATTTTATGTAACCTGTCAACTGATAGTTTGAGAAACTTGATTTTGGTGAAACTACAATCCTGGAGACCTTTTATAATGCTGATGTGGCTCTTGTGGACTTGTCAAACCAAGTACAACAGAGTGCATTATTCTATCATTTGGGGGTGCGCGAAAGTTTTGGAATGAAAGAAAACATTTTGTTGTACAATGATAGAGATCCAGGATTGACCTTAATGCTCAAGGTATTAATAAATTGCTATTTAACTTAAAATATCTAGTGTAGACTTGTTCTTCAGTTGCTTTTTTTCAAGCTAGTAACCATTTTTTTTTTCCTTTTGTAGAGGTCATGTAGCAATTACACATTTGTGTCCTATCGTACTCTTGAGTGTGGAACATGTGTTGAGACTGACCCATCAGCAGCCCGGTTGGGATGTGGGGAAGATTCTGGACCAGAACCAGGCTTCAAAATTCAGTTATCAATTAAGTTGAGAAGGCTTTTACAAGATGTTGAAGTACAATCCAAGGCTCATATGAAGGAGAAATTCCTTGCAGATTTAAGAAAGGCAAGAGAAACATGGACAGGTCAAGAGCTGATAAGGGCTCTTCAGGGGATGAGAAGAAGGCTTGATGACCCGAATATTCTTTCGGGGGATGTTATTCTCAACATGTTAATATCTTTCAGGTAATTTTTGCCGATTCCTGCAATTTGTTGATTTGAACGAACGAAGAATTGCAGTCAATGGTAAAATTTTCCGATTCATTCTTACAGAGAAGTTCAAGACTATGATGCTATGGTGACGTTACTGGAGGACCTGAAAACAGTACCGAACCGTCGTCATTACACGCATACACCAGCCATTCGGCATTTGTATGCCTTCGCCCTGAACCGAAGAAACCGAGAGGGCGATCGTGAGCGAGCTCTGGAAGTGATGAAAAAGGCATTAGAAAAGAAAGAAAATCATGTCCCCGATATCTTGTGTCTATGTGGACGAATCTATAAAGACATTTTCGTCGAGTCGCAACATACTGATATGGACAGCTTGCAGAATGCCATTCACTGGTACAGAAAAGGTCCGTATTCCTTATTTTGTTTGAAATTCTAATTTCTGCTTGCTTATCTTATCTTTCCTTCATTTTTAAAACTTTCTTGGTTGGATAGTTATAAGGTAAGTGAAAGCCTTGCTTTCTACAGCTAATTACTTATTGTGATGATAATTAATTACTACTGTGTTCCAATAGATAGAATCCAAAGCACCTACAGGGTTTCCTCTTAACTGTTTACAGGTTTTGAAGTGCAACCCAACGAGTACGCGGGAATCAATTTGGCCACACTGCTAGTTATAGCAGGGAACGAGTTCTCCAAATCGGAGGAACTGCAACACATTGGCATGGTACTAAATAATCTGATTGGGCGCAAAGGATCCCTTTCGTCGCTTAAAGATTATTGGGACGTAGCAACTTTTTTCGAGATTTGCGTCTTGGCCGAAGATTATGGCAAGGCCGTCCAGGCAGCTGAATGCATGTTTAAGCTCAAACCTCCCAATTGGCATTTGAAGTCAACTATTGGAAACATAACGTTGATTAATCGTTTTCGTCATAAATCGGATGAAAGCACCGGTGGAGCTGGTGAATCAACACCATCCCCTGAAGAGCAAGTTTTCAATTTCTGGCTAGAATATTTCGTCGAAGCCACAAAAGCAGAAACAGAGGAAACGATTCGCTTCCCTATTGTTATCGTGGAACCTACCAAAGTGTTCATGCCTTCGTATGTTAACGTCCATTTGGGAGCGGAGGAGAAGTCTCTGGAAATCTGGAACATGTGCCTTGACAGTTTACTAGTATGTTCTTCCTTTGGATTTTTTTTTTACAGCTTTTAAGTTCATTCTTTAATAGTCTTGTATGTTTTCCAACTTTTTTATTTATTTTATATTTAATTTCAACTTAGGGCAAGTGCCGCCAAGTTCACCATTGGCTCTTCACTGCCGAAATGATCAAGAGCGTATCGCTTTACAAACGCGATGAACGTTGCCTTTTCCTTTACGTCCACCAAAACTCGGATGATTTTCAAATGATCTTCCCATCGGCTGCCTGTCGCCAAATGTTTTATGATTTAGTCCTCCAGTTGACAGCCGACTTAGGTGAAGCTTTTACCGACCTGGATAGTGATCTAACTCCGGGAGTGATACGTTACGAATATGAACTAGATGACCAAAGTCGTCGAGTTGTTTTGGGGAAAGGTAATCAAATAAAACCGACAACATTTTTTTATCGAAACAAACTAATTCAAACGTTTTTAAATCAGGTACCTATGGTGTGGTGTACGCAGCTCGAGATTTTGACACTCAAGTAAGAATCGCTGTCAAAGAGGTGCCAGAAAAAGATATCGGTGAAGTACAGCCCCTTCACGAAGAGATTCGACTCCATTCGCAGCTACGTCATCGAAATATCGTCAAATATCTCGGTTCCATCTCTGAAGGAGGCTTTTTCAAAATTTTCATGGAGCAAGTGCCTGGTGGGAGTCTTTCCGAACTATTACGTTCGAAATGGGGTCCTCTCAAAGAGAACGAAGCAACAATTGCGTACTATACGCGGCAGATTTTGCAAGGACTTAAGTACCTACATGACCAAAAAATTGTACATCGTGACATCAAAGGCGATAATGTCCTCGTCAATACGTATAGGTAAATGCCCTCCTAGAAAGCTTTACACGTGAGCGATACTATTTAATGCATCTCTCAACTCTGTTTAGTGGTGTGGTTAAAATATCCGACTTTGGCACCTCAAAACGTCTCGCTGGTCTATGTCTTAGCACGGAAACATTTACTGGCACCTTACAGTACATGGCGCCTGAAGTTATCGATAAAGGTCAGCTATGGAAGTTGTGTATTCATGTTTATGAATTTCCAATTTTTTTCTCTTCTAAAATAGAGTGTCTCGTTTCAAATTGTTGTGTTTTATGTAGTATGTACTGGAGCAAACATAATTTTTTTTTTTATAATTGATAGGTCAGCGTGGCTATGGAGCTCCGGCTGATATTTGGTCGCTAGGTTGCACAATTGTCGAGATGGCAACAGGAAAACCTCCGTTCATTGAATTAGGATCACCGGAGGCAGCCATGTTCAAAGTAAAAACAACATACGAATACAACTACAGTAGTTTATTATTATTGGATACTTAATGTGTCTCTTTTCTAAAGGTCGGTTATTACAAAATGCACCCCGAAATCCCTGCTGAAATGTCGGAAAGGGCCAAGCATTTTATTTTACGTTGTTTCGAACCAGATCCAGATCGACGTGCTACTTCTGCAGAACTTATGGAGGAAAACTTCCTCTCTGAGTAAGTGTCATCTCTCCGTTTCACACGTTGGCATTATTCGAAATTATTTCAAATCGCCTCCCTTTTAATTCGGCCATTCAGAAAGAAAAAGATGGGGCGCCTTCCATCGAATCAAGAATACAGCCGAAGTGTTTCTGTTCCTGTCGGGGATCGTTCCATGCTCCGAACTGAACGTGGTAGTCACTTACCAAGAATGGCAAGCTCTCCCGAGGAAAAGTAAATGAGAAATTCTTTTCTCCTTAATTATTTTTGATGATTTTTACACATTGCGTGATGGTCGCTTACTTCATCGCCATTCTTTAATTTCCTAGTGGATTCGCTTATATGACCAAAACCAGCCCGGCCAACACTTCGGTACATTCACCAATGTCGTCACCGGTTACCAACCCAGCTCACCTGAGTTTTACAACCAGGTAATATCTTTAAAAAAGCCTACCTTACATTTTAGATCTCCATTCCAAAGGTATTTTGTTGAGGAGCGACTATTTAAAACATTTTTTTCGTCCATTTCGATTTCTCCACTTTGTAGTACTGTTATGTCCCTAGACGAAGACCCACTTATATGCGGGAGACGAAGCTCTGCCAACAGTCATGGGACGAACACGGGCCCATCATCGGGGTATTTAAGTCCCTTTCCTCTCAGTCCCGAGGTGGACGGTTGCACCACTAAAGGCGGAGGTATATTGGGCGAAGGCGTGGAACTCTCACCGGAAGACGGATTCTATACGCTAAAGAAAGACTCGCAGCGGAGGCAAACACTAACGCGGGTCTTGTCACAAGATGGCAAGAAAATCTGTGAAGTCTGGCTTCGTTCCCTGGAACGCGAAGTGGGGCAAACGCCACTGACTGCACCTCATTTATTGACGTTGATGCGAGGTTTGCGTGACTTTATACCAGAACAAAACAAGTCGGCAATTGAAGCAGCTATTAGTACACTTCGAGAAGAAGTTGACTTTGATGTCCTTGCACTTAATCATATACAGTTGGCACTGTACCTGTTTCAAGATGCGGTACGACGTTTATCATTTTCAGTTTTCATATTCAGTGATTTTCATTTCACGTTATTTTTTCTTGGTTGTGTAGGTCAATGCCGTTTTGCGAATGCACAGTATCAAACCTCATTGGATGTTTGCCTTGGACAATTTAGTTCGCAGCGCTGTGCAGGCAGCAATAACAGTTCTTAGTCCAGAGTTGGGTGCAAACCTGGCCGGTGGTGAATCCCGACGAGTTAAAGTATAACCATTTAACCCCTAAAATAGTATGGTATTAAACTAATGTATTAAATTCTCGTCATTCAGGGTGATGACAGAGTCGATGGAAATGGCGAAGGGAAGCCAGCTGGAGCCTGGGAAGAACCGGGCGAAGGAGTAGAAGAAGGATCGACTTCTGGTGTTTCAACCATAAATTCTAACAAATCACCAAAAGAATCAACGGTAATTATTCTATATCGATATGATTTTCTGAATTCACAAGTGATCTTATTTTAATATACAGGAAAATGAACGATTACGAGAAGAACTCAAAAATACATTAGAAACTCTGCGACGCGACAACTTGCGTTTAATGCAGGAATTAGTAGACACTCAGCGCAATTACCAAGATACCTTGCGGGCGACTCTGTCCGAACAACAGTTGCAGAGACAGTTGCTACAGCAGCTTTTACCAATACGTCCAGTCCGAGATCAGGCGGATCAAAGTACGTTTTACGAAATTTTTCAGTCATTTTAAACCGATACATTGATTTCTTGAAACCCCTTGTGTACAGGCAACTCAGCCGTTGATTCTTCTTTGGTTTCATGGGTAAATTTTTGTTTTAAATTCATTTGATCAAAATCAGTTCTCAAATAAATGGTCTAATTTCAGCTGGAAAACAACGGTATGGATGAGCGTGAAATAGCTTTGTTCACTGCGGAAGGATACCTGCTTTCCGACGTGTTAGCTTTCTTCACGAGGGAGGATCTCCGAAGAATTGGCTTGCGTGGTGGGCCGGAGTTGCGTCTGTGGAGAGCGATTATGGAACTCAGAACCCGGTCAGATGATGCAGCAAACAAACAAGATGCCTGACAATTTCAAACCCAACGTTTATTGAATCAAATAAGAGGTGCATAATACTTGTTACTGTTTTAGTCTTCTTCGAGGCAGTCGATAAAACCACTCGCCCTCAGAAGACTGTCTTCTTTGAATTTTTATTTGTCTGACAAAGACACTGATCTGCAGAGCTGTCTGCTATTATCATTCTTACATGGATCCTCGATATATCAAGCCGTAGAAGAGTTGGTGTTCGCTTTTGCGGGAGGGATGTCAAGTCACCTGCTGTGTGCCATAGTGCTGTTGCTCATTTCACTTTTCTTGCTCCAGACATCTTTTTGTGATTAGATTTATGTGCACTCGGATTTTTACTATCGTCACTCGTTAAATGTGTTGTCCGTTGTTCAAATCCGTCGCATTAGCTTACCATTCATCACCCAGTTCCCTAACTTTTTAACCAATATAACCAACCTGATATAATTATGATGTTTTGCTATTGGATTTACAGCCTAGTTAAGGAGAAATATTACTGATAGAAAAGTGTTGCTCTATTTTAAAGTGACGGTTCATGTTGTATTACAAAAAAAAACCAGTGAACTCGAGGATTGACGACTGATTGACAAAGGAAGGAAATGAACGTGCATCAAATGAGTCCAAAATCATGTTTTAACTAAAAGTGAAAACAGCACAGAAGGTGTTGGTCAGATAAAATCAAGGATCATAAGTAAACCATAGAGAAGGATGATCGCAGTGGTACGTCGTACATTGTTCAAGTTCAAAATTCTTCTTCGTTCGGTCGATCGAGATCCCGGTAGTGGGACATGTGACGGGGACCACCACTAAAGAGCAACAAGAACAAATTAAGAAAAAAAAATTAAAATCAAGCTCAGCAATTAAACAGCCGCAGCAAAAAGCCCAGCTTCTGTGAAACTTGTTCAAGGCCGGCTAACGATTGGAAATGATAATTGAAATGTGATTTACCGCTTAAAGGGAAGGAAAGCAACTTTTTCTGGTATCAAACGAAAACAAATAAAACAACATTTGGAGGGTAGTCTGTTCTTTATTAGAAGACGTCGAAGTCAGCTGGGGTATCAACGTCATCATAGCCAATTATTGTCCGACCTTCGTACGAGGATTGTTGGGGCCTGCAACAAGTCATATAGCTGAGCTTTAGACTGTGTCATACCCAAATCCCAGTTTAACCACACCCGCCGCCAGAAACGGTATAAATTCACTGACGACGGTTAACAGAAGTGTTTCACTTACCCGCGACCTCTTCCTCCTCGGTTGTTTCGTCCACCAAAACCAAAATCCCTGCCTCCTCCGCCAGAGTTGCCGAAGCCAGAGCCCTGTGGAGGACCACCGAAACCTCCACCGCCATAGCCTCCTCTACCACCTCCGTAATTAAATCCACCATACCTAAAGAAGCGAAAGGAAAGAGATGAAATAAATTGAACTAGATATTAGGATTCAAATATTAATTTTAGACGATTATCTGTACTGACCCGAATCCGCCAGGTGGGCCGAAAGGATCCCCTCTTTGGGACTCGTTTATTGGGGATGGTCTGACACCTGCTGCTCGATTGCCAGGATGTTCAGGCAACTGAGGCCGTTTGGGATCGTGCAAATAATTGTTGAAATATTCAACATCCTTTCGCACTTCATCGATCTTTTCGGCATGCTTGTTGAATATGTGTTTACGAACGAAGTCCGGGCCTTTGAATTTCTTTCCAGAAAGAGGACACAGCCACTTGTCTTTAGCGAGTTCCTGTGTGTTGGCAGCGACAAATTTTTCCACCTCACTACATTTAAAATATCAACGAAGGAAAGAACGAATTAAGTTTAATACGGTCCAAAAGTTGCCATAAATTAGACAAATGTTCTTACGCCTTAGATTCCTTTAAGCCCAATTTGCTGGCTTCTTCGTCACTTAGGCGTTTTATGGGTTCCAAAAACGATGCAATCTTGTTTTCGAAAGATCGACAATAATCATTGATTTCGTTTTGAGTCACCTTGAGTCGGATAATTAGAAAATAAGTAACACTACTCCCCAAGTTTCTATAGATTTGGTTACTTACTTTGGATGACGGCGGAATGCCACGTGCGTGCATTATTCCGCATCGGTTTGGCATTTCATCTTCATTAGGATATTCGCAATGGTTGTAGTAGTCAACCGAGTGAACAATACGTAAATAGAAGAGTAGACGATCCAATACTTTGATTAGCTCATCATCCCTCGTGAGACCTGCGGCCGCTTCCGCTTCTTCCCCTTCCTCACTGGCCGAAGCCCCGAGAAGTTCCTCTTCTTCAGCAGAAGCTTCTTCAATCAAAAAGTCGGTAATGTTATGAAGAACAGGATTGCGGCTGGTGCCAGAAAATGTAAGGGCCGGATCAGCAGCTGAAGGATCTTTAGCTTTGTCGCTCTCATCAGTCCAAAGTCCAAGGCGGGCATCCAAGTTTTGAATGATTTTAGCTGCTAAGCGAATATCATTCCTTACAACTTGTTTATGCGATGTTATGCCACTGACGGTACGTATGCGACGACTTAAGTCACGGTTCACTATGGCTCCCAATTCGGTATCGCGCAACTATATCACACAATGTGGAGGATTAACAAAAAAATAACTGTTGTGCAAAAAAGGCTAAAATGACAAGACTCACTCGAATATTATTCAGATTCCAACAAATCTCCTTGATATTAACGGTACGCTCGAACGTCACCCATCCACGACGAAACCATCTGCGCTCCGGCTGAGGATCAGCAATTGCTGCACGTAGAAAACCAGGATATCTTTTGCACATCTATGATTTAAAATATCATAATAATATATAATCATAATCATAATAAAATATCGTTATACCGCTTCCACTTCCAACTTGGTTATAGTAGGAGCTAAATTACGAAGGAAAATTGATGCGGTTCGATGCAATTCGCGAGGTTGAACGGGGCCCCCATTTTCTTTTTTTTCTTCTATCTTGCCATCGTCTTCGTCCATAACTTTGTCATTTTCACCGTCTTCTTTCGTTTGATTTTCTTCATTTGGTTCGGGGGCTTCAACTGGACTACTATCGCCTCCTGCAACCGGTTTCCCATCGGGGCTTCGAGGTGCTTCAGAAAGATTTGATTGTTCTTTTCCCTCTCTTTCCCAGTCGCTTCCGCTGTCTGAATCGAATTCACTTCTTTTCCGTTTTCCACCTGAACGATGAGGAAAATTCCTTGCAATTTACAAAATTGTTGACAAAAATAGAAAATTCGTTTACTGTTGGCGGGACTCTTTGGCTCATCGGTAGTTTCAGTTTTAGAATCCTCTAGTGCGCCATCTTCTTTAGTATCATCATCTTGTTGTATCTCTTCACTATCTTTTTCATCAGAGATTTTAACAGTCTTTTCTGGAACCTTATTTGGCTATGAAAACCAATTATGAGCATAAATTAAAAATAACAAAATAAATGTCAAACAAATTTACCTTATCAGCTACTGGCTGTAGAGGAGGACTATCAAGAACCTGAAGGTCTAATTCCGTTCCACCTTCTAGTTTAATAACCACTGTATCCAGAAGTTTAACCAATTTTTCTGACTGGTCGGCATCGATTGTCACTTGATCAAACCGACCTTCACCCATGACCTCCATCAAAGTTTTCATACGCAACTAGGGTTGTACAAAAAATGTAAACATATGTTAGGACGGATTGTAAATGTATGCGAAAAATAATTAACTTACTTCAATATGAGCTTTATGTTCGTTTTTTCGCTTTTGATTCTCTTCAGGATGATATTTAAGCTTGAACCTATATATATTTACAGGTAAGGGAATTAAAAAATAAAATAAAAATTAATCCCCAATAACCATAATGTCAAATCAATTAGAAATAACCAGCTAGGGATCACACTTTCAAGAGGCCAAGATTTCCCTCACCTGTTCTCCCGGTACGGATTCTTTTTTTAACCCTAGCTAATGACTGACCACTGCATTGCGCGCAGTTGATCCCTACTCTAACGCACACTTCGGAGATCTCGTTTAGATCATGTTCACAGTTAAAAAAGTTTGTTTTTCATTTCGAGCAGCTCTTTTGATAGTTGCTTGGCACCTTTAAGAAAGGTCGAAGTTGGATGAAATAAACGTGGGGACGTCAAGAGCGGCTATGTCAATCGGCTGAAAAACAGGGGGGATTAAATATGTTGGTGTGAATTTGTTATCCAAATCGATTGTACGCGGCAATAACTCGACTAGGTTTTTACATATTAAATAGAATGAATTGAGTATTTTAACATAACATTTTTCAAGTATTAGCATAAAACTATTCGCATATGCTTAAAACCTAAACTAAATCAAAAGAAACATTACCACTCTTCATCCTTGTGGCTCGTGAAAAATTCGTTCAGCTGCTGACGACGAAATTCCAGTTTGTACTCGGCATACTTCTTTACAGCTTCCTCATCTGAAATGGAATCATCATGTGCAGCCAGAAAAGCTTTAAAAGACATCATGGGAGGCTGGGTAGGGAACTCTTCTCCTCTGCAACCAACATAAAAAATTGCTCAGAAAATTCTAATTTCTATACAAAACCAATTGACTAAAACTGTACACAAACTAAGGATTTTTCTCCCCACAATTATTTTAAATGTTACCTTGAAGAAGATCCACTGTAGTTGCCTGCATTAGGTGGTGTATTCATGACAGGTTCATTTTGACCCCAAGAAGAACCAATGTTTGGTCCATAGCCAGCTTCAAATCCATAACGTCTATCTTCCCTGCTTATGAAGTAGTCTTAATATATTATTTCAATTCAATGAATAGCAGTGTTTACCAATCAGGCCTCATTCTTTTTGTAGCTTGTGGTGCATCATAGCCTCCAGCTGGGCTGTATCTTTCTCGGCCGCGGTAAGAATCTCTGTATTCATGGCGTGGTTGAGTCCTTGATCCTCTTTGTGAATTCCAGGACTCCCCACCTCTTCTTGGCTCCATAATAGCCCTAAATTAATTTTGAACTCAGCTGCAGTTAAGCATGAATAAGGCTCAATTGTAAGTACCTGTCATTCCATTCTTCCCTTCGAGGATTTCCTCTCTCCTCCCTTCTTCCAGATTCTCCTGCTCCACGGTACTCACTCCTTTCACCTCTAAATTTATCCCTCCGACGACGATCATACTCATCATCACTATCACCCATGTTACAGGCTCTTCTGTAACAAAAAAAAAATGCACTGGATTACAAAGTAGCTGTCGAGGACATGTTTTAATCAGATTTTGAATTACTGTCGACGTAGCGGCAAAATGGCCGAAACAAGTAAAAGTTGTAACCTAATCTACTTGGTACAACTGTGATATACCAAATAAAACCTAGCATGCACGATCATTGAATTGAACAGAAAAGAACTATTTTCCAATTTGACCATAAGGGAATCTATGTAGTTGTTGTGCGAGGGAAAAACTTCAATCATTACCCTGTTGGTTTGATTAAACCACGCGATGAAGATGCGTTAGGTGACCGGCAAACTAGCAGGTTTACTGAAAATGTGTAGAGTACAGAGTTGCATAACTTGTGGTCACTTGTGCACTAGAGCTCCATATAAATTTTTTTCATGTCAAAAATACGAAAATAATTTAATTTGTAATTAATTGTACATTTTTAAACCTTTACTAATAGAAAAAGAAAAAATCAAAATAAATATGTGGCATTCGATGTCGTCCAAGAGGCCTCAAGAAGACAAGTTTTGCCATCTGGTGTGTGGCGATCGCCCATTATGTGGCGCTAGTTTACGGACCAAGTCATCAAGCCGTCACATGCTAGATGCTATTCGCTTTTTTCTTCCGCTGGAGCAGTCTAGGACCAAGGATGTATAAGATTCTGTTTTTATGTTTTTAGCTATCTCAGGGGGCATTATTGTTTGACACGTGGGACACGTGCGATTGTTTAATGGTTTCCCTTTACAATATCGGAGTTAACTAATGATCTACAGTAAAAAAGAGTAAATCGTGTAATTTTACATACTTTCTTAGATTGTAATTGTAACATCCGAATAATAGAGAAACGCAACTGAAAATCTGAAATGGATTCACATAGTGCCCATTCTAGATCAACACATTCCACAGCTCTCTTGGATGTAGAGGAATCGAAAACGGCAAAGAGTAATTTCTAGCTAATAATACTTGGGGGACACAGAGAGTTATTAGTTAGCAATTTTTTTGTTTTATTTCCTTTAGCCAAAGAAAAACTGGTTTTCTCCCTTCTTCAAGAAAAAAAACGTGCACATGGAACATTCAAAATTGGACCCTCTCCCTCATTACAAAAGGTAGCTACCAAGACTTGCTTAATATCCCAATGGATACTTAATGGAGTAATATTAATGTATTAGGTAAAAGATTTTCTACCTCAGTTAATGAAAGCAAATGTAAAAGTTCAGGAAGATATCATGAGTGACCCTGCCAAACAAACAAAATATGACATTGAAAATGTAGAGGAAGCGAGTGGGCCAGTCATAGAAATGGTATGTATTGCAAAATTATGAACTAAGTGCAGAGTTTTTTAAAAGAAAGTTCCATACACCACCAGGATTTGGCTCTTTATAATGAAGAAGATTCAGGCTCGGACTGCTCTGCAAATCTCTATTCAGATTCTGACATGGAAACAACACCACTTGGGCCTATTAATGAAAGCAATATTAAACTCCCTGGTTCTCTCCCCAAGTCTAATTTAGTTGAAATTGTAGATGATAGTTGTGGGAAGGAAAAAAATTGATCATGTTTCTGTCTTTAACAACTGAAAATATATTGTACAACTTTCTTAGGAAGTCCCAACTGTTTGATAACATTACAATTTTTTCCCACTACAAATGATTGAAGAATAACTACCCGACAGCAGTCACTTAAGCTCCTTGGGTGAACTTCATAGTTAATTAACAGTCTTTTTACAGCAGAATTTGATTTTGACAACTCTTGAGGACGTTTCCCAGAATTATCCCGCATGTATACATCAGCGCCGTAATTCAAGAGTAACTGTACCACTTGAAATAGATTGCGATGCCTACAACAGATAAAGAACAGTTGAGTAATGAGGACAAACTACTATTCTATTTGTAAGATTACGCTGCTATGTGAAGTGGAGCTTTATGTACTATGGTTGCATTGACATCAGCACCTATGTAAGATAATATGTTTAATTAAGAAACATTCAGATGTGAGA
The DNA here is from genome assembly GCA_022539655.2 of Ceriodaphnia dubia. Classification (NCBI taxonomy): domain Eukaryota; kingdom Metazoa; phylum Arthropoda; class Branchiopoda; order Diplostraca; family Daphniidae; genus Ceriodaphnia; species Ceriodaphnia dubia. Next base: position 82,741 of record JAKUCG020000088.1, read on the forward strand.
TAAACTTTAAATCTTTAATACTACCTGCTTGAATCAATGATAAAATGCAATCTATGTTGACTTTATAAGCAACACATGCTGCATGAAGAGGTGTTCCATACTGGCGGTCAGAAGCATTCAGTTTTGCTCCTTTAGATATTAAAAGTTTCACACAAGAAACATGACCTTCAAGTTCAATGAGATTTGATAGTAAGGCAGGAAAGTTGGTCTACTTCAAATTCCATAGAGTAATTATAACTCACCTCTCATTACTGCTTCATGCAGTGGTGAATTCAGAGGGTCAATCAATACTGTGGGGTTAACAGAAGCATTACAATCTATTAATAGTCTAGCGACATCTGTTTGACCGGCTGTACATGCTACACAGAGTGGAGTAGCCCCATCAATATTCCTGGCATTGATCTGAAAAGAAATTAAAACAATTGGTGTTTTTTATTTCATAAAGTCCAACACTCACCCATGCCCCTTCATCAATGAGGAACTGAACAGCTCGAACATGCCCTTTACAACTTGCTTCATGTAAGGGAGTGACTAATTCAAATGTCATGCAATTTACTACATAACCTCGGCCAATTAGTGCCTTCATTAGTTCCACGTCGCCTTTTCTTGCAGCATAATGCATCTATTTCAAAATGTCATTCAGTATTAAGGTATATAAATGTATACAAACAAATGATGCACTGTCAACATACAGGGTGTCTGTTCTGAAGGGATTCTTTGATTTGCCCTTCTAACAGTAAGCGTTCCATATCAAATTGTGATTCTATTACCAGTATCTACATACAGCGATTAGTATTTCATTCTCATTACATTTAAAACCCAATTCGATAAAGTGCTTGGTAAAAATCTACTTTGTTTTTGTTTATGCGATTCACTTTAAGTACGGCATCTAGCGACAAAGTGTGAAACCACGTACCACTATTAGGTAACCAGCGCCGACTTTCCTCTGGGAGGGTCCCGAAGGGGTGTTGTTCAATTTTAGAAACGTTAAATTTTGAATTAGAATATATTAACGCAAAAATTAAAATATAAATATTTTTTCTTCTTCAAAAACTCCACCCTTCTGCAATAATCAACATATGCCCCGCCCACTGCGTGCCGAAGAGATTTAATTTGCCTTTGTTTCTAATTTAAAAAATTCGGTAGGCTTTTCATATTTTTCCGATCGGAAGGGAATTATAAACTGTATTTACATGAACGTATCTTTATATTCTTTACACATGTTTAAGAATTATTGTTTGGTAAAATACTTAGAAATTTAGAAAACAAAAATAATTGGAAAAAGGCAAATATATATATAGATATTATGAACTGCGTTTCTCGGGGGAGTGAGTGGGATGGTGTAATAACTAGGTAATAACGTAATAACAAAAAGGCCGAAATAATTAGAGAAATGAAATACATATTTATAATGAACTGCGTTCACACGCGGGATCTCGTGGGTCGTCCGTTGGGGGGCTTCGCCCCCCAACGGCCTCCCCACTCGCTCCCCCGTGTGCAGGCTTACTGTGTTAATCTTGATAGCGGAGTTCATACTTATGTGAACTTTAAAAGCGTGATAGTGATTTATAGAATAAAATGCCGATTGTAAAATGGCGTGAGGGAAGAGAAGAGGGAGCAGCGCTTTTTCCTCACACACCTAATTTGAAATTATTGTGATCGCCCGTGCTCGCGCAGTCGTGCTTCCCATTCAATGCATCAAGACGTATTCCCAATCGTTCCCATCATCCTGTAGGCTACATCCTATTGAAATGACCATGGGTTCTATATTCTATTATACCAGTGTCCGTTTTTTCCGTCTTCATATGCCCCATGCGGCCATGACAAACAGGCTCCTCCTTATTAATATGTCAGCCATCCAACATCTTCTGATGTTCTAGATCTGGGAAGGAATAATTCACTTCAAGCTTTATGATCCACTGAACCTAACGTTTAACATGTTTCAAGTTAGCTCTTAATTCGCTAAAATGGTGACAATGACACACCCCTTTATGGTTTAAATTTAAGACAGAACCACGTTGTCAACGTGCTCGTCACAAACGGCAATGCAATACAGGTCGGTTAGAATTTGCCTCGATTTGGCCGACAACATTATCATCATATGTCCGTGTAGAGCAAAGTTAATCTGTCGTAATTTTTCTTGACGATATTTAAAACGCGTGACGCGTGAGTTATCGATGTAGAATCGATCGTTGTAGATGCTTGAGTCGACTCTTCCTTTCCCCCCTTTTTGGCCAATCAACCGGGGTTAACAGAAAGGAACCTAGTGGAATTTCGAATTGGAACCGATACCCCACCTTACAAATGCTACCTCCATCTCCCTAGTAATCCCGGTACCTTGCACTTCCTCTAAGAACCAATAATCAAACATACGTTTTCCCTATCTAACCCATAGAGACATACCTTCAGGCAAAAAAGACCCCCCGTACACATTCCAAAAATCTTACAGAAACCCTTCGGTAACTTTGCATAGAATCCCTTCGGGAAACTGTTACCAGCGCCGACTTCAGTCGCTCGCTGGGAGGATCCCGAAGGGATCTTATCTTACTAGATTTACGTTCTCTAAATTAGCAAATGAAGAAGCTTTTAGAAACGGAGTTAATGTATTAGATCTATAGTTCGAATTCCTCTTCTGTAATCTCCCATATTTTAAGAATCGATATACCAAAATTGTTGCTTGCGCGAGGTTAAATTATGCACATGAGATAGTTAAGAACATTTTATTGTTAATTTAAGCCCCAATGTGCCTTTAGCCAAAAACTTGGTATCTTAAGATTCTCATTTATCGTACCTTTCATCAACATCATAAAGTCTAGTGGTGTTTGTGTTCTCACTCGCAGTCTGAAGTATACCGTTTAGGACTAACGCCCTGCCCTAGTAGAAGACTTTAGCTTCAAGATATCTTGTAGCCAGGATTCTAGCCTGCACTGGTTGGCTAACTCATAGTTATTAAGTGGCTTCAAGATATCTAAATGTCACTCTTAATTCAAACTTTCAAGATAGATTCTAGAATTCTTTCAAGATACATGTAAGTCATCGAAATTTTCTTTCCATTATCACATCCTGCCATACCTCTATAGTGTATCGAACCCAGTCATTTCTTCATTTTCCATGTATTTATATGTTACCGCAGCTTACCTATATTCAAATCAGGAACATACGACAGCGTCCCTATAATGTATGGCACCAGAAGCACCATCATCAAAATTCGAAAATTTTAAGCAACAATTGCATTTCTCAACAACAATTGCTTCTCGGGCATGTATCCAAGAAGTGACACACTAATGTAAGTCAGAAATATTGCGCGTATTTAAAGGCATACGCTGAAACGTTATGGATAGTAAAATCCAGCACTTGCGACAATTAAAATGAACTTCTTTGTGGATGACATTTTCTTTCCAAATTATGATAAACAAGGTATAGTTATACCTTAACAGAGTACACTTAGTGGTACCTGTATAATTTCAATAGTTTGGGTAGAATTCGATTTCAAACTACTGAAACTGGCAAAATGGGGAGCCTTCTACTGACATTTAAAAGATCTCGTAAGTGAAGTAACCCCACGTGAATCAGTTTCTACATTTATTTAAATTCTAATTACCGGGTGAAAATCAACATTCAGAAAATGAACATTGATCTTCATATCTTATTCCACAGTTTAATATGTAATAAATACTAGAAACATTTTATGTGTCATCAAAATTTCGCCACGGAAAATTCAATGAAACGCCGTTTTAGGTTAAAGCACATCCCATTATATATTTTCGAAACACTACCTTTCATAAATTACATTTATTGGGAGTCTTCTATTAGTTTCTTGAAGAGACTAATTTTTACAGATAACTCTTAAACAGATTTCAACTCGAAGAGAGTCTCTTCGAGTTGAAATCTGTTTGCAATGCACAATTCTATCCCCACTCAAAGATACGATAGTTGTTTTAATGACAAATATTTTTGTGGCATTTCAAATTAAAATCAAGACCAAATAGGACATAAGGTTTGAAATAGGTTATATTTAAATGTCCCCAACAAACACAAGGACGGTTTTCGACATTAAGTTGACACATGACAGGTATAGTTTGTGTTTTTAATCTTTATGAGGATATCTTGAAGACATTCTGTAGATACGCTTACAAGACATAAAATGGAAAATCCAATACAAAAAACAATGGCTAATAAGACAACTAGGAGATATCTTAGTTCCAGCTAACTTAGCTAGAAGGTGCATAGCTAGCTCCAAGACATCTAACAAGACACAGATACTTCGCGGCTTGAAAATGGTCTTTAAGATATCTTGAAGCTATAGGGTTCCACTAGGGTGAAGTCGCCTTATAGTGGACGGGGATGGTAAGGGTAGGAGTTTCCGTTCCAGAATTTTTGAATATGCACATTTCGATCTGTTTCGCAGAAGGAGGCAATCGATCATAAACTCCGCGTCATATCGCATCCCCCTTTTATCCTTACAATTTCGCCTTCTTGAAAATAGCTGTAACGATCATGCGTTCCTACCAAAGATAAGAAATTGATGTCACAAAGGAAAACATCGTTTGTATTGTCCAATTGACGTGTCAATAATGAAAGATGATGTAAACATCATTTGAAAACACCATAGTTATCAAGTCAAGTCAAGTTATTAAGTCATAGATAAAAGTTAAAGAATTCACACAGTATGTCAATAAACATTTACCTGTCGATCTAAAGTTTCCATCATTAAATCCAAAGCACGAGCTCCAGCTCCCTCTAAATCTTTTCGGATTATCTCAATTTCTTTCCTCGCCCTCTGTTTTTGACATAAACTATAAATGAGCACTGGAAGTTTCCCAATAATAATTTAATGATTACCGCGAGTGCTTGATCTCTTCTTTCTAGTTTTCTCGTAGTTCCTTGAAATTTGATGGCCATTCGTCGCTTTGTTTGAGCTTTGGTTTCCATTCTAGTTAATATTTGCCTTAGTGCGTTCATAAGCTTAGCACACTGCGCACAATATTGCCGATCACAAACACGAAGACAAATTTTTTATTGCCAAAAAGAGTTCTTTTTTATCCCATTCTTGGATTTGTCAACAACCTATAGATCTTGTTTTGATATCCCACGGCACAGTTTTAAAGATTCAAATTTCCAAAATATATTTTGGAGTTCGTCAAGCGTATTCCAAGTACTTTCAACATTTTTTGGAAATATTTCTTTCTTTTCACGTAAAATCGGGCTTCGCTTCCATTGACAATACGAATCTTTTTTAAAATTTCATAATCTTCAGCATCTCCAGTAGTGCGGATGCACAACACATTCTCTTCGCTCCATTTCCATCCAGGACGAAGTTTTACTTCGTTTGGGTAAACAATGTGACCCATTTCCATTTGAATGGTTTCTTCCTCACTTTCAATTCCAGAAGAGTTGTCACTATCCATGTCCATGTCCATTGTTGTTGGGGTTCCCACCGTGAGCTTCATTATTCTGATCTTCTACAGAATGAATGTTAGTTATAACTGGATGTTGCTCTTCTAGGCCATTGTTGACAGAACTTTTAACAAAGTCTACCCGTGGTTTCTTTGCATGTGGTTCAGAAAAAGAAGCATTGCCTTTCTCGATTGCCCCTACTTTATATAATTAGATTATCAGTGATTATGAAAAATGTTACGTACACTAATACAAATCACATTACCTTCGTCAACACACAGGCCAACAAAATCCAACCTGCTGTTTGTCACTGAATCAAATAGAAAAAAAGAGAAACATTGATATGATTCACAAACAATGAATGCAACGCACAACATACCTAGCTTTGCATCTTTTTCTGTTACTGGAACTGAACCTTTCTTTAACTTCCATCTTTTTAATGGAACTTTCGTCGTATTTGAGACTTTCACTATATCGTCTTCGTGAAAGTGATTCGCACAGAAGTAAATGTCGCCTTTTAACTTGTATCCACTAGTAAGTTTTCTATTACTATGAGTAAGCCAATTGTTACAAAGTTGACTTTCCGATGGGGCCTTGAAGAGATGTACTTTTTGTGCATTCGTCATGTACCCACTATTACATAAATAAACAAAACATTTATTCGGCATTTTTGTACCCAAAACTTTTTGTCGTATTTGTCTTTAAAGTCGACATCACAAAATATTCGTGTTCTGATTGATTGACGGCTTTTCGGGATATTAAAAAATCACAATTCAAAACTGACTTGTAGTAAAAATCTTAAAGGTCTCTTTAAAAAAACCTTAATTTTTTTGGCAATTTTTATGATATTTTCATGAACCTTGATAAAGTCTGTTGCTGTTCAATGGGCAATTTTTGTAGCTTAAATTCTAGACGCTTTTAAATAGATAACACTTCTTATGTCACAATAAGTGTGATAAACACGATCAGCAATTTTATATAAACATGAACTATGGTCAACTGTCGCTTACATTCGAAGCAGACAGATTCAGAGCTCGCTAAATATAGCGATAGCTGACTCGAGGGATTTGCCGAAGGCGAATAGGGGGGAAACATGACATACTGTCGACTTTCCTAAGGAGAAACGGGAAACGCAAGAGTAAATAACTCGGGGAATAAAGGCGGGAATAAATACAAACATAAAAATGATTTAAAACACTGATTTAACACATTTATAACAGTGACAAACTTGATGAACTGCGACAAATATTGATGAAAAGATCAATAGTGTTATTTTTCCATAGAACACTATTGAGAGTGTCCCCGGCTTGCAGTCGCCATTTCGTAATTTAGTTTCCGTCAGGCTTTCTGTTAAGAAAGTAATTTTACTGTGTTCCAGCAGCAATTTGGCCATTTTCATTCAAAACCGCAATGGATTTCGTAAATCGGAGTACCAACCCAGATAATCGGGAAGTAATTTTATTGCGTGCCCAAGGTATTTATAGTGTTTTTCAAATTTTTCTCTGTACGTAGGGAGAGGGGGGCGGCCAACGTTAATTCTATTGTAATATCTCACCATGTTTATTGATGTATTCAAATTTGTAGAGAGCGACATCTCTACCACCGCTGCCCCAAATGCAGCATTCCACTGTTGAAAACCTCCTTGATGGAGCTTCTCTACTAAAACACTTTTATGATGCCCGAACTTGGCGGTGTGTAATAAGGTGCTACAACTTTGGCTACAGGATCTATGAAAGCAAAACAAGTTGGTTTTTTAAAATTAAGTTTTATTCTTCAAGGTTATATTTTGAATCGTGTTGAGCCGAAAACCAAAACCGTTTGTCCAAGTTCCCGTAATGCAACAACAGCGAAGTTTAATCCTCTCTCCCGGCCACCGAAGCTCCCAGACATCATCCACCGCAACTACAGATGAAAGCTTTGTTTCTATTTTGTGTTGCGGTGCTCTGATGGTAGCGAGCTGGGTAGGGCTCTCACCCGTTTCGCGGTTCGCGGTTCCGAACCGGGTCAAATTCGGTTCGGATACGGTTTCGGTTCTTAGTTTACCATTTTCAGTTCGGGTTCGGGTTAATGTCAAAACCGAACCGCTGAACCGGATGACCCGTGGGTCGCCGAAAAAAATGTTAAAGCAAGTTGGCAACTCTGCCGAAAAATTAAAAATACCAGGAACGGCAGGAAAATCAACAAAGTGCAGACGATATTTACTCACCAGGTCACGACGGAGAAGTGTTTACTGTGTTTTATTCTTAAATTAAAGGAAATGTGCTAAAGGAAAAGGCAAATTATGATTCAACCGCAACTTCTAGTTGGTTAACTCACGGTTTTAGCGGGTAACCCAACGGTTTTGACGGGTAAACCCGTCCATACGGGTTACCCGGTTCACCCGCCAAAACCGACGGTTCGGATACAGTTCGGCCTTTTTGACCCTCGGTTCGGTTCGTTTTTTTTCTTCCGGGTTTCGGGTCGGGTATGGGTTGGGGCAAACCCGGCCCGAACCGGACGGTTGAGAGCCCTAGAGCTGGGAATTGACATTTTTCAAAATATTAGATCCTGCTTCCTATCCGATTTCAAGTAAGTTTTCTTTTTTTTTGTCGGTGAGTTGTTTGAGTTTGATGGAAACGAGTGCGCGTGCCGGGCCAAGCCCTTTTTTGTTTCTTAATGCGATTGTGTATTGGAGTGAGGCAAATCAACTAGACAATGTACATTTACGAAAAGGGGGCAGGCGACCGGCCAGGTTGTAATCACAAAAAGTTCATATCGGAGCCATTGCATCGCATGTATGGAGTGAGGGTATAGTGCACCTAGCTAGCTCGCTAGCTGGCTCCTTCTTTGCTGTTAACGGCGTGATACGTTGACGAACGTATTCCTTTTGTATTTATTTGGATTGTTTGAATAGCTCTTTTTTCGCATCATTGCCAGATAGGAGAATTAGGACTATGTACTGTTTGATACAATTGATGCCAGATAATATAATTTGAAATTGACTTCTCGTGTTTCAAAACAAAATAGGCATAAGAGGTGAAGCCGCGAAGGCTAGCAGTGTTCAAATAAGATGGCGATCAATCACACTGATATTTTGGCCCAGTTTCTCTTGGGGGATGACGACGAAGAAATAATTTTGCTTGCGTTCTGTTATTGGCGATCAAATAATTCCCATTTAAACTTGTGGCTTTTACGAAAGGGACTAACTTTCCAGCGAATTTTTGAAGAGAGACGCATCGGGATAGTGGGTTACCTTTTAGATATCTTACCAGCAGACTGCGCACGGTACTACCAAGCAGACGAAAAATGAAGGCTGCGTCGGCGCACTAGGCCTCTTGGTAGTACCGTGCGCAATCTGCACATGCGCAGTTTAGCGACTTATACTATGACGTGGTATTTTCTCGCGTGTCACGTGGTATTTTCTCCAAAAATCCAATTTGGAGAAGGCGGAGCCAATTCAAACTTTAATCGTTAATAGATCGCTGGGGGATTTTTTTAAAAAGGGAAGTTTGATGCCAAAATGTTCAGCAAAAAAAATTCTATCAAATGCATATATTTAAAAAATATTCATTTTTTTGGTTCCGTTCCCAATTAATGTTACTTTGCTGAATGTATGTCCCTTCTAGCCGACGTTGGATATCGATACAAATATGTGCTTGCCAAAAATGTTAATTGCGATGTCTGAACATTATTGCTAGACCAAAAAGCTTCGACCGAAAATCCGAGAGAAAACCAAACAATCGACAACAATGTTACAACGGAAGATAAATGCGACGATTCTATGGAAGAATCAGACTACGACGATTCTACGACAGAATTAAACAGCGACGAAAGCAATAAACTTACGATTCATGCTGAAGTCAATTTTTCAAGATGTTGCAGCTTCACCAAAGGAATTGCACTGGCCAGTTATATGCATATTTCAATACTTAAAGCCCACCAGTTGAATCAACGCCATTTGAAATTAGACTCTACCATGGGTCGGGGAAGCCGATAGATTTTAATGATTTCCTCCGTCGTTTCGTCGAGGAGGCCAATTCTTTGCTAGAGAATGGGATCGAATCCACATAAAAAACTATTGGCGCTGAGATACACTGCTTCTCCTGTGACGCCCCTGCCTTATCGGGTATTAAATTCATCATTCTGCATGGAGGTTACCACTCGTGCACAAAGTGCAAAACTGAAGGAGTTTATGTCAATAATGCCAGTGGAAGAGGAGGAAGAGTAACATTTCCTGAAACTGATGCGCCGTTGAGAACCAATGAATTATTTGTAAACCAAGTGCAACCAGAACACAACGATGGCACGTCTATTTTGGAAAATTTGCGCAACATAGATATAGTTAAAAGTTCCACCATTGACGCCATGCACCTTGTCTTTATTGGCGTCATTGCTAAAATCCTTCACCTGTTTAACAGCTACAACAGAAAAATAAAAACCCGTGTTTTAAAGATTCAAGTGGATGCAATTTCCAACTTCCTGGCCAGCATAACAAACTGCATTCCTGTGGAATTTGCAGGAAAACAAGAACTTTAAAACAGCTCGGCCGTTATAAGGCAAGTGAATTTCGTCTCCTCTTTTTATATATTCTTCCAGTCGCTTATTCATTGTTGCCAAAAGAGTTGAATGAACATTTTCTTTTACTCCACTGTGCTATTAGAATTCTTTCTTGTCCCAAACTAGTACGAGAAAGGGAAAACGTTGAGTATGCAAGAACTTTACTGCTCAATCTTGTCACATCATCCAGTATACTTTATGGTGAATTCCTAGTATACAATGTACACAACCTTATTCATTTGGCAGATGAGGTCTTGCGATTTGAGCCACTTGATGTTTTCAGCTGCGCTCCCTTTGAAAATCATATAGGGGTGCTTAAAAATCTTGTGCAGCCCACATACAGACCCCTTGCTCATTTGACAAAGCGGATTATTGAGAGGCGTTTTAACAATATAAGAAGGTTACCCAACACGAAGCAAACTGGAATGCACCAGCCACACAACAACGGCCCAACTATCCCTCACGTTAACGGAATTCAATTCAAAAATAACGGATTTTTGCTTTCTATAAGATCCTGCGACAATTGTGCTATTTTGAGCAACGGCGATGTGTTTGAAATTGAAAAGTTTCCAAAGATGGATCGTGGGGAAATGCTCGGTCGCACACTACTTTCCATTCGTAGCCTTTTATAATTATACAATGGATTCCTGAATTCTCGGAGCATTTGTAGTTAGCCGCTCCCCTCGTGAATTACAAAGTTTCCCGTTACTCGTTTGTCAAATAAGGCCATTAAAATCCCACTCCCGAACTGTTTCAATGAATTTGCTATTACTCCTTTTTTGCATGTCCAAATATGATGTATGTACGACTCGTGTTCGAGAAAATGTTTAGTTCTATTATTAATAGAAGCATAAAAGGCAGTTCAATGACATTTTTCGTTCTTTTCAATTGCGGATGCATGTGATGTAGTCGGATCCAATCATGATTTTTGGCCGAGACTTTCGCGATGGCTGCTAGCGCTAAGTAAGCTATAAAATAAGATATCTCCATGGTATCTTGACAAAAGCTGCAAAGTTAAGACCAATTTGAGAAATCTTTAAGATATCTGTTTGAGCCAAAGATATCTGTATAGACGGAGGATATCTTAAAGATATCTTAGAGCTATGGTGTGCCACTAGGGCTATGTTACTTAATATTTAAAAAATGTTGGAAGGAGGAGACCGATAGCTTTGATTATTTTATGAAAGCAGCAGTCTATATGCAGATTCTGATAAAAATACACCCCAATATTCTGTTGATTAAAAAAAATATACATTTTTAGGGAAGACCGGATCCAAACTGGACACCGTACAGTACGGAGCAAAAATATTTGTCGGGCCAAAAAAATTTTTGCGTCACCTAGCAGTAAACAAAGAAAATACTTTAAGAATCTCGAAAGTTAGAATGCGGAAATTAATTCCGCAATTTTCCACTACGAACGGGAGTAATTTTTGGCAAGTAAACGTAGTCTGCTTCGAATGATTCTGCCACAATCAGTGCTACAAAGCTTAATCGGTAGATGCATGAATATATTCGATTTTAAACGGTTCAATATTTTATCGAAACTTTTACTTTTATTTATCAGAATAATATAAATTAAACGCAAATGATCTGCTAATGAATTTGAATGAGTGCATTTGGTGACACGTATGGCACGTTATTCGCGCCACAGTGATTCGATCGAATCGAACGAAATTTCGATCGATGAAAGCAAACAAATTTTGCAATCCGATCGATCCGGAGTTTCGGATTTACCAAATCGCTCATTCAATATAGATGAGTGCCACACGATTTAGTGGAACTCGCAGAATAAATTTATCGAATGGGTTTGACTAATTTGAACTCGGGGGTTGATTCAGTTAGAGTGCTAAGTGGTTCGCTGATTTAAAATAGATGAGTGAGAATCGAATTATTCGAATTCAAGCAATGAATTTATCGAACGCATTTGATAAATTCCAATTCAAGCGATGAATTTTTCGAACGAATTTGATAAAGTCACACAATTTTTACAATTTTTTAAAAATTGAATTTATCAAATTCGTCGAATGAATTTGATAAATTCAATTTTTTAGTCACACAATTTTTACAATTTTTTAAAAATTGAATTTATCAAATTCATTCGATAAATTCATCGCTTGAATTGGAATTTATCAAATGCGTTCGATAAATTCATTGCTTCAATTCGAATAATTCGATTCTCAATCATCTATTTTGAATCAGCGAACCACGTAGCACTCCAACTAAATCAACCCGCGAGTTCAAATTAGTCAAACCCATTCGATAAATTTATTCCTCGAGCGCGACTAAATCGTTTGGCATTCATCTATTTTGAATGAGCGATTTGTTAACTCCAAAACTCCGGATCGACCGGATTGCAAAAATATTTCGCTTTTATCGATCGAAATTTCGTTCGATTCGATCGAATCGATGGGGCGTGAATAACGTGCCATAGACACGAGGCTCAAGTCAATCTACTTTGGAAGGTTTGTTGAAATTTGCAGTTTTACCAGCATTTGATTTACTGTTTTGGTATAAATAACATTTGAACAACTTTTTTTTTAATTTCATTGGAAAGTTTAACATTGAATTTTCATCTATGATCACGACTTTGACCATTTCAAATTTAGCGCGTAGCTCAGCAATTGTGGGACCATTAAGAGGCCCAAATTAAGGAGAACTTTGTTTTTCGACGAGAATTTTGAATTATTTAGAAGGGTTCCGGCACGAATGAGATATGCAGCTTCTGCCGTAAATGCTGCTCTGGCTAGTTCACCTGACCGAGAGATAAATCAGCATTGACAACGGTCACTATGTGACGCAACAGTAACAATGAAAAGTTCTGGTTCGCAGCAAGCAGTCGAAAAAATTTCGGCAGCAGTGATTGTAAAAGATTGAAAGTATTGAAAAATACTGATTGCAATCAAAATCACTTTAATCCCGTCCATAAGTTGCCATGGGGTAGTAGAAGCGCCGAAGGGGGTCCGGGCCAGTGACACGTAAAACGATTGCTGAATACTTCGGCCGGCCGTTGCAGCAGGAAGCGTAAACCATCCTATTCGCCATCTTGCTTTTAGATTTCTTGACTGCTCGTTGCCTAGTACGGTACTACCCAACACATTTCTCTCTCAGTCCCAACATTTCTATGGGTTCTAATTCAAATAATGAAGATCCGTCAAGGTTCATGGAAAATGATGTGTCATTTGACAATTTCGTTAGCCTGTTAGACGATTCAGTAATCTGTATAGAAGAAACGAAAGTTGAAGAAACAGAAGAAGAAAAAAGATAAAGAGAGAAAAGGGATATGGAAATTAAGATGAGAGAAATGGAAAGAAAAAGTGCGTAAGAAAAGAGGATCTTACAAAGGAAAGTTAAGAAGATGCATTGATGAAGATAGGATTCCATGCCGCCAGATTCATGAGCAAAGCCATTTATCTTCTAAAAATGGATCTTCTTTCGGATAGAATTGAGCCCGATCCTGATTCAGGATCTTTCCAAAATCGTTTTTCGAAACTAAAGATTTCAATCAAAAATCAAAAATCGTTCGAAGTGATTTAAATCGCGATTTAAATAATTTTTGATTGTTTTGGGCAAATGATTTTCCCAACACTGGATACTTTCTTTGGACTCGATTTGCTATATTTGCCCCAATAGATTCGTTTATGTTTTTTTCGCCAAATGGTAGCATATAAAGACGAATACGAAGATATTGCACTTGCCGACACTAAAGGTAGTTTTATGGACATCCATATAGTTTCTTAAGCTTTCATTCATTTTTTACCTACAGGTATTTGACTCAGGAACTGGTAGTTTTTTCGCTTTTCAATGAAAATCTATCTCAATTAACGCAAAGCATTATGACGAAAAAACGTCAAAACCGACCGACGACGTTTCCCGTAAAAAAGCCGCCAAAAAGTTTCCTTAACCTCAACTCGTTGATTTCATCGGACCAAGTTCTTGCTTGCTTGCGGTTGCTTTTTCATTGTTAAATATCAACAAAAGCCAAGAATGGCTACAACTGCCAGCACAGTATTAGGATATTAAGCGACTACCGTACAGCAAGAGATTTTGTTCGCTCTGTAGAGGTGACGAACGATTGCGCTGAGAGGCATAAAGATAATGTTACCCGAAGGGTTTCTGTACAACATTTTCTACGTCGCTCTGTTGTAAGGTGCACCCGATAGATGGACACCGTCGAAAACGGATTATTCCATAACTTAAAAAGTAACGAACTAAGAAAAAAAGCAATTTGATTTTCGAACTCAGCGTATTTAACTACATCTCTTAGGCTAATTGTTTATTAGTTTCATTTTCATTTTTTACAAAAGTAAATTTCTTATCGGTTTCAATTTTTTGCACTAGGAAAGCAACAGCATGTAATTCGATGCACTACACAACACAAGTTCCAAAATACAAACCTACGTCTACCAACGTTTATAATTTTTTATAAGCTTTACCTGATCGTACGACTGACACTTAATTATTAGAAACTGTTTTCATTTTCTATACTGATTAGAGAACTAAATATTTTAGAAGTTTGTTTGTTATAAACCAGTTAATACACTATTCCAGGTGGGAATCTTTAGGTTCCCTTAAAAAACGACAACACTAGCCTATTGTAGGCTAAAATAAATAGTATTTTACAGTCTAAAAAACAGCAGAAAGCAAGTAAACAGTGACTAAAGAGTTGAGGATCCAGTGGGTCCTTTTTTTAGGGTTTAATAAATCACAATCGGTAAATATTTACAAAAGTTTTGCGTGTTTCTGTTTATGCCAGTGATGCCAATTCCGAATGCAACTTCCGATGGTCCTTTCACATTCGCCCCAAGTGATTATTGGGGCAAGGGTCGAGATCGAATTAGTGGCAAACCCCACTACTTTTTCTATAATTTCTTTAGCAGCGCACATGGTAAATCTACCCATAATTTGACGCAGAGCAATTTTTATTACATCTAGCTACTCAACACTAGCTATTACTCGGTACTCGACTAAGCGCATGTTCAAAGCAAAAAATAGAACTATAGATAAAATGTTATAAAATCTATCATTTATACCGATTTCCTTTCATTTTGGAAATAATCACTGTAAAAGCAAAAACATATTGGTGAAGAAACCCTTCGGGTACCTTCCTGCGCGACGGCGCGGGTAACAGTTATGATCCAGCATTTTACCCTCTTTCTTTTTCCCCCCGATAGATGTCATCCTCTATCAACCCTTTCCTAATGCTCTCCCTCTCTTAGTTTAGTTAGTCGGGTAAGGCCATCGAGCGGGAAGGAACCACGTGAGAGGTGGGTCCGGACCGATCTTTGAGCAATACAACGTTTAAACTAGGCTTTTTGTTAATTTTGTTTCTTATTTTTAATCGCGGCAAGTCGAGGCCGCAACAGTGGTGTCAGAAGTGGGATCGATTTCCCATTCAAGTGGTGGTTTTATTGTGATCGAGTTTGTGTTTCTGTGTTCTGTGTCTCGAGTTTCACGTGTTGTTTATGGTAATTGTTTATGGTAGCCGGCTAATCAAACTTGGGTAATCGTGCATTGTTTGTTTTGTGTAATTTATGCAAGATCGGTCCCATGTTGGCCTGGTAAGCATTTCTTGTTACTCAAATTTATGCACAATTTACTCCGGCTGGTGTTCATCGTTGAACCACGTGTGCACGAGAAAATGGCCACCTTCCCCACCTCCACCTGGTCGACCATTTTCGTCCTTCTCTTTGTTTTGTTACCACCATCTTCGACGAAGCAAGGGAAGGAAGAATTTGTCTCAGGTTGGCGCGTCCCATCATTCGCTGGCCGCATTTGTGATTCTTGTCACGTCATCATCTTCGAGACGATCCGTGCAGGTTCGGTCGCTTTAATTGAGATCGGGCCGACCCAATTCGTTGAAGCTGGCGCGAGAGCAGGTTGACCTGGAGCGGGAGCAGAATGACTTGGAGCTAGAACAGGCTGGCTCGGCGGAGCTGGGACACGAGCTGCTGCTTCGTCATCCTCCAGCACTCCAATGGGTACATAACTGTTCCCTGCGCATCCTTGATGATCGTGCTGGTTGTTTCAACGGCATCCTGTTCCACTTCCAAGTCAGCGATGTCCGATTCCGCAAAAATTCTCTCGTAAAAAAATTTTTTTGCGAGAAAACGGTAGAAATCCGCAAGCTTCTGTTTTAGGTCATGAACCTTACGCGGTCATTCTATTAGCTGCATCCGCGTATATCTGAGTAATCCTGTTGCTCAGCCGCGTGACTGCGCCTCGACTGCCACCACGTTAAGCGACAAGATGTTGTCGATCGGCCATAATTGAGAAAATGTTACCCTACGTTGGTTTTTTTTTAGAGTGACGAGAGAGACGACACTGGAGCACGTTGTGTCGAACCAGGGTTGGACGCGGTACTTTTTTAAAAAACCGCGGTAGCGGTAGCGGTATTTGGTGTTTTTTTGTAAACTACCGCGGTACGGTACTACCGCGGTACTACCGCGGTAACGGTACTTCCTGCGGTACTGAGAGGCTTGGCAAAATTGCAAAGATGAATCAAATGCTAATTTTGGATCCTTTCAGTACCAAATTACATTCAGTGCAGTGGCAGCATTGTAGATAGCACAAACCAGCATCAATTGAGTGAAAGGAAGTTACAAGTACATATCTGCGGGCAGCTCTGCATCCCACAGGATTTTACCCGGCAAATTTCAAGTACGTCGCTCAGGTCTTGGTGCAGCAGCTTGGCCCCGATGTTGATTTCGCGCTCTAAGAAACGATAGAATGGGTCTTTGATGTTCTCAACTGTACGGCGCAAAGGGGTGAGCGAGTAGGGCAAGAGTCTCATCCACGCGCGGGCAGAGTTGAGCAAAGAGATTTTCCAAGCTGGACGGCCATCGCTACGCTGGGCTGCGGTATTGTCCCGATCTTTCGTTTGGAACGCCAAACAAGCCGTCTCGACCTCATCGTCCTCCAGCAGCCAAATCTTTTGCAGCTTGGTATCCATGTCAGTTCCGCGGGTCGTCAAAAGAGCTTTCTCGGCGTTGCTGGGCAAGCCAAGCCAAGTTGGATCCTCCGTATTCGGCAAACAGTGTTCCATCCAATACATAAACTCAATAGGGAAAATTGCTGCTGCCGGCATTGCGATTCGCATCTCGCGTTTTCGTTTTTCGGTGTATTCCACAACCACACTTTCTTCGATCTTATTGAGGTAATGAGGTATCCTTGAGGAAAATTTTTTAATGATAGAGTCATACGCGGTCGAACAATACGATGTTAAATTGTTAATTGACTCTTGGATACTGTAGACGTCAAGCTGTAGGCCTACGTCGCGATGATCATTTCTTAAAGTACATTCATATCAGTAGGAAATATAAGTTCATTCCTCAATTTTACGTGGAAAACAAATGCAGTCTGCTTAAAATAATGTAAAAAGCTTAAAAATCGACCGCTAGGTGGCGCTTATTTGCGGGTTAAAGTACCGCTACCGCAACAACCGATTTTTCCTTCGCGGTAGCGGTAGCGGTACTTTTTTTGACCAAGTACAGCGGTAGTCGCTGCGGTAGTACCGCACGACCGCGTTACTACCGCGGTAATTTTTTAACCGCGGTAGTCCAACCCTGATCGTAGTTCCGAGATAAAATGGATCTTTCTGATGTTGAAGCTCTTGAAGTGGCCGAGATCCATGATGTTCTAAAACCATTTGAAGGTGTTACTTTCTATGAACTAATATACATTGCACGATTCTTTGATCTTAATTTGATTTGTTTTCTACAAAAGACTGATGAGAGGGGTGGCGAGCCAAAGGTCTTGGTGTTTGCGACCTTAATCAGCTTATTAGGGAAGGGAAAACGAAGGGGGATAACAAACCAAGTGAAGATTTTGAAAAAAACAGTAGAAAAGTAATAAAAGTGTCTGGAATATTCCAGAGTCTTGAGCAAATAAACCCCGCCAATTTTTTTTCTTTCCTCACATTTCAGTAGTATATGGCTAACGTAATATGGAAGACCTATAACATTCGCCCTATAACATCGTCCTATAACATTAATAAAAATAGTAGTGTGGTACTGAGGTCCGTTAAAAATAATTACAATTCAGATCTCTTTTCGACTCCTTCTGTCATAATTTTTATTACGGTATTATATCTGGAGTGAAAACTGAAGACTTGTTTAGTTTATTCTCCGATCACACCCGCCGCACCTTCTTTCCAATGTCCAGTATATAATGCCTGACAGTACCAAGCGTGAGACTGACCGTAAAGACGTGATAAAATCCTTCCATATCCTTCGTTAAAGTAGCTAATTCACGCTTAAGGTTTTCAGCAATAAATTCGACGAAAGGCCAATATTTAAGATGACATCATTGATAAGAAACTTGAAATTCATTTTGCATAACTTAAGGTTAGGAATTAACGTGCGCCTGAACGTTTCACCTTCGCACTTGTCAACAGCATTAAGAAAGCAACCATGTGGGCAAGATGCCCACTAGCTTTATGAATCTAGTAGACACTTCCTTCATGGCTAGAAACTCGGAACTGCCATATTTTGATCCAAATGTGTTTTCCCCTGTACCTTATTGACTTCTTTTTTAAGGGGGGAGTGGGGCTCAGGCTGTCCCTTTGCAACATATACGCAAACTCTTTTTACAATTATTTAATACGCTTATAAGTAAGGTGATAGGCGTAGGCACAAGCCTTGCTAGTGATCTGAAACATTGGTGAGTTGATGTTGCTCTAATGGTGTTCTAATGAAGTGCAATAAGAAAAGCTCATCACAAAATTTTTTAAATAAGTTACTAGTCCAGCATATTCGGATGTGCTTACAAGAACTGCTGCAAACTGTGTCAATACTAGAGACGTACTGTGACGTACTAGAGGTGAGCAATATTAAGTTATGCCACATACGGGGCAAATTATTTGAAAGCTATAAGAAGCTATAAAGTTCACCAATTGCACTTTTGTGTTATAGTTGCATGTCTTTTATTGATTGCACCTGAAAATAGGAGCATTGAGTTTCAGAACTCCTGCGAATATAAAATCAATAGCATCTCTAAATGTTTGAAAAATACCACTACTTTTAATTACCATCCATAGTCACAACAGAACACAAATGGACTTTAATAAGAGCAGAAACAACTATATCGTCGAAACTTCCACGCCTTTTTGCAATTAGGACAAGGGCCTGCTGAAGCCAATGGCACAAGAACGGATGCATTAAAGAAAAATATGAAAATTGTTGCAAATCAAAATTAAAATGTTTAATGTAAAAAATAAATTATACCTTTTACTTCAAACATGTTGAGCACCTTCACTAATAAATTCCGACGGTAATAAAACCTTGGTAAAGGCCCATTTTGAAGGATTTTTATAATGGATAGATAGTTGGCGAAATGGGACGCGGCGATTTTATTTGTTTCTCTTTATCACAACGGCCGCAGTACACAAGTCGGCAGTCAGTGTATTTAATTTTGTCTTCTACTTCCGAGATACAAACTTGACAGAAACTCAACTTGCAACCATAATCTGTAACAGCTTTGTTAGCTGCTTCTGCCATTAATTCAGCCCAACCATAATCAGCATCAATGCTATCAGTGGGATTTTCCTTTTTCTTTTAACAGGGTTTGAAAGGTTTTGTCAGATATTTAAAGTTAATACAAGTGAAAGTGGTGCTGTGCTACCTGGCCGAGATTTTAAAAACGAGAGTGAGTTATGGAACGGTTAATATCTTAAGATCCATGCTCTTCTCTACGCTCAACTTAATGGGAAGCGACCAGCGAGACATCGGTAAACACCCCTTGGTAACCCAGCTAATGAGAGGAATATATCACGCCAAGCCTCCGACTCCCAAGTAGAGCTGTAAATGGGACCAGGCTGTGGCTTTTTCTCATTTTGATACGACGGCGGGAGGTACACTCTCGCTTCTACAACTGGCCCGCAAAGTCGTCACCTTGTTGGAATTAACGATTCTGCTGAAATGCTCGGAGATATCTACCAACTACCAGTCAAACTGAGACTATTGAGTCTGAGGATCAAAGATTTCTTTATCCCTGAGGGATTTTGTAATCAAAATCAATCGAAGGTTTAGGGGTCTTTAACGTGATAAATTCCTCTCTCTCTGAAGCCCCCCCAAAAGCTTTATTGTCGCCAATTTCCACCAATAGGAGACGAGAACGTGATAAACTACCAAATACTCTATATTGAATTTAATTTTATTAAATTATCCCTTCAGGGGTACCTGAAGGTTACCAAGAGATAATACCCCGATAAAAAAAAATTATTGGCACTACAAACAAATTTGTTAGAAATCCAAAAATAGTTAAGCAATTTATCACTAATCACATTGAAACAAATATTTGATAGTAAGTTACTTTTAGCCTTATGAATATATGAATCATTTAAATATAAAAGCATACACTAATTAATTATTTAACTGAAAAGCAAAAAAAATTTGGATTTTGCAGTTGACAAAAACAACATGGTATCGGAAGACGTCCCTTAACGCAAGGACTTGACTCGGCACCACTTTCCGGCTCTTTCATTGGTCAAAACCCGGTCTTTAAGTGAAAGGATGTCTTTTTGCGCTGCCTGGTTCCAGTACCACCCTCATTTCTACTAATACGCTTTGACTATTCCATGGTCCAGTCACGGCTGTCTTTAAGTGAAAGGACATCTGTTCGAATTGTCACACATGAATTATCTTAATTGTGCTGGTTATTGATCAATTATGGTGATGTGAATCATTTAATTCATTCTTATTACAAGTGCACCTTAATATTTTATGAAATAAATTGTTTTTTAGTAAAAAATTACGTCACCTGTCCTTGAGTGAAAGGACGTCTGTTTTTAAAGCCAGAGTGATGGTAAACTTTTTGGCCCTTGAGCAAAAGATTACTGAAATTTTAAACTACAAGACGACCGGAAAGCTTTTCCTTACCACTGATTTATGGACGTCTCTCAACCATGTGTCTTTCATTGGAATCACATGCGGATGGATATATGTTGATATGGTCATTCACGATATTGTAATTGATTGTAGCAAGATTGTCGGAGATGACAGTGGTAAAAATATAGCTCAACATTTTTACGAAAAACTTGTATCCTACAAGATTAATCACAAGGTTCGTTATCTGGAACTAGTCTTAATACCTTTCAATTCAGTAATTTATCTAATCTGTCAAAAAACATTCCTATATATCGCTTCAATTACGACCGAAAACGCTTCTTCTAATGGGGGTTTCATTGACGAAATGGTTAATCTTAAGAAGGATTCTGAGTCCTCTTTCTTAAGAGACGTGGATCCGCTGTTTCACGCGCATCATCCACCTTGCCGTCCAGGATTCTGTGGGCTGCGTACTTTTTTTATAAAGTGAGTAAAAGTTATTGTTACATTTCAATCCATGCATCGTATTCTTTATGAATAACAATTCCTTATATGCTTACAGCTTCGCAACCTGGTTGTTGCAATCAGAGCATCTACTCAGCGGATCGACAAATTGAAAAAAGTCATACAGACATTGAAATCGACTGACTTGGACGATGCGGATGAGGAAGAACATTTTGACTTGTTTGAACTTGTCCAAAATTTGTCCGATGATCTACTTCCCATCTTGGACGTTGTTACTCGTTAGAACTCAAAATATATGTTCATCGAAACGGCTTTGAAGCTCCATCCTGCATTAGATAAAATGTCCAAAAAAAGAAATCTGCTAGAGAATGGAATGTTTCCGGGTGACTGACTCGTCTCGTAGTTGAAGAGACATTTTTCTACTTAAAGCCATTCGCTGAAGCTACCAAGTACGTCGAAGCATTTTGACATCTCACCATTTCAATCGTGGCCCCCCTGTTCAATAAGCTGCTGGATTTTGTTGAAGTTTAGAAAAATGTCGAGGAGGGAGGCAAACTTACCGATTCATCTATTTCGTCCAACGTTAACTTAATTGAAACTAGAGTTTTGCCGGCGTAAGCATATTTATCGTGTAATAAATTAATAGGAGCTGTTTAATTAATAGCCTCTGTTTATGTATTTTATTTAAAGGATCAATGACTCTTGGGCGAAATATAGTTCCTTAGTTATTACATTTCTTAACAAGAAAAGTACTGATTGTGGATCAGATTCTCCGCTGGCCGTAAATCCAATAAAACAACCGCAGCAATCCTCAATCATGGATGGCATCTTTTGCGGCCAGTGCGTTGTTGCCCCAACTGATGAACTTCAGGAATACATAGATGAAGTTTTGGAAACGAAGGATCTTGGCTCCGAGGGCGTCAACCAATACTGGAAATAGAAGCGCCGTCAATGGCCTCGCCTGGAAAAAAATGGATCAAGACATCCTGCCCATACCTGCAACGAGTGCTTCCAGCGAACGGGCATTCAGTGTTGGAAGAGACGTTTTTTTGGAATTTCGAGGATGAGCTTGAAGAAAAAAAATGTGGAAGCCCTCGTGTGCTTACGCTCTTGGTTAAAAGCCGGAATCCTTTAGGTTTCGGACAACTACGAAGCTACTCATCTCATTGATTTGCTGAGCGAGGATGAAAATGCTGAAGAGGAAACCTAAGATGGCACCAGTACCCCGAAAAATACGCCCCCCGACGCAATCGGGTTGAGCTTTTGCCCCGAACAAGTCACAATCGGGTAGATGTCTGACCCGCACCGATTATAATAAAGGGTCAACCATTTGCCCAGCTTTATGTAATCGGGTTGCCATTTTTGTCCTCGACTGTGGTCGGGGCCAAGCCCCAAACTCTACCAGGGGCGCGGCGGCATCCAATGCCGTTTCCACATGAGTTTCAATTCAATCGATTCTAAGACAGAGCCATTGGGCCAATAAATCTACTTTCTCAAAGTTTAACCGTGGTGAAACGGCATGTGAGCGGGATCATTTCGAGTCCACTATTCTGGCTTATGAGATGTCCGATTCAATCTAGTTCAGTGTTTTGTTTTTTGTCTCTCAAAATCATTCCCCTTTTGTTAATGTGCTTAGAAGTCACATCATAGTTCATGCGAGACGAATTTACAATAGTTGTAAATTGTTCATTGCAAGCTTTGCTTGCTCAAACAGTTGAAATTGTTGAAATGAAGATGAGAATCAACTAACTATCTCCCACCCACCCATCACCGAGTTATCATTTGTGCAAGTTTGTAATTATTAATTAATTTTCTGTTTCCGAATTCTAATCTGGTTACAGAAATTAACGCAACGGGAATAATAATTGGAGGGAAAACGGCGGTACGACAATTGAGAAGTTAAAATTGTTGTGTGCTAGTAAAAAAGATCTGAGGCATGCCAGTAGCACAACTTGGTGCCATACACAGCGAGTACTGAATATGGGGATGAAAGATAACTTCCACCAGCTCAAATACAATGATGGGCTCACTCAGACCACCAAAATAAGAGAAGTCAACCCTGAAATACACGTAATAATGATAAATTGCCACAAAAATTCTAATTTCCCTTGTCATCATATACTCATCTTCATAAGTCCCCACATAAATATCCACAGTCCATTATGAGCAGGGTGCGTTGAGTGAAAGGAAAGAGCCCCGTCATGCCTGAAAAGCTGTAATTTAAATAAAGAATTAACGAAAGAGCAACCCATTCTACCAGTTACGTAGCTTACAGTCATAATGTTCAACAAAACTCTTGAGGCATTTGTAATCTGAGTAATTTGTAATCTGTTAACTAGCTCCAAATGAACGAGAGGTGGTTATCCTTTGGGGCTGATTTCTATTGTAAGGCGAACCACGTTAGATAGTCCTTGCACTCCATATGCTAGAAAATAAATTGTAGTTATGGACTATTTGAATTAAATCATAATTTTTATAAAACTTAATTGTCGATCGAAGAATTTTCTCGAAAGAATGTTTTCTATAGATATATAATTTTTTCTTCAGAAATTTCAATTTTGCTACAAAATTAGTCAGGGAGCCCTTGGGAAACTTAACACAAACCTTTGAAGAGAAGGTTTGAGAACTTTTTTAAGTAAAGGGGGGGGGAATATGAATACAAAATGACGCGTCTGCCGAGTCAGACAGGCCGCGTTCACGCGTGGCGCACTCCCGAAGTCGGCGTGAATTGGCAAAAATCACAAATCTTGAAGATGGATGAAAATTTACCATAATATGCAATAAAATATGGAGAATTCGGGTATCTATTGCCAGACGCGTAAATCGGTTGTTTAAGGCGAACCAGACGCATTTTTGTACCAAAATACGAATGTTTTGAATCTGGCACCCCTGTAAAATCAGCGGTAAAATCAAAAACATTTTCTCTGGCAACACTTTCCTTAGTTCCTGACTTGTTTTCGCTATTTTGGTGTTTTAGATCCTTGAAGTCGTTTCAAATAAAGCACGTAATCCGCAAATATCTTGTTTCTTGGGATCTCTGAAAATTTCGTTACCGAACTCACTTTAATTTTAGTTTGGATCGACGGGGCTGAACGCAATCTTTAACCAACAAAAATTATGTTATAAGACGCGGGTTTTGTTTAAGTTTCGTTTCAGTTGACGATAAGCATTTCGGAAAAAAGAAAACTTACGAAAAAAGTGAACAAAAACGTATGTTGAGCACTAAAAACAATTGAAATATAAAATGTGTATAGGGAACTAAGAAAATCTGATTTATACTAATCGGATTAGATAAAACAAGCGTCGATTGATTTTATATAAAGAAAGTTGCACCCTGCTGTAATCACCGTGAACTTTGCTAGCAATGGTCTAAAAAACTATCGGCTTAAAATAAAACTGTGTTACATCGATTGAAAAATTAGAGCCAAACTGCTTCTGCTTAGGCATTAAATAAGTCAAGGGACCTATTGCAAGCTGCTTTTCGCTTTAATATCTGAATTCGATTCGATGCATCACATGTACTGGATTGAATTTGGATGTGAACGATTTGGAAGGAGTGGTTGAGTCATGAAGAGACTCAATCAAGACATTCCGCCCAATATCGATAATGCATTATAGCTTAAATTACAAGAGCCCGAAATTCAAAATACTTCATTCGATTGCGTATAGTGTGATTCTGGCTGAATAGGGTAAAACTGCTTAAGCTCAAGTGAGTTTCAGTAACGTAAAAACATCTGATTCTAAAAATTAGAATCAAACGCGTACTATCTTTGTTCTCATTTGTGAGACATGATTACGCTCACCCACTCTTCGATTCGTTTGGAAGCAAATCGAGAATAACTATCAAATTTTTAAAATCGGATTAACACTCATAAAATAACTAGATTTAAAAACTAATTTGGATCCGATTCTTTCAGGGTTGAAGAATAAAAGGTTCAAATGAGGCTTAGGAATCAGTTTGAACCTCATTTGTCCGATTATGAAACCGGTTCCAATCGCAAATTCAGAGGCGTTTAAAGTATCAGGGGAAAAATATATCATCTTAAAGCTGACCATACTGTTTAAAAAGATGGATAAAAAAACGGGGGGCAATGATAACGTTCTGGTCAACTGTTCTCTCGGTATAACATTTGTTATTCCATTCTATATTGTTTATATTATTCTTCTGTATTGTTATTTTAATTTGCGGTAATGCATCTCGGTGTACAGTAACAAATACCATTTTTTCGGCATGACCATGCTACCAAAAATACTTGATTTTTACAGCCATGAAAAGAACTGCGGAACCACGGTAGAGTGTAAGATAAACTCTATATTTGTCTCTGAGGAGGATACGAAACTATAAATTGCTTGATATAATATTACATTATATGAAAGAAGGTCACAGCTTGTCTAAATTTTAAGGGAAAAATTTGTTTCCAACAACGACCATTTGGAAATGTCCGCGGCCATGTAGTTCAAGTGCGAAAATAAAAAGAGATGTAAGTCGGGTCGTCCGTGAACGACCAGCATCTATAAATAGCACAAAACAGACTGTAATTCGCACCTGCGTATCTTGTGATCGATCTCATCCACAATCTATTGAAACTACCCCTTCTGCTCTCTCTGCTGTTAAAGCAGTGTTCAAATCAATGCATAGCTATTCATATGCTATTCAATAAAGTATTTATATTACGTTTGGAACACATAATAGAATTACTGTAAGAGTCATAAACAAGCTTTCCAAATTTTTATTGGTAATTATTCTTAGATGAAACCTTTTTTCTTACTATTATTTCCAGTGAAAATTCGCTAAAAAATACTGTATGGCCCCTGAAACTCGCGCGCTTTAGGTCCGTGGTTTCATTAGATACATGTGTATACTTAAACAAAAAACCAAAAGCGCGCGAGCTCCATTCACTGTGCAATATTTTTAGAGAGAATTATGCTCGCTTATACTGCTTGTTCAGCGTAAGTCTTTCTCCAAGTATGGAAATATTTGAAAAGGTTACATTTTCCTTGAGAAGCTGCGTCAAAATACTCATTTTTTTATTTTTCCATTATTTAAAATGATTTTTAAACACCCAAAATAGCGAAAACAAGTCAGGAAAGTGTTGCCAGAGAAAATGTTTTTGATTTTACCGCTGATTTTACAGGGGTGCCAGATTCAAAACATTCGTATTTTGGTACAAAAATGCGTCTGGTTCACCTTAAACAACCGATTTACGCGTCTGGCAATAGATACCCGAATTCTCCATATTTTATTGCATATTATGGTAAATTTTCATCCATCTTCAAGATTTGTGATTTTTGCCAATTCACGCCGACTTCGGGTGTGCGCCACGCGTGAACACGGCCTGTCTGACTCGGCAGACGCGTCAATTTGTATTCATATTCCCCCCCCTTTACTTAAAAAAGTTCTCAAACCTTCTCTTCAAAGGTTTGTGTTAAGTTTGCCAAGGGCTCCCTGACTAAATGGTTTACCGTCAAATAAAAGAAAATGCGGCAAATGATGCAACGGTATATTGCGCCAAAATATATAACATGAGAGTTTAAAAAACAGAAATGACTAATATCGCTTTCGCGACTCAAACCCTTTTCCCGGGGAAATTACGTCCGTGCGCGTCGAGCGTTCAACGTTCTTTGCAATTAATTGTGACAAACACGAAGAGTCACGCTTTGTACAGTATGTAGCAAAAAAATCGCTCCGGCCTGACATAAAAGATAAAGAGAGGCCACTTTCAAAATTACCTTTTTTTAAATCCCCCTGGTTTGTAGTTCAAGAACTACTAATGAACAGTGTCCAAAGATTTTTTTACTCTCACCCTCTTTCCTACCTTCGAGTTATGATTTCCAGACATTTCTACAGACATAGCCAGGGGTTATTTCTAGAAATGTTCACAATAAGGAATTTTGTGTTTTTATAGTATGAATCGACAATGTGACGTAGGAGATGAACAAAATTTGTAATATTTATTTGGAAGATCCTGGAAACGAACTCCAAACCTTTGCTTCATTAGACATGCGTGCTGCGTAAATGCCAATGTGGACGACGAGATCTTTACTCGCCGAAGCGAAGTGTTTTGAAAACGTGAAGCTAGGTAAATTTTAGTATATCTTAATATAGCATTTTGTAAGATGTCTATGCCATAAAGGTAGCATTCGTGACTAGAATGCATGAGGTTCGAAGTTCAAGCCTCTTCTAGATATAATTTTATCATTTATCTAAAACGTTTAAGGATGACAACTTCTCTTTTAAGCTTGTCATCCCTTAATTTATTTTGATAAATGGCAAATAGGCTTGGATGAGAATTTAACTTAAAAATTTCTGACCTGATGCGTGCTAGTCGCCAAGTCGTGAATGCTACCTATGTGGTGTTGTCCTTTTACTAATTTTATTTATGTATAGTAAAAATTATCTCGCTCTGCAATTTCAAAAACTACCCTTAAGCGATTATGTGTTCACTGTCCACAATGGCACTTGCGCAGCGCTTGGGTCTTACGAAGCAAAGGTTTGAAGTTCGATTCCAGACAACTCCAAAATAAATCTTAAAATTTTGTTCATCTCCCAATTCCCATGTCTCATTGCCGATTAATACTTGAAAAACAAAAAATTCCCAATTCTGAATATTTCCAGTAATAACCCCCGGGTATGTCTGGAAAAATGTCTGGAAATCAAAAATTCGGGGGTAGGAGAGAGGGTGAGAGTAAAAAAAATCTTTGGACACTGTCCATTAGTAGTTCTTGAACTACAAACCAGGGGGATTTAAAAAAAAGGTAATTTTGAAAGTGGCCTCTCTTTATCTTTTATGTCAGGCCGGAGCGATTTTTTTGCTACATACTGTACCTAGGTATCGGAGGAAGGTAAAAAAATTCAGGCGCTTATAAAATATAGTGTAGCAAAGGTAACACGTTTTGGGTTCAATAATCGCATCCGGACCCTCTTGGTAGTACCAAGAGGGATTAAGTTATTTCATAATACAAACATCTTTAACATGGAAATTTCTTGTGAATTGGTATGTGCCCACAGCCAATAATTGTTTTTGCTTTAAATCTAGTTAAAATACAAGGTAAATATATCATAGTTGATGCTCGTCTTCATTTCTAACAATTTCGATTGTTCTTCGCAAGCTTCACTTGCTAGAAAAATTTACAAATAATGGTGTCAGGATTTTTTCTCTATTATCTATTATGAAAAAAACATAAAAAGTGAATAGATATTACAGTTAAGTCTAACATGTCCAAATGTCCATGCTTTGAGGAACTTGCAAACGCGACAGCAGCTTTTTTTTCGACTTGTTTTTCAGAATGAAAACCATGCAACTGACTGGATCGATGGAAATTCTCTAGAAGTTCAAAATCGAACAAATTATTGCATGAAAACCAAATACTGTTAAATTGTTAAGACTTTCTCTACTTACTTGTTTAGAATGAAAACCATTGATTTGGCTGATGCTCTATGTGGAATCAATATCTACAGTACCCACCAAAAGTATTTGAACACCCCCTTATCTTGCTGGTTTTAACATGGGCTCTTATGGCGGCGTTTTTTTCGAGTCGGCGAAATTTAAGTGAGTACAATGAAATTAGAGGTAATTCTTCTTTTGGCCCATTTACATATTCAGGATTTTTTAAAGAATTTTCCATTAACGGGTTCTAGTAGAAAAGGGTTAGAGCAGGTTTTACAATTAGAAATTCCAATTGAAATTTCAGGTTTTATTCTCATTCGGAAACTACATGTCAATTGGTGATGACTAAAATTTTTTCCCAGAAGATCCAGAACTGTAATTCTATATCATAAAGACCCAGGAGTGTGATTAGGATAGAGTGAAGAGAGTGGTCCACAGCATGGTAGCAACAACGTGAGTGTCGAACGATTGCAAGTTCGTTTTGTATCCTCCCCCAGTAAGAAGAAAAGCAACAATGCTGTCAACTGGGCTAAGTCGATGAACAGACGCAGAGCATATCCCGAGTTGGCACGGATGGAGTAGAACGTCGAAAGATAATCAACCACGATGAGCAACTTATGTACTATTTATTGATGCCTCAGTTATGCTTGAACAATAATATTTATATTATTCCTGAGTGTTTCAGATCCTTTTCGTGAAGTAATAAATCGTTTAAAAGAGATACAAAGGGGAAAGTCTTTGGACATTGTGCTGGAAAATTGAAGGAGAAAATATTATGATAGCATATATGTTACAGCTTTTTCACTTGAAAATTCTAGTATTTACAATGAAAAAGTTGTGGCAAACACCATTCTCATCAATAAAAAATTGATTTCATCAGTAAAAAATTTATTTAGTCAATCTATTCAGCGCTTCTGGATTTGCCATCGTCAGCATCATACTTTGGTATGGTTATTTTTTCTTCTCCCTGTTTTCTTAACCCATCGAATATCTCCAGCATCTAAATGTTCAATTTGTATCACTCTGTTTCTGGCTGTATCATAAGTTGAATGGTTTCCGCAATTGAGATGCGCTTTCATTTGCTAACGGAGGCGTCGTAATCAACAATCTGTTTGTCGACTGAAAAGATTTAAGAAAACAAAATAATAAATTTAAAGTTTTGTAATTTTAACTTTTGCATGCGTTTGAATCCAACGTCTCCATCAACTGCTATATCGTTCAGATTTATGGCGATATCGTTCTTTCGGTCTTTGCTTATTTTCTTTTTGGATTTTCTGTATGTGGCAAAAAGAGATGAATCTTTTGGTGGGTGAACAATCCATCGTCGAAAGTACAAAATCGTCGTCTTTTTAGGGGCGAGGAAGCGGGTGCCTTCCTCGTGCTCCTACCACAACCTCCTAGCTCATTAGTGCTTCAAAATAAAGTGTACGAAGGAATCTAAAAATTTGAGAAACACTCTAAAAATGGGGTCCAGTGAATTGAGCCAGGAACTATACATTATACTGTGTGGAAGTTTTCTATATGTTGTATACATAATTGATGAACATGTTTGTTGTTGCCTGGAGCTAAATTTTGATTGAAATCTTTAAAGTCAAAGAGGGCCTAGATAATTCGTATGCTTACAGTTTGCTATACAAAACGTATGGTGTTTGTAGAGTATTTTACAGTGTCAATTATTTCGTTTCCTACTAAAGGCAGAGTCAGGGAACGAATTTTTTTTTTAACCCTTCCTGACCTAATTGCCCTTGAAGGGCTGTTTTATCGTCTATTTTATATCGACGGTGTTTACTCTGTTACACCATCTCTAGCTACTTAAGAATACAAACAGGACAATCTTTTTTTCCTAATAATATTATTATTAGGAAGTTATTCATTCCTTTTATTTGCATCTTGAATTAATTAACCCATGAAGCGAAAACTACGCAAAATCAATTCCGACGACTACCGGAATCACACATGAAACATTTGTATGAAGAGCGAACAATATATCAGTGTGCCATAGTACTTGTATTTTTGTATTAGGGTATCCTTTGTGTGTCATAGTAATAAATAACCTTAATTTAAAACACGCATAAACAAGTTGGTTAATAGGCCGACAAACATTCGTTCATCAACTGGTTTTGACGCAGAGCAATTTTTGTTACATCTAGCTACCCTATTACTCGGTACTCGACTAAGCGCATGTTCAAAGCAAAAAATAGAACTATAGATAAAATGTTATAAAATCTATCATTTATACCGATTTCCTTTCATTTTGGAAATAATCACTGTAAAAGCAAAAACATATTGGTGAAGAAACCCTTCGGGTACCTTCCTGCGCGACGGCGCGGGTAACAGTTATGATCCAGCATTTTACCCTCTTTCTTTTCCCCCCCGATAGATGTCATCCTCTATCAACCCTTTCCTAATGCTCTCCCTCTCTTAGTTTAGTTAGTCGGGTAAGGCCATCGAGCGGGAAGGAACCACGTGAGAGGTGGGTCCGGACCGATCTTTGAGCAATACAACGTTTAAACTAGGCTTTTTGTTAATTTTGTTTCTTATTTTTAATCGCGGCAAGTCGAGGCCGCAACAGTGGTGTCAGAAGTGGGATCGATTTCCCATTCAAGTGGTGGTTTTATTGTGATCGAGTTTGTGTTTCTGTGTTCTGTGTCTCGAGTTTCACGTGTTGTTTATGGTAATTGTTTATGGTAGCCGGCTAATCAAACTTGGGTAATCGTGCATTGTTTGTTTTGTGTAATTTATGCAAGATCGGTCCCATGTTGGCCTGGTAAGCATTTCTTGTTACTCAAATTTATGCACAATTTACTCCGGCTGGTGTTCATCGTTGAACCACGTGTGCACGAGAAAATGGCCACCTTCCCCACCTCCACCTGACCATTTTCGTCCTTCTCTTTGTTTTGTTACCACCATCTTCGACGAAGCAAGGGAAGGAAGAATTTGTCTCAGGTTGGCGCGTCCCATCATTCGCTGGCCGCATTTGTGATTCTTGTCACGTCATCATCTTCGAGACGATCCGTGCAGGTTCGGTCGCTTTAATTGAGATCGGGCCGACCCAATTCGTTGAAGCTGGCGCGAGAGCAGGTTGACCTGGAGCGGGAGCAGAATGACTTGGAGCTAGAACAGGCTGGCTCGGCGGAGCTGGGACACGAGCTGCTGCTTCGTCATCCTCCAGCACTCCAATGGGTACATAACTGTTCCCTGCGCATCCTTGATGATCGTGCTGGTTGTTTCAACGGCATCCTGTTCCACTTCCAAGTCAGCGATGTCCGATTCCGCAAACATTCTCTCGTAAAAAAATTTTTTTGCGAGAAAACGGTAGAAATCCGCAAGCTTCTGTTTTAGGTCATGAACCTTACGCGGTCATTCTATTAGCTGCATCCGCGTATATCTGAGTAATCCTGTTGCTCAGCCGCGTGACTGCGCCTCGACTGCCACCACGTTAAGCGACAAGATGTTGTCGATCGGCCATAATTGAGAAAATGTTACCCTACGTTGGTTTTTTTTTAGAGTGACGAGAGAGACGACACTGGAGCACGTTGTGTATTCGTAGTTCCGAGATAAAATGGATCTTTCTGATGTTGAAGCTCTTGAAGTGGCCGAGATCCATGATGTTCTAAAACCATTTGAAGGTGTTACTTTCTATGAACTAATATACATTGCACGATTCTTTGATCTTAATTTGATTTGTTTTCTTTCTGTTAGACATAGAAACATATTTAAGAAAAAAATGTTAGAGATGCACTAAATCGAATGACACCCTTGCAGAAAGTGCTGAACGCAGTGGCAGAGAGAAAACACGAATGGCCCTATTTGTTGGTTCAAGCACAACTAAGTTATGTTAATAGAAGAAAACATTATCCATGAGTGTCTCCGACCCTTAGGTGGGAACCGAGGGCTTCTACCAATTTATCGGACCGACAAGAAGGAAGTGACTTTTCCCCAGGTAAAACTTCGAAACATTTAGTTCATTCTACCCCCAACAGATGGCTATGGCAAAAATCGAGGGGGCGGTAGAAAATCAGAAAATTAAGAAGTTATTCACGAAGCAAACAACATACATAGAAAATATGGACAATTGTCTATGGCCTTTTAAATTATTAGAAATATTCATATCATTAACATGAAAGGGTCGTCCGGTGATCCGCTCCCCACCGGCCACCCTACTCGCTCCCCGTGTGCCATTGTATGAATATAATTTAAAAAAAATAGAGAAAATTAGAATCACATCAGACATGAGTTTAACAAAATTAATAATGATTTCCTCCCCCACAATATGGTGAAAGTTTTGTCATCGTATTGCGTTTCCGTGCGTATCAGATCCTAGAAGACATATTTATTACCATATTTAGTAAGGATGATTTACTTAACTTTCAAATTTTTATGTTTTTTCTTTTATATTTCATTCATCCAAAATATATGATAGATTAGTAAATCAATCGGTCTTTTCGATCCACTAGTTTCTATCTTATTTTTATATTATGACAGAGGGCTTTATGTTCACAATTTGAAGAGTGAACCGCGTTGTCATTGAGCTCGTCGGTAACAGCATTGGAACGCTGGTCGGTTGAAATTTACCTCGATTGGGACGACAACATTGGCAACATATTTCCGTGTTAAAAAAAGTTCATATATCTTATTTCCCACTTGATGACCTTTAATTAAACGAAATGCGTAGCAGTCGATTCAGAATTGAACGTTGCCCTTAATGTTTGAATATTTCCCACTTGATGACCTTTAATTAAACGAAATGCTTAGCAGTCGATTCAGAATTGAACGTTGCCCTGAATGTTTGAGTACGGCGCTTCCTTTGCCTTCTTTTTCGCCAGTCAGCGGGGGGGGGGGGAGCAAAAAGAAAGATCTATAGTGAACTACCGAACTCAAAGCCGTTTGCCAAGCCATATGAGTACCCTGAAATGTATCAATTTGTTTGATAGATGGCTTTCAAGGTTCGGAACTAGTGGACTAGTAACCCCATCAAGATTTTTGAATAAAACTGAAGGACCCCACATACAAACCAAAAAACTTACAGAAACCCTTCGGGTAACTAAATTACTACTAGACATACTAAACATACTAAATATATTGGGAAGATCAGTAAGATAATAATAAATGAAATTCGAAAGAATTTTGTTTGCCGCAGAAAATTATGTAATTGTCAACAATATTTTACAATGACTGTAGGCCATCATTATAAAGCTTACAAAAAATATTCTGTTCCAAATGACACGAAGGCTGGCGCGCAAGCGCGATTTCATTAGAATTCCTGCTTCTGCTGTTCTATTGCCTGTATTTTTTTCGTTTTGCTCATATAACTCGAAATGACTATGCAGCTTGTGTTTGTTTTATGATTATTCATCAGCAATCATTCAGTAGAAATGTAAAATTAATGTTAAATTATTCTTTGTTGAATTTACTCACAGTTTAGTGTCTTTACCAGAACCAGTTTTATTTATAAGCTCAGGTCCTAGCTACTAGCTGGGCATGCATTGAACGGGCAAAAGATATACCACATTGGTCCAATTTGAGTCCAGACTCTCAACGGTAACTTAGAAACTTCCATAGATGACAATGGTCGACATGCTGCATTTGATCATAAACTAAAATCATGATTGACCGTAAGCAACTTTGGTTCAACCGCACTTGTTTATTGATGTTTTGTTATTTAAATAATTTTTAATTTCTTACTTTCTAGGCCTGCCTGTTTTCCATTACTTCTAGTTAACCTCACATAAGATCTTTTTGAATGGGTGACATTCAGGCTCCAACTTTTCAGGCCCCTATGATTCATGCCCACTCAAAAATTTTCAGGCTCCGGGCGTGAAAGAGGAAATTCCATCAGGCCCTTGGCCGAAAAAAGGAAATCCTTTCAGGCCCATATGCAGAATCTTTATCCGACAATAAATTACAAGACAATACTGTTTGGATATAGGATGCAAAATAAAGTATATTGTAGAAACTATTCCAATTATTCGTAATACATTCATTAATTAACAATCCTCCTCCTCCCCAATATTGTTTACTTGAGAAAGTTTAAGCTCTCGCACTTCTTTTTTTTTGAATTTTTCTTTGTAAGTTCTCCCCATTGCTCAAGAAGTTGGCGAGAATGCATAGTTATACTCCCCCAAAGTTTAGAAAATTTAAACAGCATTTCTGCCGTATTTTTACTAAGAGCCACCAGAGCTTATTTTTGAGTAAGGAATTTAGCTTTGAGATTAATTTTATCAGTCTCCGTTTTGATAATAGAAAAGAATTTGATTAAATTGGGGGATTTTGTCCCCACCAAAGATGTCAGCAGGTTGTGGAACCCCTATGGATTGTTATTATTACGACGAAACTGCATGAACATCGACCAATTAATAGGTGTGCAAACACTGTGGTTGATCCACTGCTTTTCTATGTAAACAATTAAGCCATCCCAATTTTTTGAGATACGGGAACTTTGCCTGGCAAATATGAAAATTGCAACCAACTAACTTTACATTAGTCATCGCAAGCTTTGCCCCGTGCCAAGCGGCTATCTCAAAACCTTGCAAAAATTCACGGCACTTGGGAAAACTTGGATCCCCATCTACTTTCAACAAGTCCCAAACTGCATCAGTTACAGCCTTATAGTCTTTCTTTTTTCATGGGACATAAGTATGTAGCACAACGGTTCCTAATAAAACAGGTAATCACTCAGCGTGATTGGTGGTAAGTATTTTAATATTTAGATGCGTACCTGCTTGTGCAAGTCACCAACGAGTATGAATGCGAGTATGAACGCGTGTATGATATAAACCTGATAGAACGGCTGTGGAGTGACGTAAAACGTTGCGTCCTGAACCATCTTTTCGCCTTCTGTAGTAAACTGAGTGGTCGATCAGTAGCGAATATAAGACAACGTGCTCGTGTCTTACGAGTCTCCAGCGTAATGAAAGCCCGGAGAAAGTTCTTTGGCGCACTTCCTGTGAGTTTCGAGATTTTGTACAGATCGATTTGAAATATAAAACTTTAAGTTAACTTTTAGGTAATATGATATAACATAACTTTAGGTAGTTGTGGTTGAGCTGATCTGCGAGTACCTCTCTGCTGAGGTTGGCTTCCAACGGGCAGAGTTGAGCTGCGAGTAGGTCTTTGTTGTGCTCCAGTTTGATGAGCTGAGCTGCGAGTAGCTCTCTGCTGGGTTTTGGTTTTGGTGATGTTGCTCGAGGGAATCAACCGAACTACCTATTTGTTGGCATGACCAACATTCAAATCTAAATTGCTCAAAGCTGTTCAACATGTAAACATAATCAGTGGACAATAATCATAGAGATTAAATAAGCTTATGTTTACAACTATTATCCCCGAGTGTCTCCCACCTTTAGGTGGGAACCGAGGGCTTCTACCGATTTATCGGACCGACAAGAAGGTAGTTACTCTCCCCCGAGTACGACTTTGAAACATTTAATTTTTTAGTTCATTTTACCTCCAACAGATGGCCATGTCAAAATTTGATGGGGCGGTAGAAAATCAGGAAAATAAGAAACTAATTCACAAAACAAACATCATATATAGGAAATATGGACAATTGTCTATGGCCATTTAATAATTAGAAATACTCCTATCATTAACATCAACACTAAAACTTAAATGGAAAAGGGTCCAATATTACAACACAGAACTACTACGTAGTGTTAAAAACCGCCACTAGAGGGCACTAAAAATCAAAACATACCAAGCAAAGATGAGGTATCTCTTTACGAAAATGCCGAAAGAAATCAAAACGGAAACAACATTATAAATATATTGAGGAGGAAAGTGAGATAATAGTATGAAAGTTTCGTAAAAATTTTGTTTTCCCCTGAAAATTTTGTAATTGTCATACGTAATTTAAATGACTGTAGGCCATAACTATAAAGCTTACCAAACATATTTTGTTCCAAATGACACGAAGGGCTTGCGCGTAAGCGCGACTTCATTAGAGACTCATAAAAGACGTCCAAAAGAAGTCGAAAATTTCCAGTTCAAATAAAAACAAAAATTTAGCAACCGACAATCTGTATTGTGTCATATGGTTACGTTACGAGGTCCTCAACAGAGGGCGTCAAGTCTCAAGTCGTAGTGTAAGATGAATTGGCGAGTATTTGCAGCGGTTTTTATTGGTATTGCTGGTTCTTTCCTCCTGTACCAAACATTTGTCTCTTCGACAGAAGAAAAAGGAGAAGAGGAAGAGGAAGAAGAAGAAGAGGAGGAGGCTTTTCTCTGGGAGGAGGAGATGGAAGAAGAAGAAGAAGAGAAGGAGGAAGAGGAGGAGGAAGATGAAGATGATTTTGCCCACCCTCATAACGTCGTGATAGGAGATGCTAGTCGGTAGATCTTTTCCAACTGTCAGTTCACCGTCAGCATAGGCAGTCAACATACTCGCCTACATTTTACTACTATACTTGGCCCTCAAGTTTGACATCTTTTTTTAAATTCAATACGAGTTTACATTTCCTTAACGTTCTTACGACTGTTGAGCATGGAAGCCTAGAAGCCTGCAGCCGTTTTACGTTTCTTTATTCTTGTGTTCCAGAAGATTTGATGAAAACAAAAAAAGAGACTCAGGGGAAAATTACTAATTAAACGAGCTGTATTTGAATCACGAACGAGTCGGAAATTTAGAAGAGATTAGGGCAAGAGGGAGGAAAGAGCAACAGGGATGTTCGCACGACCGAGACTCGAGAGCGACTTCCTTCTCCTCTCCAAGATGGCCGCTAAGGGGGAGGGAGGGGTGGAGTCCGAGGTACGAAATAAGCAAGGGGAAAGGGTGACCAAACTGTAACAAACAGGCGAAAATGGGGAAAAGAGGGGCCAGCCGTAACATTCGGCCTTTCCTGACATATCCGGCGGCTTTCTTAAGCCGACGGCCAGCACAAATATTAGCAATCAAGTAAGACAACGCGTACGAGAATTCAACGAATAAGAAAACAAACAAAATAATAATAAAAAAAAAGAAACCAAAATTTGCAGAAAAATCCAGGACAGATATACGGACACTCATCACATTCAAGGGTAGAGTGAAACCAAACGCATGAATTACGTTAAGCAGTAAATAGAGTAAGCAGTAATAGAGAAAAAAAAATGAAAAATTCGGGAAATTTAGAAGCGAACAATTTTCCATTTTGAACGCTGCAAGTGACGCCAGAATTCTTTCGCTGCAGACGTTTCCACGCTTTTTGCTTCTTTTTGTCGCACAATTTCCGCCTCTTCTCAGCACCGATAGATTCAAAATTTCCGAAAGAGATCCATTTTTCGTTTGTTCGAATGCGGAAAGGTCGGATCTGACGTTGATGAGCCATGAACTTCTGTTCAACACTTTCCTTCAACACGAACACTTTGACAACTTGTTCGGCGTGGTTGTTCGGATCTTGAAATTTGAGAATACTCGAACCCATAAAAGGATCGCCTTGTTGAAACAGTGGAAATTCACTCAGAGTGTAGAAAGAATCAACTAAGGCACGGCAGTCAAGTCGATCCTTCGGGTCGGGCAATCCAACGTGGCAAAGGGACACGGCATTTGCGACCATTATTTCACGGTTCCGGCGTTTCTTCCAGAACTTTGACCTTCACTAATGATCTCCCCTTCGGCCAGCTGAGTGCATGGCCACTTAGATTGACCACCGGAACAGAAAGACATGCTTTTTCCTCGTTAACAATGCAATTGTAAACCATCCATTCTCGTCCAAGTGCTGATGATTGAGTCTTCTCCACTATCCAGGATTTTTGATTACGGTCCAGTTCGTCACAAAAATTGACATTTATTTATAATAAATACGGGGTTTTTAACACTACGTAGTGTTAAAATCCGCAACTAGAGGGCACTAAAAATCAAAACAAAAACTAAGCAAAGATGAGGTATATCTTTACGAAAATGACGAAAGAAATCAAAACAGAAATAACATTCTAATTATATTGAGGAGATAAGTGAGATAATAGTAAAAAAGTTTCGGGAAAATTTTGTTATACCCTGAAAATTTTGTAATAGTCATACGTGTTTTACAATGACTGTAGGCCATAACAGCTTTAAAAAATTGTGTTCCAAATGACACG
The DNA here is from genome assembly GCA_022539655.2 of Ceriodaphnia dubia. Taxonomy (NCBI): domain Eukaryota; kingdom Metazoa; phylum Arthropoda; class Branchiopoda; order Diplostraca; family Daphniidae; genus Ceriodaphnia; species Ceriodaphnia dubia. Next base: position 121,400 of record JAKUCG020000088.1, read on the forward strand.
AAGGGCTGGCGCGTAAGCGCGATTTCATACTAGCCCCTTTTTCTAATGGAGCTTTTAGTTCAGTTTGAAGTTCTACCATAATGCCATCCAACAGGACGTCCTTTAGGAGTTTTCTTGCATTTTTATACTTGGCTTCTTGGGCCTTGCAATTCGACAATAGCCACTTTGAATAGGACGAAAGGAGTTCAATTTTTTCATATTCCTCGATATTTCCTCCACGAACGGTTGCCTTCGTCGGATAGTAAAGCGTCAACAAACGAAAAAGTTGCTGAAAGGACGTGCAGGTTGGTTTGTCCCTTGAGCCACCTGCGGCTCGTATTAATCCGAAAAATCTCTAAAAAAATTTATATTCATTAAGTAATCATCTCTAATTTGGCACAACGAATTCATTATCATTACCTACAAGCAATCTTGGTTGAGGCGACCAGTAAGAACGTATGGGCGTCCGGCCGCAAATATGTTGTTAACAATTTCGCGAACGGTCTTGATTGTTACGCGTAGCCCCTTTAAAGTGGTCAATGACGCAAATGTTTTTACGTTCTTCCGTTCCTCCGATGACTGCTGAGCATGAAACTCTAAGGTTTCTTCTATCACGCGATCAAACTCCTTCAATTTCTATTTGAAACACAAAGACTAGAAAAGAGAAAATTGTGATGCAGATTTCATTGGAATCATACCTCTTCACAAAGATCCCATTGATATCTCGGGTCTTTTGATTCCTTCCTTATGGCATTATGTCTCGATCTACCGTTCATCGCATCGAATGCCGCATCCAAAAGCAAAATTAACTTTTCCAACGGTTCGCTGTCTTTAAATTTTGCCGCTATTTCAGGGTCTAAGCAGAGCCGGTAGATCTTCAGCCCAGCTGCACATGTTCTTGAAAATACCTTTGTTGTTGAATAAGTAAATTATCCCCGAGTGTCTCCCACCTTTAGGTGGGAACCGAGGGCTTCTACCGATTTATCGGACCGACAAGCAGGAAGTGACTTTCCCCCAAGTGCGACTTTGAAACATTTAATTTTTTAGTTCTTTTTTCATCCAATAGATGGCTATGGCAAAATTCGAGGGGGCGGTAGAAAATCAGGAAAATAAGAAACTAATTCACAAAACAAACATCATATATAGGAAATATGGACAATTATCTATGGCCATTTAATAATTAGAAATACTCCTATCATTAACATCAACACAAAAACTTAAATGGAACAGGGTCCAATATTACAACACAGAAATACTACGTAGTGTTAAAAACCGCCACTAGATGGCACTTAAAATCAAAACAAAAACTAAGCAAAGATGAGGTATCTCTTTACAAAAATGCCGAAAGAAGTCAAAACGGAAAGAACATTATAAATATATTGAGGAGACAAGCGAGATAATAGTAAAAAAGTTTCGGAAAAATTTTGTTTTCCCCTGAAAATTTTGTAATGTAAAACGTGTTTTACAATGACTGTAGGCCTGTAGGCCATAACTATGAAGCTTATAAAACATATTTTGTTCCAAATGACGCGAAGGGCAGGCGCGTAAGCGCGATTTCATTACCTTTTTCCTGGTAGAAATTGGGGGTGCAATTTTTTTGTTACAACTTATACAAGTAATAACATGTGGCTATCTACCCCCAATTCTAATCCACATGTACAACACGTACCGACCTCATCCATTCTATAAACAGTGATCATAGAAAATAAAATTTCAACAATCTAACAGTTTAATTGCATTTTACGTACCTCCACAATTGTAAAAAAATAAGCAGTAAGCAGAAAGACTGGATAAAAGGTAGAGTGGGCCGGAAACAACACCTGTGGGTCTGAAACTTCACGTTTGGGTTTGAAACGACAAAGGGGAGGCCTGAACTACCAGGGGCGGGCCTAAAACGTTGGGCCTGAAAGCTTGGGGCCTGAAACGTTGGGCCTGAAAAGTTTGGGCCACTGAATTTCGTACACCCATCATTTTCAGTTTGTCCAGTTACTTAATGGATAGAATCTTCTAATTCAAACGATAGTAGGCATTGGGGAAATTTGCTTGTGTTAGCTCAGCCTGGCTCAGCCTCATGGTAATGAATGTTGTATTCTGTTTTATTGAAATCTACCAATGAAATCTCCAATGCTGGGTAGATTTAAATACTTTAGCCATACAGGACCACACAATCTAACTGTTTCGTCTTACCATAGAGCTACAGAATTGCGAAAGCTGATCTAACAAAGGGAAAAGGGAGATGTTCTGCCATGAGGAGGGGGGAAGAATTTTAGATTGTTAATACGACATATTCGAACGAAATTCGACTACTCCTACTCGAGCTTTGGCGCGTTTCCAGTCGAATTAGATGCGTTCTGCATTTTACATTGTGTTCGGGTACGCTTCCAATACTCAAAAAGAATGAGAGTGCAACATTCTATAGCCACTGTAGCTAAAAATCGAGGTGGGGTTTACGCAGACCATAATTCACTGGGGAAAGCTCATGTATGGTTTACTTTCTGCCCATACGACATTAATTCGTTCAAGATCTTGTGGTATGTTTTTGGTGCACAACAATCAACAATCTACAAAGACCAAATTTCAGACGGAGTTATCCGATTTGAAACTCTAGCGAATCATCCCCTTGCCGGAGAACTCAGCTTCGAACGGTGTTTGAAAATTGCTACCGAATATCTTATTGGTTGGGATTCTGATCCACTAAAAAACCGCGGGGTGTGGGGTACACCTAGTGGGCACTTGCGAATTGTCGAGGAACAGTACCGCTTAACTTTTCATTCCCATAATCTGATTTCCAGTGTTGTGACTAATCATTTATAAAAGGTGATCTATTCGAAATCAAAATTATTTCTACACGGCAGTGTTTTTTGTGATTTAAATCGTTTGATTTAAATCTGGGCGAAAACCAATGATTAGTGATTTCAAATCAAAAATCAAAATCATTTAGTCAGAATTGAAGGACAAAATTTGGTTTTACAAAGATATATAGCACTTTTTAGAGACAATGGGAAATAAAATAAACTCAAATCTTAAGAAGAACTAGAATTTCTATGAATTTATCTGCCAGACGATTTCGTCTTCGGTAATAACCAAATTCGCTTGGCCGAATAGCCTCTCTACGGGTGCTCTAAGGGAAGAGTTGTGGTTGATCTAATGAAAAGGAATTTAATATTTGGGAATTTATTTAAAACGGAAATGCTGTTATTGTCTAGATCGCACATGAACTGTTCTAATTCGTCTTTTTGCGACGAAAGAATTGTAAAATCAAAAGAAATGAAGTCTAGTGGGGACTGTTTCGAGACACGAGACGCAAGGAAGTGGCTCACTTCTCGAAGACAATTTACTACGAAGTTTCGTATTAATTGCATCTTTATTTTCCTTGGTTTGCCAATTCGTGATTTTCCCCTGATTTTAATGGAACCCGATTTGTATTAATCAAAAATCCTGATCAAAAATCACGTTTTCATTGAGTGATTAAATCGAAAAAAATCAGTGCACATGATTATAATCGTGAACAAAATCATTACGTGATTTAATCTTTTGTGATTAGTCACAACACTGATTTGGCTTCACGGCCATCAAAGCCTCGAAATTCAACTGAAAGCAGCACAGAGGCTGTTGTCAGCTACAATTATAACTAGAAATCCTGTTTATTTCATAGGTAACACAACATTTTTAATAGCTTTTTTTTGTATATATGTACGTACGCCAAAAATCTAACATTTTGCACTCTTTCTCTTTTTTGTTTCACATTATTCAGATGGCAAATCGAGTTCAAACTGTACTAGCGAATGTATAAACGAAACAGAAAGAGATCCGATGGCAGCGGGTCATCATCAGTCACTCACCAATCATGTTCAGTTTCCCGGTTAAAAAACATATGATTGTAAATTCAACGAACGATAAATAATTTCCTTTTTCCAGAGATTACGCTTTCGAATCGCTTGTTCAACGGCTCAAGAAAAATATTGAATCCTATGCAATTGGAGAGTTACTTTTGCCTTGCACAGAAGCCGACACCATAACCAACTGCCTGGATTCACATTGCACTGGACAATTACAAAGTACAAACCACCTACATTAGATGCCCACAGTCTTGATTGCTGATTGCTACATCTCTCATCCATCCAAGTGCTTGTCAATATGCACGAGTGGCGGCATCGTGAAAGCATCTTAAAAAATGGACGGAAACAGTGCAGATATAATACTCCTCATTTGCCTGTTGACGTCACTACTATTGAGCCAGTTTTTGCAGTGAATTTGGATCCCGTTACAAACGAAAAGCCCTCATCGGATCCACTTAAGGACTCCATTGTCCATCTCAATATCAACTTGAAAAAAAGAACGCCATTTCTTTTTTAAACCAGTTAAACAGTTTTACACTAGCCGTGTTCAATTGTAGCAATTGTACACGCTACGTAGAAAACCAAAAAGTAAGCCTCTACTATGGAGCGTACGCGTCGAAACACAGCACAGAGAACGAAAAAGGCACTAGCTGAAATGTTGCGTGCTTTAGAAGGATATGAAAACAAAATAGAGAATCGCAAATTACCCGCCAAAAACCAATCAAGGGATGATTTATTCGCTCCGCAGCCACCTACGGATGCTTCAGTTGGTCTCGGCAGATTGTTATCTGCTGCCAGAGCAGCCACCAACGGAGAAACAGTGGGCTCACTACTTGCCGTAGTGAGCTCCCGCTTTGCAGCAAGGGGCAACTTATTGCCTTTTGACATATCTCACAAGACTGCGGTTCTACCATTAACTTAAACAATTGCATTTCTCCAAGCAGATCCTATCCAAAATAGTATCAACAAAAAAGACCAAGTTTTTTCAGTCATTTACGATTACGTTTACCGCAATCGCTACTTTGAAAACATCAATTTCTGGACATTTGTTTAAAACCAAAAATTGTAGCGAAGAAAACTGTAATTGCTCTGCCTGATTATGGTAATTTAACATTTTCTATTAATGATCGCTTTCTTTTCTCTATGAATCGTTTCTGTATCATATTTCCATACTAAAACAGTTTTTTCCTTTACATAGATATTGACTCCTTAGCCGGTGTTGACCTAATTCTGCCAAAATGGCGGAAACATGAATTTTTAGAGGGTTATCCTAATCAAGCAACACATTGCCACACATAACGTCCGAGAAAATACTGGTCAATTTATCGAGCGCAACGCTTGCCGGATATTTTGGATTAGGTAACGAATCAATATGATAATGATAACAGCGACCGTTCACAAGAACAAGAAAGATCAGCCAAAAGAGAACTTTAGGCTCAGGGAGCACTGCTTATGTTCAAACCCTTCAGAAATCTTTACGATCTTGTCCTAAAAAGGGATTGCAATTGCTGGGCCGCATACTTGCGCAGCAGAACAGAACTGGAAAAGGATTCTTCTTCAATTACCATTCTTGGAAATAGTCAGAACTTTTACGAGAACTTCTGTCGCTCAGGCAAAAGCACAATAGAACCAGGATTTTCAAACGATGCTGATATACTGCATCGACGACAACAAGAAGAATATGTATGAAAATGTTGCCTTGGACTTGTTAGAAGCAGAACAGGAATTACAAACGGCAGAAACAAAGGACAACAGTCAATCTCTCGACAAGATCTTTTGATTGCGAAACACCAGTTTACACGATTCGGTATTCCAGTTACCCCACCGAATCATACTGAAAGGAGAGTTACTGTGGAAGAGGCAAAATTGCCGTAGAGCAATTGCCAAAGAAGAATAAAAGTGGCTCGTTTCTCTTCCAGGAAGACTAAATGTAACTTCGAATACACCAATTTTTTTAGAACCAAATCTTCAAGCCAGTCCTGAAAACAAGGCGTTGTTGGATTACGTTATTGTAACAAGAGTACGTAAAAGAGTTACTGTCGAAATAGAAAACGTGTTGCTGCAAACAAAATACGTCGTTTGTCCTCCTCGCCATAGTAGTGCGCCGGTTCAGCTGGAAGGAAACTTTCCAACAATGGAAGAACAATCCCATCACTGGAATTGAACGAAAACCAACATTTAGCCTTGGTAATTATTGCAGCAAATTAACTCAATCACATTTCCGAAGCCAATAGACCTGATAAAACAAACATAGCGACGCAAATGAGTCGCATGGCAGGTAACATAGACGACTTATTGCGTGCCATTCTACCTACATCAGGCCAATTAGTTAGGTTTCTAGGCTCAGGTGGCACGAGTAAATCGCGCGTCATTCAGGCGTTTGTGGACTTTTCAAGACGCTCGCACTCAATTGCTAGTCATGTCATTTGTGCCTCTTCCGATGTGGCGGCCATACTCGTTGGCGGCTGTACCCTCCATACTGCGATTGGCATCGGCATCAATATGAACCCGCCAGAAGCCAACAACAATCATATTCAGGCTTGCTTGCTTGTATGATTTTTAACGTTAGCACCGAAGGAAGTTGTATCCTCAACTTACGTCTTCGGATTACGGGCAGGCGAATGCTAGCCCTTTGCGCAACGTGGGTACGTACACATGGGAACAATGCGTATGCAGGATCACGGGTATAGACAGAGGCAAACCAAGGACCTCGACCGTGGTGAGCCGACGCCCTAATCCACATGCCTATACATATTCATATCCAGGCTTTGTCTGAGATCGGCGTCATGTATATCGACGAATTCAGCATGATTAAGCCTGCATTGTATTCTCTCACCAACTCTCCGTTACAAAAAATCAAAGGAAGACTGGATAAGCCGTTCGGGGGTGTACATCTTATATTCTCGGGTGACTTTTACCAAATATCACCGATTGGTGCATTCATTTTTCAAACTCCCACTTGGTTCGAAAACGAAAAAGACGAAAACGCTATAGAATCAATGTGTGACCGTTATCCTTGGAAAATCCAATCAACTGACGTCATTGAATTGACGGCAAACCAACGACAGACAACAGATCGCCCATGGGCATATTCGTTGGAACGCTGGCGATGAGTCAACCAACCCACTGACGACGAATTGAAGCGGTAAACAGTCTATTTGTCAGCGATCTCGATCTATCTTCAGAGCGGCCACCACCTCAAACTATCATCGTCGTCACACAAAATGACCACAGAAAAACCTGTATGTGCTATTTTGAAAAGCGAATAAATGTTGCAGCCGTCAGAATTTCCTCGGAAGAACTCGACCTCGGAGGAAGCGTGGGATCCTTCTTGTGCAGGCGCGCGTCTTACAAAAAGAAGGACATCAAAGAGTACGTCCTCAACCAGAAAACTATATCCACAGCCTTAACGAACAAAGACTCGGATTTCCTGGCAATTTGGTTTGCATTCTTGGCGCAACTTACATGGTAACTATCAACGCGGACGTGTCGAAAATATTGGCCAACGGAACAATGTGCCACCTATACGACATCACTGTTAGGGAAGATGCTACAATTCGTATCCACAAGACAAAGAACGGAACTCAAATGCATTCAGTATATGCAGATGAAATTGTATGTCTGTTGTTCCATCATCGGCTAGCCGAGTTTGAAGCCACTAAAATCTTTGGCCCCTTCCACTTGGAGGCTTTCCTGTAATCACGATAAAAAAAAACATTCGTTGCTAATTGGGAAAAAACAACGACACCTTCAGTGTCTCCTTGAAGAAATTCCCTTGCACGTTGACACACATTAAAACTGGCCATAAAATTCAAGGTCAGTCCCTCAACTACATTATCTTGGGTTCGTTATCTACGATACACCAATACGGAACCACTGGCTGGATTTACGTGGTTTTGTCTAGGGTCCGTACCCTCTCAGGCTTATACCTACTTGTCAAGCTGTGTATACTGACGTAAAAAAGTACAAACCCTTTGACCGTTATGAAACAAAGGAAACGTCTACGGGAAATTGAAACAAACACTTTGGCTCGATTAGAAAAAACTTTACAGTAAACGGCGCTATCTAATTCCTTTGTTCGTTTTTTTTACTATCAAACTGTGAAAATTAAATGTGACGCTACTCAATACTATACTGTACTTTGATCCCATATTTTAATGTAATCACAAAACCAACAAACCTGTTAAATGACTAATGAACTACATTATCACTTCCACCATTAATGTTTCTTGTTTCTTATCAGTGAGCCGTAACAGAATTTTTTTCTTTTCTACAAAATCATTTATTGAGCGTTTCCGTGGAAACAAAATTTCTTTTTAGCAAAAAGTGAAGAGAAATTGTACTCAGAAACTAATGTTTGTGTGAATTTCACCCTGTCCCATTCTAAAAAAAATACAGGAATCATAAAATAGAAAGGAAACCCACCAAAGGGACATGATGGCGAAAGCATCTCCCCACGGCTACAATATTCGCATTCTGATTTCACAATATTGAGACATGTGCTGCAAATCGGATGGCCGGACGGCGTCACGTGATTATTGAGTGTGTGTCGCCAAACCGCGCATGCGCAAAGTGCGCACGGTACTGCCAAGCAGACGAATTTAGAAGGCTGCGCCGGCGGACTAGGCCTCATCGTAGTGCCGTGTGCAGTCTGCTCGTGCGCAGTTTTGCGACATACACTGTGACGTCAGAGTCACGTGATGTTTCCACCAAACCTCCAATTTTGAAAGGCTGAGCCTATTCAAACTTAAATCATTAATAGCTCGCTGGGGAAATTTTCTTTGGGAAATTTTCTGATAGGGAACTTTCACTTTGATGCCAAATTGTTCAGCATCAAAAATTCTATCAAACGCATATATTTAAAAAATATCAATGCCACAAAATTGCCCGGAAAAAGTTATCAAACCAACGTAGTCTACGACTCCATCTCTTCAAGAAAGCCGAAGGCAATTACGTAAGCCCTTTATTGTGCCTCACATTCAAAAAATTGATTGTAATTACATATTCATTTAGTAAATTAAGTAACTTTCTTAATGTGCCTTGCTTTAAGAAACTTGATTCTAATTACATATTGATATCGATTTTATTATACTCTCGCTTCCTGCTGACAGCTCTGTCTCCCTCTTTTCACCGTGTTCAAATGTCTATCGCTACTATTAGTTGGTGGCGGAAAAAACAATACTAGGCCCTGCTTTAGTGCTGTTTGCTGCAAAAATGGGTAAGTGGTAGAAACGGGCTCTGGCAATTTTTCCTCCGTCACTCTTCCACGGAGGGTGGTGGCGGAGGCATTCAACTGGGCACTTCGCAGCGCCTCAACGCTGGCTACCTCTTCGATCACTTCTCCGCCTCTTTTCGAAATTTATATCTCTGGTTGTCCTTTATTGTCTCTTACACGCCCTGCGACGAAGTTGAATCAGCTGGAACTCCAGAATCTGGCAATCTTGTGCATGATGCAGGAACGCTGCACGATTTTCAACGGTCTAAACGAGACGGCTGACAGATATGTCCTAGCCTACTCTCAACTCAGCGATGACCTTGGTTATCGGGTACACGACGAATTTTTGACAGTGAGGAACGCTAAATTGCAATTTTCTAAGTGGGTCACTGACGTTTGGAGTCGAGACTGGTGTGGGATACATTCTTTGAATCTGAGTGCTCAATTGGCGCAAATCATAACAGGCCATTGTGCGTTGAATGCGCACCAAACCAGATTTGGTTTTAGAGACGACCCGGGCTGTGAGTGTGGGGCGGAGGAGGAATAAGTCGTGCACTTTTTGTTATACTGTCCTAAGTATGTCAGAGATGACTTTATCATTGCCTCTCTGGAGGCCACAGGCAGGTGGACCCATCTCTTGCCGGGATTCCTGAGGATAGGTCCCTATGGCTTGAGATGAAAAAGTTCATTAAAAGAAGCAAGCGGATCTGTTCGGCCATCTGATCTGGGACTCGTGTCACTAAAGTTCTACCACTAGAGTTTTCTCTTCCTATCGTTTTTATTCGCAACTTTGTTGCTTCTGTTTTTCTTCTCCCTCTCTTTCCATTTTATTCACTGTGTTATCCCTTTCCCTAGCTTCATCGAAATCGGGAATCGGGGATTTTGGTTACGTGGGTCCTACAAGCCGTTCTAGCTGGCTATATCGGCGACCAACTCCAGTTGGTCTTTAAGGTCCAACCAAGCCGGGCAGGCGCTATAGGGGGAGTAGGTCAGTAGGAAACCCGTGTGACTGAATGAACCCGTATCCCCCGATAGGCCCAGTTCCCACTTATACTGAATTTCCGGACATCTTATGTAAATACTTATACCTGATGCTACGTCCGAAATACACGCGGACAACACTCGTATCGAGTAGGCCCCTTAAAGTTAAAAAAAAATATCCATGTTTATTTGGAAGATCCAAGGACGCTGTACTCATAAAACGAAGGTCACTCCTTACGAATCTCACGGAAAAACAGGAACAAGAATTAAATTTGATTAAAGATAAGAGTGGTGCCAAGACAAAAGCTAATGCTTTCAATGATGCAGTGAAGACATTGGATCACATAATTTCTGTCGGAATTAAGTTCGCTATCTCTAAGGCCGTAGTTCAAAAGCCATTTGGAAAACCAATCGCCGGTTACCATTATTGCGACCTTTTGCTTTTTAAACACAACAAGGTAGTATATTCACGCTTTGTTACGTTTTTTGAGTAGTCGTTTTTAAAAAATTGCTTAATTTAAAGTTCGACGTATTGCAGGAAGAAAAGGATTACGTCGCTCATGTCGAGCATTATCATCATTTGCGGGAATTAGATTCCGGGGATCTTGAAGTTGATTTTTCGCCAGTACAGTAGGGTATGGACGACCCCCCTTTTTGGGCGGTTTTAACACGGGAGCATATGGCGGGGAAAAATTAAGCCCCCGGGCAAGTTTTTTGACGAACTTGGATAAAAAAATTCAGCGACCAGTTCATCATAATCTTGAACTGCGGATTTTTTTTCAAGTAATGAATATCACTTGCCTACCTGGAATTCCATAGATCACATCGTCCATTCTGGGGCCTTTCAAAAAGAGGAATCGCCATTTAACCCCTTGGCGAAGAGAACAAGAAAGGCCTTGTCGTATTTAATTTGTAAAAAATTTACGAAAGAAATTAGAATTTTACTTAGAAAAGGAATTTAGGAACGGAATAATGTAAGGAGCGTGTTAACTAGATTTTATTATCTTTACGAACAAAAAAAAACAACCAAAACGGCGTTTCTAGTACGACGCCTCTTTCCCCCTCTCAGAGACCATACCCCTCCAACTGAAATTTTCCTTATTAGGATTTCCTAAATAGGATCAATCCAAAATAGGATCCGCCAACTATCTGAAAATTATGCCAGTTTCGTCGCACCTCAATCTTTTCCTCTGGGAGTAAGGGTTGATAGTGTTATTACATCAGATGACCTTTCTGTCTGTCCCGATCAAATGTGGCACAGTATGTGCCCATTTCAAAAACTTTGAAATCCTTACTGATTAACGATCCCTTTTTTTGGACATGCTTATTTCAAGCTACAGTGTGCAATGCGAAGCAGGCGTTTACTCAAAATTTCAGGACGGTAATAAATACAAAGGGCATCCAATTGTAGCGGGAGGAGATAAACTTGTTGTCAACATTCAACTATATTCTGATGGGCTAGGACTAACAAATCTCTCTTCTCCGTCTGCAACTAACCATAACAGCACCATGTTTTATTTTCTCGTGTTAAACATGACGCCGAAATATTATGCCGCTTTGTCCAATATTCATCTTGTTGCGATTTGTAACTCATCAGACCTAAAGTATGAGAATGGACAAGACGTCTTATTAAATGCCATTGTTGACGATCTGTCCGATTTGGAATCCGATGGGTTTGAAGTAGAAATTACTTCGAGAGGCACTTAACTTACTTACTTGAGGTACTAACTCACTTTCGAAAGTATTTGCCTTGTTAACTCAGTTTACTGGGGATAATTTGTCCATGAATCAGATTTTTGTCTTGACTGACAGGTTTGTTCATGACTTCTTCTGTTCTTTGTGCTATTGCACTAGAGATGAAGCTTAAAACCTTTTTGATGAGAAAAGTTTTCGCCTCCGAACCCCTGAATTGTACTTAATAGATATAGAAGAACTAAAATTTCTTAGACCCAATCAGTCGAATGTTAGAGGTGTAAAAAGGTTTTGCGTGTTCAATAGATTGAAATTTTTCCACATAATGGATTACTGGATCAACGATTGTATGCATACATGTCTTCAAGGCATTATTCCATACGTCTGTGGTCTAGTCATCAAAACTTTGGTGACTCAAAAACTGTTGACCGTTGATGAGCTCAATGATGAGTTTTCTAAAATGTTTACAAGATTAAGTATTGATTAAAAAGTAAGCCTGGTTTAATTAAGGACGACGGATAACATTATATATCTTTTAAAATGTTGGCAGTAAAATTGTGGGTCTTTATGGGATATTTTCCCTCTTCTTGTTCTCATCGTATTCCGCAAGAAAATGAATATTGGAACTTAATTATGTTATTGGTTGAAATAATAGATCTAGTAATGGCCGTAAAGTTGCGTGATTCTACTTTGCTTTATTTTGAATACCTCCATGTTTCTTTTTTGGAAAATTTCAAAAGATTGTATCCTATTGCTTCCGTACGCCCTAAAATGCATTTTTTGATAAATTCCCCTACAATTGTTCGGAAAAATGGGGGACATGCGGACATTTTGGGCGATGAATTATGAAAGACTGAATGGTAAAATTAAAGCGCCGGCCCACATTATGCAGAATTATCGCAATCCCCAGTACACACTAGCTTATCGTCGTCAGTGTGCCGTCATAAAGCCTAGTTATTGCTATAAGGACTCGGTCATATCCACTCCGCATTAGAAATGCAAGTTTCTTCTTTTCCTAATAGCATTGATATTACAATCTCAATTTTTGAGGGCCTTAAGTAGGGAAATGAAAGTTCACTACTTAGTACCACTTACGCACTACATACGTACAACTTAATACAACTCAAGTACTACCAAGGGCACAAAGTAGGGACTTTAAGTTTCCTATTTACGCCCTACTTACGTCCTACTTAAGGGCCTAAGTAGTGCGAAAAATTGAGAGTGTAGGTCTTATTTCGATGTTTCTCCGATATTTGTAACTGATTGCGTCATCAAAAATGGCACTGAGTATAAAAAGCATTAATTCTAGTCGTAGAAAAAATTGATCGTGGTTTCATATTTTGGAAAATTGCAAAGATAACAGGCTTTTTGTACGACTTAAATACCTATTTGTTTTAATTATCCCACCCTTCCCGCCCTAAACTTCCTATGGTTAGTGTTTGTATGGACAAGTTCCTTTCTCGTTATATTATTGTCCCATCCCCGGTTAATTGAACTGGAGTTCTCTAGTTCGTTGTTTGCGTCTGTTTTCTTCTAACTTTTTTGGCGAAAAAAAAATAAGTTATTGGTGCTTATTGTCAAGTCATGTATTTTTTCAATATTGCCAATATACAAATGCATCATTGAAAAAATCAAACAAATATGACTAAAAAAGGCAAACAGAAGTTAGGCCACGTCTCTCTCAAGGCCGATCATATTAGAGAGAGGGTTCGATTTTGGGAGTTTCGCTCTTGACATTTAATATGCAAATTTTAAACAAAACAATGCATTTCGTCCTGAGAATATAATGCAACATTCTTTCTACCAACTGCTCGGCATTCGTCTTTAAGAACAGAAATTCTTCTTTGGGCATCGAAAAGTAAACGGATTGCTCTCATATTTCTATGCAATGTATAAAGACATTATCTGTACAGTTTACTTCACAGTTCGTGGTACCATTTACAATGTGTTTTTTAGAGAGCAAAGCAGCCGAACAAAACAACTCATGTTTGTTATTGCGTGTGCTGGGCTTTCGTAAAAAGTTCACCCCCGCCTGAACTATAGCTAACCGCTACGGTTTGAAAACAGTGAATCTGAATTAATATTAATGGTCTTCACGTTTGTTCTATCAATTAGTAAAGAAGAAACCCCGCATTTGTTGTACAACAAACTACTTGAAAAAGAGAATATATTTTTCTGGATTTGTAGTAGCTCACCTCGCCTGATATAGCTCAGTCAATTTCTACGTGCTTACATTTTCTTTTTTTCCAGTCTGCTTTCGTTATTTTATGCTAGAATCTGTGTGTTTGATAACAATGGAGGAATCTGACAGCATATGAAGAGGAAGATGAACCAGGTCTACAAGAGGAACCAATTAAAGCACTTCATGAAGTTTTAGTAAAAAAAAGTCCTAAGGGAGTTGGAGATGGTTCCAGACTTCCAGTGAGCCAACAAGACGTGTGACTTTCGAAGACGTGTGAATTTGAAACTTTTGTCGAACAGCTGGTTTATAGGTAGCTTTCCGCTTTTTTGTGTTGATGTTACTCTTATGAAATAGTTCTTAGAAAAGTTAGAGAAAACCTTTTAAAATATTATCTATTATAATTGACATTCTAATTTCTTCACTGTTTTTTTTTAGATGATGAAATGAATAGGCAAGAGGGAGATGAAGCATCTAGTGACTCTAAACTGACTTCTCATCCATTTATCAGCGCCCTAGGAGAAGAAGCTGTATAATTGCGCAGCAGCGTGGTGTCGTCCGACAGAAAAAGTTAGAATATAAAGATCAGAAAGAGGCCGCTCGAATGAAACGAATGCGCCAGCTTAACCAAACACCGATAAAAAATGTCCAAAAGAAAGTGTGATCCAGTTCAGGATCTTTAATGTCGCTCCTTCGATCCCCTTTGGAAACTGTGCCTGCTGCTTCCACGGCATTGGCAAGCAAATTAAGTTTAGAGAATTCATATAAGCGCCACAATAACGAGATTCAAGGTAGTACTTTTTGCCTTTATTAGCATGTATTGGGAAATTAATATACAATTGAATAATACAAATCTTTTCCATTGGTGCCAAAAACGGCTATTCGAAACTGAAAACACCGTCTTTGGAGAATTCTTAATAGATTGTAAAAAATTAACAATGTTTGAACTGGTTCAATTTAGAGATTGAGACGAATCTTTAGAATTGAGTACACCTTTTAAGAAACTTCTATTTTGGATTTGATGGAAGAATTATCACCGTCTCCTAAAAGATCGTACCATCAGAGTATACTTCCTCAGGCTGTAGCTAAAAAAATCATAGCTAACCCCGCTACCGCTACACTCAAACCTGTGGGCACCTCACAGATTTATAGAGACATAAATGTTAGTCCAGGTGTATTTTTTGGTGGACTCGAGGTTTCCGAGGCCAGTAATTTCTCTGCTGCAGCTGGTTTATTCCAGACCACTCCTTTGCTCAAAATTGCTACTACTAACCTAAATACTGCAGCCAAGTATATGTCTGGAGAAAATCCAACTTTGACTGAAAAAAGTTCCCCGTCCTCATGCGGTAAATGAATAGTGGTCTATACTCATCATTTGACCAAGTAATAAAATTTGTTTTTTGGGAATTTTTACGAAACTTAAGATGGTTCGAGCATTATCCTTGAAAACACTTATGTTTCCGTTCCACCGTCTCCTCCTTCTAGTAGACTGGAGCAACTTTCATCCGAGTCAACTACTAACTCCGGCCGATGATGGGACAACCTTACCTCCTTCCGCGATCGCTGCCCTCATGCCTGTGGATTCCTCACAGATTTATAGAGACAAAAATGTCGCTCCAGGTCACGCTTCCGGTGAATCCAATATTTCCAAGCCCAAGTACCCTGCTGCTGCTTCTGCATTCCAGACCACAACTTTGCTCAAAACTGGTACTACTAAGCCTAATACTACAGTCAAGGATATGTCTACCGATTGCTGAACAAAGTTCCCCGTCCTCATGCGTCAAATGAATATTAGTCTAGACTTATTATCAGAACAAGTAATAAACTATGGTTTTTGGTTTTTTACAACCTTACCTCCTTCCGCGGCCGCTGTCCTCACGCCTGTGGACACCTCACAGATTAAAAAGACCAAATTGTCGCTCAAGGTGAAGCTTCTAGTGAACGCTAGGATTCTCGGACTGAAAAGAACCCTACTGCTACAGCAAGTACGGCAGCTACGACTGCCGAAAAGGCAAATATGATTGAAAAAATCTTCTTTCTATCTTTATGAATATTGTACGAAAAAGATCGAACATTAATTTTTGACATAATTTTTGGCGTGGGGAACCACGGTCTTAAGAAAACTTCTGCGATGAATGTGATGGATTAGTTTCCACCAATTCTTATTCGAAGAAAACAGGAACAGCTTTCACTCGAGTGAACTACTCATACTTCAGTCTGCACTAAGGAAAGCGTAGCTCCCTCCACGACCGCTGCTCAAAAACCTAGTATAGGCACCTCACAGATTTCTAGAGAAAAAAATATAGCCCCAGCTGACGTTTCTGAAGTAGCCAAGACAACGAAGGTCAAAAAGAAACTTGCTTTTGGTGGGCATTGGGTTACCAAAAATATTGAAGATTCTGAGCAAAAATCTAGTAGCTCCAAAACTCATGCTGTGCAACCAATAACCTAAGCAAAAAATGCAGCTTCAATTTCTGGCTTCCCCGTCATGCCCACCAAGCAAAAGCGATCATGTAAGAAAGGACAAAAGAGGAGTAAAATGTGGGAATTGGTGACATTTCCCCTCATTGTTAGGTGTAAAATTTCTATTGCAAAGTTTCTTTTTTGAAAATCTCAATAATTCTTGTGTCCTTTCTTAAATAGCCGAATCAAGATTAGATTGGTTGCGACACCTGTGATAGATGGTATCATTTCAGGAATTCTAACCTTAACTCACAGTTCTCGTTATACGGACTTCAAATTTTACGATATTCCTTTCTTTTTTTATATTTTTAGCAAAAATAAAGAAGAAAAACAGTAAAAACTACCCCTACACATACTCTCTTTGCAAATAGTCAAAGAAGAAATTTTTGTAACGATGTTGAGATCGGGAAATCGAAATACAGAACAAACCAACAATTATTACTCAGTTAATTCTTGCTGTATGTTCTCCGATCTCACTTCACTGATGTCACATCCCCAATCTATTTTACATTTTTTAAAACAATCTTTTGTGTAAATCCGGTTGATCTGCTAAAATACAAATTAACGAGAAGGTTTGAAACGAGTAAACTTTATTTTCTTTTTTTGTACTATTATAACCGAAGATAGTAGTTTCCGTGAAGCGAGTAGGACAGCTCGTGCGAAATCCGAAGGCTGGCTTCTCATTGGCCCTGCTTCCGTCAAGTAGCCCTCGGCAGTTCGAGCAGCTGATAACGACGGGTAAATTGACTATGTAGCTAAACTCCGTTTTTCTGTTGGAAAGCGGATATGAAGAGAAATATGCTTATTTTTAATATGACTAATTCATAAGAACAAGCACTCGGGTCCGGGATACCTTATGTCAGAAATTAAATAAATTCCCTTTACATTAAGAAGCCGAACGTAAGGCCCAAAAGGATCTTTTTTGAAATTGGACTCTTCGTAAAACCAATATTTTCTAAATTAAGTGATATTTTTCTGTTAAAAACTGTTTTAGTTCGTGGAAAAGATACATAATTAAATCTACTTAACACACTGAAAGTTGAATAGTATCCTACGTTATGAAGGAGTGCGTCTAAAGTCGTCATTGGATTTTTGGCTATATATACACTTTTCGCAGAGCTGCCACACTCTGCGTAACAAAACCTATAATATCATTCAACTATTATCTTCAATTATAAATCTTATAACAGCGATATAATAAAAGATGACATAAGTATAATATAACATCCCTTATGTAATTAGTTACCTACCGATATTCATTTTGGAATTTTCAGGGTTCTTGCTGAATGCATATATTGCATTGAGTTCATATGCATATTTGCTTTTGTTTCTTTACAGGCTGTTGGGGCTCGTGAACAAATTCCGGCCAGCAAGCGTATGGGACTGGTATTGGGAAAATGTAGGATCAATACAATTTTCTCTTAATATTATCGGGCCATAAAAGGACATTAAAGCATGGGATGTTTTAATCTCGCAATTAAAAAAAGGAAGAATATGAACATTAGAGAGACATATGGCTAAGGTATGTAGTGCAAGAGGGTCCAGGGTTAGAGGGACACTAGAACTCCAAGGAGTCGACATTAGAAGTCCAGTCACCCCCACCACCCCAGTCACAGACACTTGAACTCCAATATTTAAATATTATTTTTAAATGATCGATATTAGAACTCAAGTCAAAAATAATTTTTAAAAAATCGGACATTAGACCTCCAACGATACTTAATTCAAAATGCGACCAGACACTAGAACTTCAGCCGATTTTCATAAAATTATTAAAATCTGCTGAATCGATTTTTAATTTTAAAAATTCGAGACATTAGATTTCCAACCTTTTTTCTGTGATTTCAAAGTTAGACACCAGAACTCCAACAAGCTCCTCCTCCGAAAAGGAGCATATTTTGAATTGGCAAGTCGTCTGATTTGAAGTTTTGTTCTTACCTGGTAGACGACTCTTGATGTAATGTTACGAGTGGGGCAAGGCAGAATGTAATCGCGCTTGCGCGCCAGCCCTTCGTGTCATGTGGAACAAAATATGTTTTGTAAGCTTTCTAGTTATGTCCTACAGTCATTGTAAAATACGTATGACTATTACATCATTTTCAACGGAAAACCATTTTCCGAAACTTTTTACTTTTGTCTCACTTATCTTTGAGGGTAATATTCATTCTTATGAATATACCGAAGGTATTAGATTCCCGTACCTTCCGGCGGTTAGGGGGCTCTAAAAGGTTTAATACTAAAATTCGTTACGGCGTGGCTCAACAGATGGCTTTTGGTTTTTTTTTTATTCGTCTTTTTTTAGACTTTTGGACTTTCACTTGCACATTTTTCACTCGTCTTTTGTTTTAGCCGGGTTTTCTCCCTCATTAGATGGCGTGGACAATCACTTGCACATTTTCCATCTGTCTTTTGTTTTAGTCTTAGTTTTCCGCCCGTCTTTTGTTTCATTTTCTGGTAGCAAGTAAAATTTGATAGACTTTATTGGTACGTCGCTGCCCATGATCGAACTCGTATCTCCTCGTAATCAAGTGATGGGCGTTCGAAGCGTTATCGATATGGCTACCTAGGAACATGAACTAAGAATTCAGAATCCTGAAAAATATCTGGATTCTCTTTTTAAATAAAACAGAAGTTGAGCCAGTAAACGAAGCAACGGTTATTTTAAAGGAGAATTCATTGAAAGTAGTTCAAAAAAACGAACTCTCATTTTTAACCTCAAAATGAGATCCGCCCCTTGCTACCTAAAGATTGAGTATTGTTTTATCCCCGGGCATAATGACCCAGATCTTGATTTAAACCCATAAAATTAACGGTACAAAAATGGATTTCAGCTCTATTGGCACTATTAAAAAGCCCCACATATATAGCCCGAAGTTTCACCGAGGGATCTTGTTAACTCAATATATTTAGTATGTTCTTTTCGTTGTGACTTTCTTCGGTATTTTCATAAGAAGATAGGCCATCTTTCCTTTTTTTGTATTGATTATTAGTTCCCTCTGGCGGCAGTTTTTAACACTACGTAGGAATTCTGTGTTGTAATATTGGACCCTTTTCCATTTAAGTTTTTGTTTTGATGTCAATGATATGAGTATTTCTAATTATTAAATAACCATAGACAATTGTCCATATTTTCTTTAAATGAAATTTGTTTTGCGAATTAGTTACTAAAATTCCTGATTTTCTACCGCCCCATCAAATTTTGCCACAGCCATCTGTTGGAAAGAAACGGAAGTAATAAATTAAATGTTTCAAAGTCGTACTTTGGGGAAAGTCACGTCCTTCTTGTCGGCGGGCAGTGGCGTCGCGGTCAAGATACTTCCGGATGAGAGCGATGCGTTGTATGTGATACGCTCACATCTTGAGCGTATCACACTCACGTGTTTGTCCATCTTGAGGTGAGCATCGAAAATGACCCCAAGATTTCTAACTGACGCTGATGAGATGATCACCTCCTCCACCAAGTCAATCCTCGATGCTGGAACCACCGCCTTCTCGGCAGAAAAAGTCAGTGAATTGGTCTTCGCAACGTTCAGGGACAGCTTGTTCTCTACAGTCCAGCCTTTAATGGCTGTAATGCAGCTCGCTAGAAGACAATAGGTTTCCTGTTGGGAACCACCATGAAGCTGGTGGCAAAATCGGAAGATTTTGAGTTGGGTGTCGTCAGAGAAGAAATGGCAGTTAATACCAAATGCACAAATTAGGTCATGTAGTAGACTGGTGTACAGGGTAAACACAATTGGGACAAGTACAGAACTTTGAGTAACACCGTTGCACAGAGGGACATGGAAAGAGACATGGCCGTCTATTAGTACTGCTTGGTCGTAAGACTCCATCCATTCCAAGGCCTTCTCTCGAATCCCGAATAGCGACTCAAGGCGCCGTATTAGGATGCCATGATCAATCGATTCAAAGGCAGCACTAAAGTCAAGGAGAACTAACACCGCAGCATCACCTTCGTCAACCGCAAGCAGCACGTCGTTGTAGACGCGCAGTAGAGCTGTTTCCGTTGAATGCTGGCCACGATAAGCGAATTGGACAGGGCGAACAGATTATTAACAGTAAGATTATGAATAAGGCTCTGGAAGGGAAGCCGCTCAAGACACTTGGAAGAAAAAAAGACATTTGTAACTGGTCGGAAATTAACTTTTTGGTTGGGAGAGAGAGACGGTTTTTTCAGCAAAAGTTGTTATAAGACCTAATTTTAGCTTGGATGGGAACACGAGGCAGATAGGTTGTAAAGCAAGGCAATAGGTTTGGCAACAATATCGATAACACATTTCAGCAAATATTCGGAATAAGGTCAAGAGAGCAAGATTTAGTAGGGAAAAGCATGACGATACCAATAACATCTGTACGAGAAGCAGGAGGATAAGCAAAAAGACAATCTTCATCAGCAACAGCTGGTGACAACAGGTCGTCCAGGTGATTCCCTCCGGTCTCACGCATGTCGAGATCAGCTCTCAGATCCACCGACCTCCTGCTAAAGAAGGTTATGAATTTATCCGCAAGCACCTGGAGCGAATTGTGCTCCGGAAGCTTCCTCTCTGAAGGGGTATGTCATCTCCTTTGTCGTATGCCCTCCAGCTTACGAGGAGGCTAACAACAAATCGGCTATTAAAGACATAACTTTTGTTCTTCAAGCGGTCGCAGATCTGAAAAAAACTTGGAGTTATTGAATTTTGAGAAGAGAAGCTTTTTCGTGTCTCCAATGGTATCAAAGAAATTCTGTAGAGACAGTATGGTCAAAAAAGGACTTTGCTGGGACGGGTCCAGGTGCTTTAATTTGCGCATCAAGGACCAAAAGGTCGTACTCTCACATCTACCTAGGGCACTTGAGATAACAAGAGAGCAGGATTTTCAAGTGACATACGATCTCAAGCCAGCTTATCATCATGTTTGAATCCACCCGTCGCAGACAAAGTATCTGGGCGCTGCCTTTTCAAAACCAGATGGAGGCACGCAGTTTTTTTTCTTGTATCTGTCCTTTGGATTGTCTTTTGCTGTGCACTGTTTAACGAAATTGTTCAAGCCAGTCAATGCTTACATCCACGAAAAGGGAATCCGACACTCCATTTATTAGAATGATGGTAGGATGTGCTAGAAGCACAAAACAGAAGAACAACGTGTTTTCGTTAACAAAGTATTGAAAAGTTTAGGCTGGATCTTTGAACCCGAGAAATCTGATAAAAAATAAGATATTAACCAATCCAAGGAATACCTAGGCTTCATTATCGACACCAACAGCATGACAGTTCGTCTTCAAGAAGCCAAAAACTACGCATATTACAGCGTGTTTGGGAGACAATTTCTCACGGATCAAAACCTATTCCAGCGAAAGAATTGGCTGGAACGCTCGAAAAAATGGTAGCTACAGAACCAGCACTGGGGCCAATAGTTTTCATGACAGCAAGAGCCTCTTATGCAGTCTTGGAGGAGGCCACCCAACAGAGAGGGTGGGGTACGAAGCTAATAATGAGTAACGAAGCTCTAAACGGTTTGAATTTTTTCTTATTTTATAATGTAGTTCAAGCCCTAATTCCACCTTCCCTCACTTGCCGTAGTGTCTCATTTTGTGCCTTTCTTATTGTGTTCTTGCATTGGATTATTTGATGTACGGGATGTCACTGTCTGCCTACGTTTATTCTGTTTTGTTTAACCCGTAAAATGTTTTTAGAATACAACCGCGTTTTGTGGGTTAAGCGCCTCGTTCTTATGTTCATTTAACTCAAGTAGATTTCAGTAATAACATGAAACATAAAATGATGTTCAAACATGTTATTACAGATGCCTTCCAAATCATGTTTCGATGAAAGATGCTGAACATCAGAATAATTTCGATCCACTTATTACGAGAAGTTCCCCAAATCAAGATAGCAGACGATGGCTCAAGTCAGTTGACACGGATGATTGGCAGGTTGACGACCAAACTTTCCAAATGAACAAGAAAAAATATGATTTTATAATTGATCTATTCGCTTTCGATCGTAATTCAAAATGCAAAAGATTTTATTCTAATTCCTATTGCCCTGACACGTCATGTATTGACGATTTTTCGCATTCGTGTGACGACGAAGTGGTTTGGATCTGCCCACCAATACAAGAGATCACCAGGATTGTTCGAAGATTGCAAATTTCTAGAAGCACTGGCGTATTATTCGTACCAAAATGGATGATAGCGGACTATTGGGTAGTGATCTTCGATGAAGAGGGCAGCACAGCGTTTGTCATTTGAATTAGAAGCAACTACTCGCTCGCTCTTGGCAGTGTGTGTTTGAGGGCCCTCGTTGCGAAATCCACGAAACAAAGTCGATATTGTCTCATATTGATATTGTCTCATGGCGATCGCGGCACTTGTCCCGCATCATCATAAGGGATAGGCAAGCGGCCAGTTGTTCATGGCCGGCTCCAAACACTGAAAGTTGGTTTCTTTGCCAAACTCTCGCCAAATGACACACACACGACCGTACTGTAAGTTCAAGGCAGTGTTTGGAACGTCAACACATGACGTTACATCAAATGTGACGTTTCCGTGACGTTTAACGTTTGAAATATTCCGGGTTGACGTTTGACGTTAGCATTTCCAATTCGGAAATCAAAATCGGCGGTTCCGTTCTTTTCAGTTTATCAGTACGCTACGCATCAGGTGCGTATCACATACGTTGGACTTAATCGCCAAAACAGACACCGATTTATCAAGGTTCGATGCAAAAGAATTCCCTAAGAAAAAATTCTTCTCCCGTGCCAAGCGTGGGCAAAACTGACAGTATTTTGGAACAAGATTGGCCAATCAATATTGGCAACTGAGAAAAGCTTAGAGAAGTTTGGCGTTTCTCTTCCGACACCTTGCCCTACACGCTGGAACCCTTATTATGACTGCACATCGGCCTTCTTAAAACACCATAAAAACTTGAAGTCTATCAACGATCTGCAAAAATCAATTGGCTTAACTGCAATGTTTACGAAAGTGGATTTAGATTACTTACAAGAATATACAGAAATTGTGCGACCTTTTTCAAAGCTGCTTGACCATTTCCAGGGAGAGCACGCATGTTTCCACGGTATTGGGATGGTACTTCCTTTACTTACACGAATTAAAAAACAACTTAGAAAGCGCTACTTAGCCAATCTTGGTCCAATGCGTGACAAAATTATTGAGAAAATTGATGAAAGGTTTGAACTTCTTAATAAAAAATTAAGTAGTTAAGTTTACACTATTTTTTTCTTTTAGATTTAAAAAGGTGTTTGACGACAAAACATACATAATTGCAGCTGTTTTGATATAATGCCATCCATTTTTTAAATTAAAATAGATTGATTCCGAACTTGCAAAAGCTGATAAGCTGAAATTGAAGCAAATAGTTTTGCTCCTCCACCCATTGCAAGAAAGTGTCCATCGTGCCAATACCCAATGCGACTTATTTCCCAGAAAATTTTCTCTGATGGTTGCCTTTGGAGATGTAGTGGCAGAGTACGGCTTCCCCACAAGAAGACAACAGTTTGTGGGAAAACTGTTAGTGTTCGGAAACTAACCTGATTCGACAGGTAACATTTGTCTATGCTTGAGATAATTGAGCTTGCCTACAACTGGTGGCTAAGGTAATGTGACTTTTTTTAAATTCTAAAATGTATCGTGTGCTCATCTCTAACTTCTTGTATTCATATTTCAGAACTTTATTGTCCCGAATAAAGAAGGATGCACTGTATGCCAATGGCACGTTAGTTGACTGGTCAAGCTTTTTTAGGCAAGTATGCCTATACATACAAAACTCATTGGGGCCTCGTAGAGGTGACGAGCGTGTGATTGAGATTGATGTATCCCTCTATGGGAAAAGAAAATATGGAAAAGAGGAAAGGGACCACGATGGCTTTTGGTTGCTGGGTGGAGTCGCACGAGCCACTGGACGAATTTTTTAAAATGTTGTGGCGCAGAGAAACACGGACACGCTGGCCCCAATTCTGTCCAAAAATATTAAAACGGGTTCTATCGTGTTTTCAGACATGTGGAAGGCTTACGACCGCTTATGGCTAGTTGCCATTACTGGATATTTCTGCTTATTATTAACCTTTATCCATTTTATTTCATCAGGGAAAATTGTGAATCCGCCCACTAGACTGTAAATCACAGTCTTGAGTTTATGAATACTGTGACAGAGGCTTGTACCAACGAAATTGAAGGATGTTGAACTCTAACGAAACTACACTGTCCTAATTTTAATAGGCATAGCTCATTTTGAAGGTATCTAATGTGTTTTTTTCCATGAATTCATGTTTATAATTAAATATAGTTAGGTTATCCCTGAAGGATTCCTATCCTTCAGGTTCTATAGGCCTTTAGGCCGTTTCCCAAACCGAGTTCTAAAACTTTATTGGAAAACGCCTCCGGCGGTTATTATGTGGCCATTGACCCCACAACCCCTCTTCTCCACCCACTTTCCACCACCCTCCCCCCACCGCTCAACATGCCACCTAGCGACAAAATGTTCCCTACTTTAAGAGAACTACTTAAAGAGAACTATTTTAAGAGAACGACAGTAATCTTCGTATTTCAAATTCACCGAGCGATTAAACTGAAAACACAATTAAATATGATCGTGTATTCCTATGCGGTGTTTGATAACAAAATAAATCGAATATAAAAGAATTACATATTTCATTATCCTCCCAAGAGTTTACCTGAAAAATGGAAACGAGTTATTCAACGACCAGACTTGACAACAAAATCATTATTATTTCCTCTTCATCATCAAATTTTAAGTAACAAACCAAATAACAAACTTATCCTGAAGGTCCAGCACGAAGTGGATTTATCTTGTTCATTACGTCATGAAGCGGCACTTCAAGTTCCATAAAGATCCGTTCGCGGAATTTTTCCGCGAAGGTGTTCAGTGTTGGATTCCACTTGCTGATCGCGAAGCTGTGGATTTTAAATTCGTCGAGCGATTAGGAGACCCTAAAAAAAAAAGGAAGAAATTCAAAAAAAGATGATTAAGTATCTAGAAAGCAAAACTGTGAAGAGTTTGAAGAGGAAGAAAAAGAGACTAGATTGGAAAGAAAGAATGAAGAAAATAACTGAAGAAAATGATATGAAAAATAAGGAAAAGGAACGTAAGATTGGAAAGATGACGAAAAACAAAAAGAAGAGTATTTTGAGAAGGAAAGAAGAAAAACTGAAAAAAGAACAGGATCTTGATGAAGAGGTTATCTGCGAAACGTGTAAGGGCTGCCCTGGAATATAGTAAAGCTCAGTCTTTTTTATCCGTCGATTTGATCCGCCCAGCCATTGAGAGTGATACGATTCCCCATCATGCCGCTTCATCGGGCATCAATTCCGGATCCCCGGATGTAACAGCTTCTCAATGTGCCAAGGCCTCTAAATCTAAACAGCCTTCTACGGCCAAGGATTGTCCGCCCTTTCCCCAAAAAAACGAGCAGGAAGGACTCCAACTAATCAAAGCAGCCATCGACGGCCAAGGATTGTCGGCCTTCTTCCAGAAAAAAACACGAGCTGGAAGGACTACAACTCTGCCAAAACGATTTCTTTATATTTTGTTCGTCCAATTGACTGGTTTCTAGTTTTGATTCCGTTTTTAATGGTTTTTTTTCTTGCTCATTTGATTTATTTGAATAAGAAATACGAGATTGGGAAATTTGAGTTTTTACTTTTTTTTATTGGAAACCAAGAAAAAGGCTCGAAATGTCATGCCATACACTACTCATCAATTATTTTTCGGGCTTTATCCGCTCGTCGAATAATCATCAGCAAGATGGAAATATCAAGCTAGAACATCGAATAAAAAGTTAGGATCTGATCAATTGATGACATTTCATTGCCATTACTTTATGGAATATTTCCAGATATTGGGCGACGTTAGCAAGCTGGTTCACAAGTTCGGTATTGGCGATTATTTCGTTTCTCACGTTTGTCACCATTTCTTCATCCAGTATCGTTACTTCCCCTTCCTCCCCAGCGTGTAGCATGTCATTCAGCTTCTTGCAGCTGTTTACATACCGTTACGTCTTGTTTCATAAAAAGGAAGGAGTTTTAAACATTTTACTATGATTCACCAAGAATGGGAACAGCATTTGTCCAATAATCCATTCGAAAAGAAATTGAAGGAACGTTGTGTTTAACTGAACATTGTTTTTTTCTATTACAGGAGCAAACACTGATGCACTTCTGGGTAAATTTGCAATATAAGCTTAAACAATTAAATTTTACTGTTTCTTTTCATAGTTTCCCCGAAGCTAATCATTTTCTATGTATTGCATTGCAAGACAACCAAATGCCAAACGAACACATTCTCAGTTCAAGATTTCTTGAAAAGAATTGTTTGCTTGTGTTCGTGGTTGTGTTTTACTTCCTGCTTTTATTCTAGAATTGAGAAAATGGTGCCAGCTTCATTTTTGTCGTAAATATCTTTTGCAGTTTTTCCTTTTATAACAACAATCTTATGTTATCTTATGAACAATGTGTCAAGTTTTGTAAAAAAATGTTTCATCTCCTTTTCTCAGAATTAGAAGATTAAACCCGATTTAGACGGCATTGGGATCAAGTTGAGTTTTCCAAGCTAGTCATCAAAAACCGACAAATGATTGGAGTCGGTTTTAATGTAACTTTTGTCTATCATACCGGATTCTTTAAAAATAATTTAAAAAAATTTAATTAATAACCTTTGTCAGATCAATTCACTTACTTCTATAGATGTCACCAGTATTACAAATTTACTTGCGCACTCAAGTTGCTACAACAATGGCCCGAAGATCTAGGACAACGTGGACCCACACGAAAGAGGTTTTGGAGGATAAGTGTAGATATCTCGAGTCCATCAAGAAAATTTTTTATCAATTCATTAACAGGGCAGTTACAGTAAGTTTTACTTTTTCCCCTTTTAAACTCCTAATATTCAACACTGAGTAGAAACTAGATATAGATTCCGAATTCGACCCCGAAAAATCCTATTTAGAATTAATCCGAACACAACTAGGAAAGATTGAGGAATTTATTGTGGGTTGTAACGATTACAATATGAAGCTAGAAAGACGCCAAATTTATGAGCCGTTATACATGCACAGATTTCTACTGCCCCTTCTGGTAGAGAACGGGACGTCCGTGATGCTTCGGTCCAAACCGGGGAAAACATCTTAGAAGAAATAGAAATGCTGCGAAATACAGATACAAACAACAATTCTTACAACGATTCAAAAATAGGGAAATCATCTACACCAATCCGAGAACATTGGGCACCCACACGCAGCAACTTCTCAATTGATTGCAATAGTTTCGTAAGTTTACCATGAATACTTGTATTTTTGATATAACCAGCCATATTTAACAAACAGGAACTCTCGGTTGACGTAACAAATCCTAGTCCTATCAAGCTGATAATGGAAATAAATTCAGCTCAAAAGATTGCGGAAAAGGTTGGATCGATTACCGTGGAAGAAATATTAACCGCTGAAATTACTCCCATACCACATAGCTCTGAAATTTCACTTGTAAGTGTTTTGATATAAAATGTAATGATAAGCATATATAATAAAACACGATTCAAAAAGCAACCATCATACACCACCAAGATCGCATAATCCAGATGTAAGCCACAAATGCACATTTTTTTCTACAACAATTTTTCTAACTAATTTTTAATTTTTGACTATAACATAGGAAATATTGGCATATCCAACCCAAGCACAGCAAACTATGAATTCAACTATAGTGGCAGAAACTCCAACACGTTCAACAGTTATACCTGAAACCCAAATCATTTCCAAAAGAAAAGTATCGATAACTGAAAATTCAATTAATCAAAATTCTGTGAAACGTACTAGAAATTCTCAGGTACCACTACATTAAACCATTAAATTTCAAATAATATACTGCACCGCTCAAATTACAGCAATACAACAGAGATTTTAACTTTGATCAAGAACTAATAAGCGAATTCGAAGAAATTGTAAACATCAAAGTAATGATGGACCTCTTCGATATTGAAAACCATGAAGGCGATAGCATCTTCCATACCAAGCTGTTATACCTCATTATCAAAGGAGGAACAAAAAATTGTCGATAAATTAACAGTTAAATACTTTGTCAACAAATCAATGAGAGGTGGTGAGCTCGTGCCTGGTACTATAGACAAATTAAAGCCTACGAATAAAATTTCACATGTTGGCAACTCTACCAAACGAGCCATGCATGAGAAAGATTATGAGGAAGTTATTAGTAACCTAATTCTATAGTTAAATAATAACCAATAAGATAATTTGCATCTTTTACATAGGAATAACAAACCAATTATGCAAGGACACTCTACAAGATTGGACCCCAGACGCAGCCAAGGAAGGATTGCAAATCTTCCTGAACAATTCTGGAAAATATAAAAAAAGAGTAAGACAACATAAAATTATTGTTATACCACACAGCAAGTTTAAAATTTAGTTCCAAATACACTTAGAAGTTAAATGCATTTCAACATGGAATCTAATATTTCTAATCCAACACCGTGCATGACAGAACAAACTTAATATTTACAATTTACCTAACATCACAATAAAACAATACCACACCATTCATGAATTCGTGACTCAAACTGGGCCTAAATAAACGAGTCACACGACGCCACATCCTTCTTCACCACGCGACAGCAAGACAATGAATTCAGCCGCGAGCCAGCTCGGTGGACTATCACGTGATCACGTGACGCATTGTTTCCGTAGACGTTGCCAGATATGATTTTTGACATTACATTCCTCTACGCAACAAGCGTTAAATTCAATTTCCATAAATAGACAGAATATAAATCTTTTTTGACAATGATAAATAATAAATATAATTCATAAGCACATATTTAATATGTTTCTGAGCTTCATATAATTTGCAATTTAACAAAATTCAATCCAACATATAATCCATGTACCAATATCTTAAATACAAAAAAATATCATCAATTAGGCATATTTCTTAATACTTCAGATTCTTCTTGGAAATCACCAGGATTTTGGGGAGTTATAACATCAGGATCTGCATAAAGATTTGCTGCAGCTTTCATAAAGGAGTCAAAACTATCGGTCTCCTCCTTCCAACGTTTCTTCAATATAAAAGTACAAAGGTAGCCAAGAAAGTGATTCTTCTTCCTATTAAATGAAGGACAGGATAACTTGGCATGGTACCACAACCCCTCAATTGTGTTAGTGTGAGCTCCAGTTTCCAAATTTTTGAACTCGATGGAGTGATTTACAGTTAGATGTTGAAAATCATCTAACACTATGAAAATTTCCCTAATTAGATTATATAATGCAAAAGTTTTCTTACAATCATCAAAAAACCTTATAGAATTGTAACTGGCCCAGCAATCAGATATAATAATGCTGCAAGGCAAAATCCACTCCTTAATTAGTGGAATAAGGGTTTCTGCCTTTAGATCTCCAACAGGAATCAAAAATCATTTAGATGAATTTCTTTCAACACCGCCAAAAACCCATTGGCCCTCAACTCTTTTTCCCCTATGATACTTCCCTATAATAATAGTGATCACACTATAATGAATATAACTAGATGAAAAGAATTTATATTAATACAAACTTTTGCCAAATTTGGATTCGTCGATTTCGACTATTACACCGGGCCCTCCAGTTTTTACTGGATTGTCCAAAACCTGATCAACAGCTACTTCGCGACAAAAGCTGGACCAATCAACTATAGTTTTATCTGACATCTTGAATTCTTTTCGAATCACCCACATAGGAATATTATACCACCAATAGTATGTAAACATCAAAATTTCTACCGGTTTAAGCTTAGATTGATAAAACCAGGAGTTACTTCTAATTGAACGTGTACCAGTTCACGGTTTACTTTTCACTAAGCGACTACGTGATGGCATATAATTTTGGCAAATCCATCTTACACCATCAGCTGGAGTCGAATGCTCTTGTAAAGAATTTGCCCCTTACACTGTTTACACTTGAAAAATTCAGCATTCAAAAACCCAATTTCAATCAATAGGTAAATTAAGTCTGCTTTGGACATAATCGAAGCTAGTACAGAAATTTTTAGTGAAGTCCATTCATTAAACAAATTTCTGCCAAAAGAAAATGCATCTTGTGCCCTAGATAATATTTCACTGTACTTAATAAGTACACTATCCTTGGACATTATCAACACAATAAAGACTTTGATTTACTGTAAGGACTTTCAGTGTAAGTGACGCCAGGATAAGGTGAACCTTTGTAATTTACTTTCAAACCAAAACTAAACAAATCCAACTCCCTTTAAGGATGCGCTAGTTCAATATATTAGTATTACCTATCAGTAAAAAAATATGACCAATTGCATTAAATTTATAATTAAATTTCAGTTTTTTACAATAATGATTATTATTTAACATTAATAAATATATAGTTCTATGGAAATTCATAAACATATTTTGTAATTATCAAAATCCAATTGTAAATTTCTAAGTCAAAATGTACACATGCAACAGTGCAAGTAAATTTGGACAGTTTTCAATAAGTAACATTGAGTTAACGCAGTAAATATCTATAAGTAAATCTTATAGTAGGGTTGTAAAGTTTAGCCAAAATTCTATATGCGCAGCAACTCGAGGTTTAACTTGACGTTTTCTTAAACAACGGCAAACGGTAAATCGATTAATTGGAAGTCCAGTGACGTCTAGAATGAAAAAAGTGTAACACACGGAACATTTATAACATTTCAAACATTGATCAGAAGAAAGGTAGTCTGATAAGTAATAGAATGTAGCCTATACCAGTTACTAACACAATAAAAACAACAGACAACATAAATAATTCCCATAATGCAGCGCGCACATCATTTAAAAAGAGAGAATAACACCCCCTTTTTATTCACGTTGCAGAATTCAAATAATGACAGTAAGGCTTTGGCGATTTTTTGAGCCGTGGTAATTGGTTTGGCATTACGGTATCCAGCAGCATCCTGTCTTGAGCAGGTGTAGTTTTAAATGGTCGCCCTGATCCAATTAGCCGTTTAACGTCTAGTGTTTCCTCCTACCGCACATTACAATGCTTCACAGTGTTGACGTGGCAGCCAACAAGTTCTGCAACTTGACCTGCGTCAACTCCAAACTGAGTAAGTCCTATTATAGCACCTCTATCTTGTTGAGTCAGATGCCCACGTTCACGATGTAACATTTTTCGACAAATGTATGGAAATAACTAACAATGCCTTAGAAATTGCGTACGCATATATACTAGCTTCTCTACTCCTTGTGAAACTCTGTTTTTCAAACCACTCCCTCAACTTTACAGGTAGGCCTAAGACCGACCGAAACTGACATAGGTCAAGGTAAAAACTAATTACTTACAACTGTAGACGAGATATTATTTGAAATACACCACAGGGCCATGATGAAATAAAAAAGAAACGAAAAATGCTAGAAACACAAAAATGTCGATATATTTTTCAAAACATTAAACAACGCAACGCTAAGGATGATTAACTTAAAAACCTGTCACATGGTTACAAGTGAAATCAAACAACTTTTCAAATATAAATGGGCCCGCCGGCCGCACGGTCCATTTTTTCCATGCGCTCTCTCATTAAAAGCGTGGCTTGAAACTGCAC
This sequence comes from Ceriodaphnia dubia, assembly GCA_022539655.2. Taxonomy (NCBI): domain Eukaryota; kingdom Metazoa; phylum Arthropoda; class Branchiopoda; order Diplostraca; family Daphniidae; genus Ceriodaphnia; species Ceriodaphnia dubia. The sequence goes on from JAKUCG020000088.1 coordinate 153,352, forward strand.
GCTATCGTGCAAAGTAACAAAATCAAAAGCTTCCGCAACTACTTCCCAAAGCTGCCGTTTGTTGACAATTCTTTTCGATTTGGCACGTTGAAAAATTCTGCGCACAGAAAATCACAGAGATTAAGATTGTAGCTATTCTGAGGCAAAACAGTAAGAGAGAAGTTGTGTGCAGAAGCACACGCGCGCCATATTTCAACATTTACAGGCGGACATGAGATGGGAATTGGGCTGTGCAGTTCATCTTGATTGAGAGACGCCCAGTAAACATTACTTCTTGGTCCTCTGTTGGACCAATAATTTAACAAGAAAATTTTCTTGTTCCAACATTTTACCAATAAAGGGCTGTTATTCCTGCTGGCTGGGCGGCAACGAAAAGTCGTTGAGGACGACTTGAAAGTTGGCGACGTCTTCTAAATTTACCTAACGCTCTCCGATTTTAGGGGAAAAGACGTCCATACTTTTATAGTTGAATCCAAACCGCCAGCCACAAAATGAAATTCCCCTTTCTCATTAAACTTAGAAATCAAATAATAATTTAAAAATATAAACACAAACCGAGTGAACGAAGAAACGATCTTTTCTCCTGTGTATATTACTCTATACCACTTGCATTCTTTGAAATCATCAGCAAATTGCTGGCGCTTCTTTCTCGAGACTATAATGTAGACACTTCTTTGAACCAATCAAAACAAAAGACTAGAAGGTAATGAGTCACACGTGCGTTAGTCACAAGTGTGTCACAAGTGCGTTAAATACTCACAAAAGTTCACCCTTAATGGAAAGGAATAGAAAGAAAGATAAGACAGCAGTCATTATTTCTTTACCCCATACCAAATGAAAGATTCTTATTAGGAAAATAGAAAGAAGGACAAACCGGCAGCCATTATTTCTTGACCTCATACCCAATGAAACATTCTTATAAGAAGTTAGTAAGTAGTAATGCCTCGAGCTACTTTGCCGACTTTCGGTAGGACTGACTAGTTGCTTTCTCCAGCAGATGAAAACATTTATCTTACTCTTCCTTTACTTTTCCGCATACAAAAGAAAAGCAAATGCACCTCGCAAACTACTTTCATATTAAAAAAAGATATTGCACCAGACGTTTTTTTAATGTTTCTAAGGCAGTTGCGTTCTTGACTTCTTGGAAGCAAAAAAGACAGAATTTCGTGAAATTTGGCGTATCGCGGGAGGATGCAATCTTTCAAGAGGCTACTGTGTGTCAGTACAAAAGTGGCATTGGAACTCCCGCTTAGTGAATATTATTAGTTCTGTTTTATTCTTTTAGTATCCACCAGTCAGGATTCGTATTTAACATGTCAGAAAATTCAAATCGGCAGAAGATCCCAAAAAGCCAGTTCAGCGCCCGTGTATGGGCATGGTTTTTTTTCACTGGTGGTGGGGCGATCCGCATAATTCCAGATTTAAAAATGAAAGATGAAGACTACGCTACAATGCTAGAGGACTCGCTGGTTACAGAAGCTTGGGCGCGATATGGAATGAAAGCGGTTCCATTTTTATTTGAAAGAAAATCTTTCTTCCCCAGCAGCTTTTCATCCTTAGTTGTTCGTTCATTTTTCAAAGAACATGCAGAATCCCAAGTAACACGGTTGCCCACAAAGTCACGAGATTTCAATCCCTTTTCCGTAATTTGGTCCGACATTGAAAATGCCATTTAACTGCAGCGAACGCAGCCAAATAACCAATTGGAGATGTTCGAAGTTATAGAGGAAATCTGAATATATTGAACTTCCCTACCTGAATTCTGCAAGGGGTTATTTAATTATTTCAAATGTAAACTAGAAAAGGTTCTTCTTGCTGGAGTTGATTTGATTTGATCCTTTAAAGTAATTTAAGTTTTGAATCTCCCGTTTCACAAACTATTTGTATTACATTGTACCCCCAAAACTTCACAGCCAGAATCCTCAGGCCAACTGAAAATTACGCATTCAGCAACAACAGGTAGGGTTCATATCTTATAGATAACATCTTCGGCCCTTTTTTACATTTTATTTATTCATTATCTTTAGTCCCGTTTAACACAACACAGCAAGCAATAAGTGAACTGAACATTTTGTCGACAACTTCACCAAGCCTACTCAACGTAAGGCAGCCAGTTTATATCATTAGACCACAAGTAACGAAAAGCCAACCAAATATTGGGCCGTCAGTACGGACAGCGACACCAACAACGAGACCAATCATCTACGTAATGCAGGCAACATCAACAAGCGGTCTGACAGCCACACAATCTCACTTATTGAAAAGTAGCAAAGTATTAACTCTTTTTTAAGTAGGAAACAGTTTAATTTGATAAATACATTACAATTTGAATGTAAATAGATGCTGCGCCGTCAGTAGTAACAAGACCAATCCATGTAAAGCAGGCTCCAAAATCAACAAGCGGTTCCAACAACACACAATCCCCCATATTGACAAGTAAGTTTGCAATAACTATTAAGCTAAAAAAGATTCTGTATTAATATAAAAAGATATGTCAATATAAATAGATGCTGCGCTGACAGTACCAGCTACGGTGCCAGTCTACTTCAGACGGATTCCAACATCAAGAATGGGTTCCAACAACACACAAATCTTATTGACAAGTAGGTTTCCGACAATTGTTAAGTCAGAAGAGATTCTGTATTTTTTAAATATGTTCAACGTATATGGATGCTGCGGCGTCAGTAACAAAAACGAGGCCAATACACGTAAGGCAGGCTCCAACATCAACAAGCGGTTCCAGTAATACTCAATCTCACGTGTTGATAAGTAAGTTTTCAATCATTTTTAGGCTGGAAGAGTTTAGAAGAGATTCTGTCTAATATATACATTATTTACAATTTCATGGTAACAGGTGGTACAATGACGTCGTCCATAGTTGAAGAGCAGAAAATTGAAAATGCTTCTATGCTTGCTGAATTAAATTGAACTAAAATTCTTTCTCTAATGAACTTTACTGAAAGATTTTTAAAACTACAGATACTCAAATAGCTAGGCCAGCTAACAATCAGTCTGAAGAATCAACGCCATCACAGTCTGGAACATCAAATAGTGGGCAAAAATGGTCTATAGACAAAATTAACCTCTCAGTAAGTTGTTAGTGACCAATGTTTTCAAGTTCACTATGAGAAAAAGAATGAGACAGAGAAGAAAATTTGGGGAGAAGTAATATATTGGAATTATATTTCAATTTTTTTTGTGCTTAACCATAACATACAACTTACTACAGTAGGCACACGAAGTATTTGGACAGTATGGACACCCGAGAGAACCTTATGTAAAATCGTCGTTTTTGCGGGGTGCCCAAGGTTCGAGTTTTTGCCGTAACTCGACTTTGTAATTTCCAAAAGTTTCATTTTTTTCGATTTTTTAAGTGATTTGAAACCCACCCTCTAAATGAAATTCGTGAAAACAGCCGTTTTTCCCCGTTTTCTAGCCCCACGGCTAGGTGTGGGCATGAAGGCCATGCAAGAAAGGGGGAAAACGGCTTTTTTCACGGATTTCTTTGGTTAAGTTGACTCGATGTTTTTGGTTTGAATATACTCCTTTAAAAGTTGTAATTGTGGCCAGCAATTGAATACATAAAATTGACAACTGTCGTACAGTTTACACAGTAAGAACGGAAGTCTTAAATTATAAAGCCCCTTGGGCGCCTTCGGGATTTATGTTAACGCGCCGGAATTTTCTAAATAGTTCTAATCAATCCCATATTAACAACGTAAACCTCATTTAACTAGATGATTGCTATATGTAATCACAGAATGGATCGATTTTTGTGTATTCTCCCTATGTTAAGAAATTAATTATTTTTTACGGTTTTACCAACGCAACCTGATTTCAATGTTTACAATAAACAAAAAACAAAAAAAACTAGAATCAAGGAGTCTCGTTCGAGCGGCGTTAGAGCACGGTTGTCTTCCATAGCCCTGTCTGTACGTCAATCCATACATAGACTCTATAGTGTGAAATACAGCTCAACAGTTTTCCTCACTTTTAATTTCGTCTTTATTTAATTTGAAGAGCGTTACAATAGTCATTAAAGCTACCTACCACCCACACAGTAGACATTCCAACATGGCGTCACTTTATACCGCCCCCAAGTCCCCCCTACTATCCCTTCAGAGTCAATCGACATGTTTGAAGATGTCCCTGAACTAAGAAAAGACCAAGGATCAACTATAAACGAATCCCATCTCTCATCATCCCTTTTTGATGTCCCTGCTAATAGCCCCCCAGTGATCATCTCCCTTGTCAGCGAACCACAATCCTTCAAACTCCTCAAATTGGTAGAGAGGCAACAATTCATCAACGACCTAGTCAGCGTGATCGGTCCTATTAACTCAGGTACAAAGTGGGCCAATAAAGGGGACGTCTTTATTTATACTTCCTCGAAACGGCAGAAAATCCAACTGTTATGTCTGCGATCCATCAGAGAGTTTGAAATCAAATGCACCCTGTCACGTGCTGAACTCAATGCTACAGGTGTAAATCATGTGCCAATTAACAACTCGATGGATGACCTCAAGGCCCTCCTACTCTCCCAAGGCGTACAGGAAGTCAGAAGATTCACGTCTGGTGCCGAGAAGACTCCAATCCCAATTGTGAGCCTCACATTTCCGACGGGAACCCCCCTACCCGCGTTTGTAACGATTGTCCAAGAAATATTCAACGTCAAACAATTTATCCCACGCCCCCTCCAATGCTTTCAAATGCTGGAAATTAGGCCACACGAAGATGACTTCACTAGCGGCCGCCCAGTCTACAAACCTTACCTCACTGGAGACACGAGTTACCACCATCGAGTCCAGCCTATCATCCTTGAGCAACAAAGTGGACTTCCTCGCCGCAATCCCGAGCACAATAGAAACAATGAAGAAAGAATTAAAACAAGAGACGAAGAACGAAATGCAAGAAGGTTTCCGACGCATCCTGGCCGAAATCACCAAGTCGAGAGAGAGCCAGCCCCCTGAGAAGTATGGAGGGAACTACAATAGTCAATCACCATCGAACCGGAAAAAAAAACAAAAATTAATGACGGAACCCTTCCGCATTCTACAATGGAAATCCAGGAGCCTATACAGATCGAAATTAGAAGAATTTAAACACAATTTAAAGTCCTTTAATCCCCATTTAGCTCTCATTAGTGAAACAAACTGGAGGGACAAATACGAAGCTAAATTCACTGCATATAATGTCTTCTCTCTAAATCGTCAAGGCCCAGGAGGTGGATTTGCAATCCTGGCTAAAAAGACTCTCCGCATCTCTAAACTCGATATACCTGTAATCAACAATTTCGAAACAATTGGAATTAAAATGGAACTGATTGACGGCTGAAAACTCGATATTGTCTCTACTTACTGCCCAAACGGGAATAATTGCAACCGTTCTGACGTCGAGGAACTCTTCAATGCGGTCGGAGACTGTGCCATCATCGAGGGTGACTTCAACGCTCACTCGCCAATCTGGGAGGACAACCACCAACCCAACAGATGCGGCAGATACATCGCAGACATCCTACTTAATGAAGATAAATTTATCATCACTACACCGAAAAACCTTGGTACTAGACCTAGTACCCAGACCCATCAATCGTCAACAATCGACATTCATGACGTCGGATATTGCCAGTCTATCCCACACTCATCTCGGGCCTTACTGGAGTAGCGACCACCTCCCCGTAATTATCATTTATACTCCGCAATCCTATTAGCAAGCAACAAATACTTCCATCCTAAATGACAAAAGAAAAATCCAGACCATGGTGGACACGGGAATGCGACGAGGCCACAAAAGCCACTAAAACATGAGAAAACATAAGAAGCATATAAAACATGGCACCGGACACTTCTCATCGAAGATAAAACCACCCTTAATAGATTGGAAGCACGGAAAAAGAGGATTATTAACAAAGCCAAAGACGATTCCTGGTCCAAACACATTAAATCCCTCGATGTAACTAAAAACACTAAGGCTTTCTGGAACCTCACCAAATCCCTCCTGAACGGCCACACAGACCCATGGACATCTACATCCCCTCTACAAGATCCCGACGGTACTCCCTCACACAAACCCTTAAACTAAAGCCCGCATCTTCCTCGACCAACTCTGCCCAATCGAAGAAGAACCAGAACAGATTGTTGTCCCCGACTATATCGAAGCTTCATAGCATTTTCAACGACGACCCTCACCCGCTTAACCCCCCCCCCCCCCTCACTCTTCGGGAACTAGATAAAGCCCTCCAAAACTTGCCTAAAAAAGCCATCGGCATTGACAGAATTCACAACTTTATGCTCACCCACCTATCTCCCCCCAACAGAGACTCACTTCTCCTTGTTCTCAACAAAATGTTTGCCTCTGGTTACGTCCCTGACGATTGGAAGTGCGCAATTGTAGTCCCAATCCTTAAACCAAACAAACCTTCTGACCTCCCTGACTCTTACAGACCTATTTCCCTTACTTCTTGCCTGGCCAAAATCATGGAAAAGATTTTGAACGCAAGATCAAAATGGTTTCTTGACAAAAACAAACTGTTACCTAAACATCAAGCTGGTTTCCGCAGCGGCTTCAGCACTATGGATCACATTATTCAACTTGAAAACGACATAAAGATGGCCTTCAATAAGAAAAAAATTACTCCCGCAGTCTTCCTGGACCTGACCAAAGCGTACGACAATACATGGATCACGGGCCTACTCTTCAAGATGTCCAGAATGAACGTGAGAGGACACTCCCTGCGCTGGTTTAAAAACTTCCTCACCAACCGTACCATTAAAGACCGTACAAACAACGCGAACTCGGAAGAAGGAACCTTATCAAAAGGGGCTCCCCAAGGCTGTGTCTTAAGTCCAATCCTATTCAACATTATGATGGCCGACTTCCCAGTTCCAGAGCCGGACATCGCCCTCGCCCTTTTTGCCGACGACATCGAATTCCACACCACTACTGACTCCACAGAGGACGCCGAACTGGTACTCCAACCCTATATCACTGAGATCGACGACTGGGCTCAAGAATGGTGCCTCTTCTTTTCTGTCAACAAATGCAGCTCCGTTACCTTCTCCCGAAGACGCATACCAGACCCAATTCCATCCCTTACTCTAAATGGTATCCCAATTGAAGCAGCCGACCACTACAAATTCCTGGGAATTACTTCCGACAAAAAACTTAACTGGAATTTGCACCTAGCCTCAATCCTAACCAACACCCAAAGATTAGCCAACCTTCTTAAATTAATGGCCGGCAAGAAATTCAACCTTAAACTTCACTTACTTACTTGGCCCTACAAAGCCCTGATTCGCAGCAAAATGGACTATAGTGCAATCATCCTTTCGTCCCTTCCAAGGTCCCGCATTGCTCATCTGGAAACAACGCAAAACCAAATGCTGCGAATTATTTTAGGATGCCTTAAGTCCACACCCACTCCCTTCCCTACTGTACCTTGAAACCGGAATTGAACCTATTACGGCCAGATTAGACAAATTCTCTACAAGATACATCCTCAAATTGTGCAACAAGAGCTGGAACCCAGCATACTCAACATGCTTTAAGATCCTGAATTTTAAAGAAGACTGGAAGTTACACAGCATCCCAGCGATGTTGTCCATAATCCTGAAAACAAAAACACTCAAAAGTTAAAAACATATTCTCTGAGCCACCTTCAGACTTCCCATCAGTTCCCAGCATTGCTCCATGGGACCAACTACAAATCCCAACCAAATTCTTTCCCCTTAGCAAAAGACAAGCCTCAAGAGACAGAATTAGAACACTTGATCTATTCGTACCTTCTGGTGTCCAACATAAATGATGACCACATCCTTGCCTACACAGATGGTCCCCGTTGTGAAACTTCCCAGTCAATTGCTTGTGGGGTATTCATTCCTAAAATCAACATCAACAGGATTCCTGGCAGAGACAAAGAGACTGGCTTCAGGTGGGGGCTGCCGACATTACCCCGCTACCAGCGCCCTTTCGTGTTTCCACCAAGGAACTAAGAGCTAGGTTGACTAATATTTGTGTGATTAGTAATGGAAATATTTGTTCATTGATGAAATTGCAATATAAGACTTAGAAAGTCCATTAATCATAAGATTTAGCCCCCTTTAACTTACTTTCATCTCAAAATTCCATTAACTAATCATCTGCCAATAATAACAAAGCAGACGGACATGTCGGGTCGCACATGTTCACACTCTCACGTGACAGCTTGAAGGTTTTTGGTTTTAGTACCTTGGTAGAAACACGGAGTGGCGCTATTGTTTTTCCACGGTTTACCATTATGCTAAGCAGACTAAATTTAACTTAATTTTGTACATAGCTTGCCAGTCTCATTGTCTCTGATTCCTGGTCAATTAATAAGCTTTCTAGTAACTACACTGCTGAACTTATGGGCATTAATCAAGCCCTACTCACTCTTCAACAGCATGATTGTGATGAGATATCCATCCTTAGCGACAGCAAAGCAGCCATCCAAGCTATCAGTGACTACAACTTCAACTCCAACCCAGTCATATCTGAAATCATAGAAAAAATATGTTACCATTATATGTCCAGCACCAGAGTCAATTTAATATGGATACCTAGCCACTGTGGAATTCCAGGAAACGAGACAGCTAATTGCAGCAAATTGGCAAATGAAGGCTGCTCTGCCCCCACCAAAGGGCACATTGACAACAAAATTAACACCTCAGAAATCACAGCAGCATTCGACCTAATATGGAGAAGAAAAACTTTAAACAGCATTCCAGGACTTTCGGCAAACACTGCAGTCACCTCAAGATACAAAATATTTGGTCAAAAAGATGGTGCGTAAGGGCCCCGCTTGGAGACCCGTGATCACGCACCATTGGCGTCCTGTACGCCATGGCCAGTGGCACCGAAACCCTCATCACATCAAATCAAAACTAAAATCAATGATGGCCGCTTTTTCGTCTTATTTGAGATGGAAATAGCATAAATGTCAAAAAGGTTTGACATTTTATTGTGCCAAAAGGTGCCTAACCTTAATTAGTAGCTTTGTCATTACATATTTTCATAAATTTTACTGCAATAAAGAATATTTGGTAATTTATCACTTTCTCGTCGCCTATTGGTGGAAATTGGCAATAATAAAGCTTTTGGGGGGTCTCAACTTGACGATCCTTTTTAATGATACGAATGAATTCCAGTTGATAATCTTCTAGTGGACGAGTATGCTTGTACAAGACAAGATTGCTCTCTCAATGGAAAATTGCCCTCTGCAAATGGAAAAAAATGCAAGCTCATGTAGTTTAAAATAGTCTTCAAAAACTCTGTACTGTGTCTCCTAAGATGTGAAAGTTGCTACCACCAAATCTTTCACGTCAATCCTGTGAAATTACAATATTCCGATAGATTCTGGCATCGTGCATTTATCCCGACCAACCAACACTTACATCAATTAATTGTAGGTCCCAAGTAGCTACTGCCTGCACTTTAACAGTCGTTCTGCACTTTCGACTAGTTTAAGCAGGTAATCTGTCTAGGAGCTGCCTTATTTCGACCTCAAAACTATCAACCGCACCTTCAATTGCTTAAAAAATAGTTTTTGATATTACAACAAATAAGATGATCAGAGTAGTTACCCAAAGTGTTGAGTAGAGTAAAATGTGGGATAAATCATAAAACTGTTCTCGTGCTGGCCATTTTATAAGCCTCAGACATCAGAGCATCAGAGATTCTGAGGAAGAACCCGGCAGGTTTTCAATACAATATAATGAACGTTTCCCCGGTTTCAAGCAAACCGCCTGGAAAGTACCCTGTATGCTTCACTATTTGCTAAACACCATAGAACCATCATCAGTTTGTCTGTAACAGGAATTCCGATATAGACGTTTGCACCTCGAATCGCTGGACCAGTAATATTTACGAGTTAAAAGACAAGAAATTAATTCATCTACATGCTTTGTATCCTTTTACCTAATACCTGAAATGCAGGCTTCGATAATCTAAAGTCTTGCTTAAACTTGCGTTCAGGGTAGCTAGCAAACCAAGTGACAACATTAGATGAATAATAAATTTCTCTATTGTCGTGAATTCGGTTTTGAATGACACGTTGATGGCGCTCAAGACACCGACCCAAAATACCATTCCGCCTGCGCACATTATCAAGCATTAGATTATTCTCTTTGTCATCACCGAGTAAGTTTATTAATCCAAGAAACTGATGAAATACTGTAAAAACGAGTTTAATTTCTTCTTCCCTGTTATATTATTGAACTCGTCTGCAGAAGTTTTAGATTGTTTCAACTTTATTTTTATTTGTGGCAGTCAAATATTGATTTGGCAACGTCGCAGGTCACGCAAAAATGTACGGTTTTCTACGACACTTAACGAACCTTAGGAAAGTGGTATTGTTAGAAGCTCGCATTGTCGGTAAATACGTTCGACATGAACTGTGTCGACCTTGTATTGCTGGCGATTATCAGCACTGAATTGAGGGGGGGGGGTAAGAATAAATTTCTCTTCACTAACGCCCCCTTTTTCCGTTCTCAGATCTTGTTTAGCTCTAGTGCTATCAACATCATTTCTAGTTCGTCGAGTAGCAGTTCAAGTAGTTCTTCATGAATTCTTCATCTACATCTAGTTCCGGCAATGGAAAAGCAGTGAGTTTTTCATTTTCAAATGCCCGGTCTACCAGTTTGGCAGATTGGGTCGTCACCGGCATTGGTAGTAAGAAGGTTAGAGATGCTAGGGAGTCCTTTAAGCCCAAGCTAAAGTCTAAGGAGGAGATTCTTGTCAACCCGTCGCTGGATGAAGACATCTACACGGATCTGAAGGCGGTAAAGCGCTCAAACGCCTCAAAGGCCAACATCGATCCACTGGAGAAAGAATTCCACAAGCTGTCTTTCAAGGTGCTGGACCTAGCCAAGCCCCTCTTGTTCCTCTCTAGCCGACGAAGGACCAAGAGGAAATCGAGGAAGGACGCGCAGGCCATTCGGACGGCGCTCAAGTTGTGGACAGCTCTTTATCGCGACATCTTGGCCACCCGCCGCCGCAACATTTTCTCACAGGTGTATCCAACCTTCATGGGCCTTCTAGACGACTCCAAGCTCTTCCAGGGGGGAGACCTGCTTTTTGGGCCAAAATTTGTCGACAAGCTCGTCGGGCATGCTCAAGCCCAGAACACATTGAAGCAGATTCGAACGCCGTCCAGAAGCCAACAAGCTCCGCAGCGTTGGAACGACAATCGTCAACAGGATCGCAACTTCCAGTCAAAGAACAACGAAACAACGTCGGACCACAATTCTGGGTATGTCGCTTTAGCCTTTCAAAACTCCTTCGGCGGCCTGGTCATTAGTTACTAAAGACCCTTGGATTTTACAAACCGTGTCCTTTGGCTTTTGTTTGGAATTTGAGTCGGATCCTGTGCAGTTGGTTGTCCCCAGCAACGCCCACATGACAAAGCCCCAAACAGAGTTGTGTGACCAAGAAGTCAAGTCGCTTTTGGATAAAGGTGCCATAGTTAGGGCACAGGGTGAGGGTTTCATCAGCGGTATCTTCTTGATACCAAAGAAATCGGGAGGCTTCCGTCCAATTATTAATCTTAAGGGTGTGAACAATTTTATCACACATCGCCACTTCAAGATGGAGGGGATCCCAACGATTAGACAGACTGTTAGACAGGGAGATTGGCTAGCTAAGATCGACTTAAAGGATGCCTACTTGTCCGTGCCTATTCGAGAGGTCCACGGGCGATTTTTGCGTTTTCGTGGTAAAAGCATTACGTACGAGTTTGTGTCTTCCATTCGGCATTTCCTCTGCCCCATGGACATTTACTAAGCTGCTGCGCCCAGTAATGTCCTTTCTCCGACGGATGGGAATTCGAGTAATCATCTACCTGGAAGACATCCTCGTCATACAATCTTCAAAGGAGGAGACTAAAGCAAGTCTAGATTGTGAGAAACCTTTTAGAATCGTTGGGCTTTGTCAAAAACGAGGAAAAATCGGAAGAGGATCCAGCCCAGGTGCTGGAGTACGCAGGACTCATTATTAGCACTCTGCCCATGACCTTCTCCTTGCCAGCCAAAAAAGTGATGACAATAAGGAACTCCTGTCGGTCGGCTCTGCAAAAAGGATTCATTACTCTCGGGGAGATGGCATCCATCCTTGGTAACTTTAATTGGGCCTCCGCCGCTGTGAAATTTGCACAATCCCACTTCAGAAGCTTCCAGTCTCACTACATCGCTAGTCTTCGTTCAGCAAATGGAAATCTACAAGAAAGCATTGTTCTGGACGATAATTCTAGAGCAGATCTTACCTGGTGGTCATCCGAATCAGTTTTTCTGTCGGACCGTTCGATTCAAATGGCTTCCTCTTCGGTTCGGACGCGTCCCTTTCAGGGTGGGGGCAGTCTGCCAGGGCATAAAAACCGGAGGGCCTTGGACTTCGGTCGAGATTGGTTGCCACATCAACGAACTTGAGTTATTGGCGGCTTTGAAAGCCATACAATGTCTCACCAATTCATTATCTAATACCTCCGTGGAGATCAAGATGGATAACACAACAGCCGTAAGTTATGTCAACAGGCTGGGCGGCACCAAATCTTCATCTCTCTGCGCTGTTACCCTGAGTATCGCAAGGTGGTGCGAACAAAAGAATTTGGATCTCCATGCAGTTTATCTCCCTGTCATTGCAAATTTTTTGGCTGATACAGAATCACGAAGGCCTCTATCATCAGGCGACTGGATGTTATCCCGCTCGGCCTTCAAGAAAATTCAGGCAATTTGGCCCATGGAAGTGGACCTATTCGCGAGTGCGTGGAACAGTCAGCTCCCGAGATTTGTGAGCTGGCTACCTCAGCCAGGAGGATGGAGGACGAACGCGTTTTCAATTGATTGGAAAGGCCTACACGGCTACGTATTTCCCTCGTTCAACATGATTCCGAACTGTCTTTCCAAATTGATGAGAGATCAGGCCTCGATTGTTCTCGTCACACCCTTTTGGCCGAGCCAAGCGTGGTTCCCGACGGCGATGGAGTTGGCTTCAGACCACCCTCGACTTCTTTACCCCAATCAGGGCCTGTTGACCTCTCCGCTGGGAAAAGGGCACCCGCTCACGCTGGACGGATCGATACGCCTAATCGCATGGAAACTATCCGGAATTGCCTGCGAAGTCGAGGCTTTTTGGACGATGTTATAGAGATCGTGCTGGTAGCATCAAGGACCAACACAAACGCTGCATATCAACCAGCCTGGACAGCATGGTGTGATTGGTGCAGTCAACGGGATGTTGATCCCTTGTTGGCTAGCCTAGGAGACGTCCTGAAGTTCCTGACGGAGTCCTTTCAGGACGGTAAGAGCTATAGCACGATTAACATTATTCGTTCAATGCTTTCTTCCACATTAAGTTTTGTCCATCGGGGCTCCATGAGGTGGGCAAGCACCCTTTGGTGGTCAGATTGCTGAAGGTCATCTATAACTCGAATCCGCCAAAACCAAGATATACGCACACTTGGAACCCGGCCATCGTTCTTTCCAACTTAGCCTTGTCTGCTCAGGCTAAGAGGTCCAGAATCTAGCTTTCTCGAAAGACTGCCACAATCTTAGTCTTGACTACTCTACTCAGATGCTCTGAGTTAGCCTCCATCCAGTTAGATTCAATATCGTTTTCGAATTATAAGGCCACTTTCGTCTTGGATAAATTGAGAAAATCACAGCGGACCGGGCCGTTGCAGCAGCTTTCGGTCGGACGACGGCTAGAAGATTTGGCCATTGGTCCAGTAGACACGCTTCAAGATTATATCAATTGTACGGCGTCCATTCGTAACGCCTCCAATATGTCCAGCTTATTTGTTAGTACAACGAAACCCTTCCAGCCAGTAAATAGCTCGACAATCGGAAGGTGGATCAAGGATCAGCTGAAGGAGGCCGGCATCGACACAAGCATTTTCTCAGCCCACTCAACTCGGGGAGCGGCAGCTTCAAAAGCCGCTTCTTCAGGAGCTCCAATCCATTCCATCCTCAAGCAGGGCAATTGGTCGAGAGAATAAACTTTTGCAAGATTTAACAATCGCACCGTCGACTCTCATGTAAACCTGTTAGAGACAGGGATCCATGAAAACGTCATGGAGGATTCATCTGACTAATTTGGGTCCTTCTATAATTCATATTTAGGCTTTAAAATCACAGTTAATGTCGAACGTATTTGCCGACAATTGTAAATTGTTCGAGCGAACGAAGCTCGCGATGGACAATTGTGATTGTCTGGAAATGGAAAGTGAAGACATTAACTGTCTTCATTCCCCACCACCCCACCCATATTCTCCGTTACTTAACAGTTTCGTTTGTTTCATTTTCTAGATCCAGTCGAAACAAACATGGTGCAATTTCAAGAACGACCGAGGCCGGCGATAAAAATTTGTGTTCTTCACCGCCGTCCAAATTCTCTAAAAAAGTCTGAGGACGGAAAAAGGGGGCGTTTGTGAAGAGAAATTTATTCTTACCTCAATTCAGTGCTGATAATCGCTTAGATGATGAGTTCTCTCTCTATCGACGAGCTCACTTGCCCATCACACGTGCACAGGTTCTCAATCCACTCTTTATTTCCGGAGATGGAATTCGCTTATCGTCTTTTCTAGACCACGTTCGAGCCAATATTGTTCTAACGATCGATTGGATACTTCACGGGAAGATATCATGTTGTGGTCAGAGCGACATTGGACACGACCTCGAGTCTACCATGGACTTGCCCAAACTGAGAAATGATCTCTCACTCTCTCACACCTGAAACAGGATGAGAACGGGATGAGAACGGCTCACCCGAGAGACCCAACACACGTTTCTTTTAAAAAAAAAAGCCCGCGAGCGCGTTGCTCCGCCCCTTCTCGCCGAGCGCGCGCTTTCGCTATTATGTGTGGGGGGATGACAGAGTGAACGCAAGCGAGTGACAATCACCGAGTCGGTCCACCTGTAATTGATTCGAACCGCGATTGAAATTTGTCTCTGGATCGATCCGTTCCGTCAAACATGGACGTCCTTTCTGTGTTACGGGGAATCGGAAAGGAGGGGTTAGCGATAACGTGTCTCTGTCGACTTCAAAGCCAATCACAACCTCTCCAAACAGGAGAGGAGAGCAGGCACGACAATCAATGATTGAAAGACACAAAGACAACCGTACCTGTCTAGATCGAATAGCGGAAGAACCTGGACTGTCGCCATGCAACGGCAAGGTCGACGTTTTGGATGGCGTCCGGCCGTTGCCCATCAAGTCTAGTGGATTGCTGGTAATGTGAGGCATCGATTCGAGTCCCGCGCCAATTAGATTGAAGGGCGTAGCCCTCCCCCCCCCCCACCACACTCGCTCCCGCAACATGCTTGTCTCGAAAGAAACCACATTTCTAAAATTGTATTTAATTGTATCGAAATTGTGCCCACCCAACTTGGGTGGGCACAACTTCGATAGGGTGATTGGGTGACCCAAGTAACATATATGAAACGGTTACAATAACATGTATGGCATTACTTTTGGGTCACATAAGAATACCCATGTTTTTATTGTCTCTCGCGGTACGCGGTGTTTCTGCCCTGTGTTACAATAATCCAATTCCACACAAACGACTTTCTAATACATAGATACATAATACTTAGAATACATAGAATACATAGATAAATTCTTCCATTTATCTAACGGAAAGATTCAATCAGGGTCGATTTAATTGAGATTCTGTGCGGGTAAAAGACTTCCAAAACACATGTGAAACACTTAGATTCCCAAAGGAAACATGCAAGCCGGTTGACAAAACCGGATGGAGAAATCAGAAATGGCGGCAAGAGGATTCAAGGAACGTTCTAAAGTGAAAGGACTAGAGCTAGAGGGTGGGTGAGGATCGGTTACCTTGGAGACAGTGTCACCCATAATAGAGCCATAAATTCTAATGAGAGTCAAAATACTTTTATAGAATCCGATAAAACCCTTATTTACCCAATAAATTTAGTAAATTTTTTTTATAATCCCTTTTTGGAGCTAAATTTTAAACTTAAAATGTTTCTTTAAAAAATTAACGGTGGCAGTCGGGTAGACGGAGGAAAGGGAGTGGATAAGTGCTAGAAAAAATGGCAGTCGTAGTAAACGAGGTTGATTTCTCGTAGTTTGCCACACGCCAAGTAAAGTAATAAAATTGTTTTCCCAATTTGAGTATTATTTCCAGTATGAAATCCGTACGGAAATACCAGACACCGCAAACTTTTTTTAACGACTTTGACAGTCAAGTTGTCGAATGACGCTTCAAAGCAGACAGTTGCAAAGGTCTCTTGAAGCATTACCGCAAAGATCACGATGGTGATGCTGCTTTTGAAAGTTCGTGCATTTACCCAAAAGAATTCTTTCACAAAGAAAAGTTCAAATCCTATTCAAATCTGTACTATCATATTCGGACATACCATTTAGAAGTATTTAAAGATCCTGCCCCTTTGAATTTTGTTGCTCATAAGTTTGTTTTTTTTAATTTGTAACTTAGGTCAATCATGTACAACCTAATATCTATCTAATATATATCCTAATATATATCTTTGAATAGGTTCTGAAGCTGAAAGAGATAATGCGGAGAATGATCCTGCTTCCATCGCGTCAACAGTTGGTGTGCTGACTGATACTGGTATGATGTACTCCATACCTTGTTGAATTACAGTTCAGCTCTTTTTAATGAAAACTTTTGAAATGCTTAGAAAACCAAGCAGTGGTAGACACTCATCCTTTATTGCATGCTGGAGAATTTGTCATGAAGTTGCTCGCAGATCACAAGTTGACTCAAGTCGATATGCAAGCTATTATGTCTGGAGCTTCTGAACTTGTTTAGAAAGACCGTTGACATTACACTTCAAGAAGCAGTTACATTGTTGAAAGACATTGATTGTAGTCACACTCCACTTGTCGAGTCTTTAAGACTTGATTCATCTCTTTCTATTGATGTGTTTGCTGGTCTCCGTGGCCAGTATAACGAAATTAAGTTCTTTAAAGAAAATTATGGATTGATAATGCCTCGTGAGGTGAAGCTGCCAGACTTGTTGGAAGATAATTTTGCAAGACGAAGAACTTGTTTTGACCAAGAATTTGTTGTGCATGAGTATGTTGCCATTTTCCTACTAGATCAAGTGGAGCAGTTGTTAAACATCAAGGCTGTGCAATTAACAATCCTACTAAAACGTCCCAGGTGTATTTTCTAGTTATAGAGATGGTAAATTCTTTAAGACTATTCCTCTTTTTAAACACCATCCAAATGCTTTGCAGATTCATCTGTATTTAGACGAAGTTCAACTATGCAATCCTGTTGGCTCTTACACACAGTATTTGTTTATTTTCCCATGGCCTATCTCGATCCACAATTTCGGTCATCCTACAAGTGTATTCATTTATTGGCTATGTTTTACCATGAACAGGTGGCCAAGTACGATATCAATACTTTTTTTTAACCCATCGTAGACGAGATTCAAGAACTTGAGGAAGGCTATGATTTCAACATTCAAGGTCGTACAGAGGTTGTGTATGGTACGTTGACCGCATTAGTAGCTGACAACTTGGCTAGCCACCAAGTTGGTGGCTTTATAGCAGGTTTTGCAACTGGACATCGCAAATTTCGATCAGGCCTAGCCCTTGATGTTGACATCCAGTCAAAATTTAGGGATAGACAGTTTATTCCTCTATCTAGGGCTGAACATGATGAGGAATGCGAAGGTGTGAGTATAGACGATTTACGCCAGCATTACTCGTGGCTGTAGGATAAACCAGATTTCGATTTTCAGCAAATTGAAATACTACCACGTCATCGGAGGTCTTGCCCCTGATATAATGCACGACATCTTGGAAGGAGTTCTCCCCCTTACTCTTGCTTTATGTATTGGACATAGTATTCAACAAAATTTTTTACATTAAAAGAGCTAAATCACATCATAGCTAATTTCAATTATGGCCCAAGTGAAGTAAAAGTTAAGCCAGCCCCTATAATAAGAAAAAAACTGACTAACTATACGCGGGTCTGCCACTGAAAAATAGCTGCTTGCAGTGTATTTGCCTATCATGATCGGTAAAAAGATAGACCCAATAAACGACCCTTGTTTTAATTGTTTTATCCTACTTTTAGAAATTTGTCGATTAGTATTTAAAATCTCCATTTCTAATGCTGAACTTTTAAATCTCGAAGAACTCATTGTTTTGACGTCTTTTAAACAATGCTATCCCTCCAGACGAGTGATTCCAAAAATGCACCATTTCGTGCATTATACGCTAAATTTTTTGCGGTTAAGTAATGATTTGCAGAGTAGTACTTAGACCTTAAGTATTGCTTAAGTACTACTAAGTACTGCTAAGTGTCGATCTGCAAATCAGTACATAACCCCGAAAAGATTTAGCGTGTATCCGCGGTTTATCAGGGAATTAGGTCCGTTAGGTGCCGTTTGGTGCATGCGCTATGAGACCAAACATTCAGATTTTAAATTTCTGCAAAGACGTAGTGGTAATTGGATAAATTTTCCTTGGTCTCTTTCGTATCGGCACCAGCAGCGGATTTGTCATAAATTGCAGCAATTTTTTGAAATTCGAGACCGTAGAACTAGAACTAGAACGAAATTTAGTAGTTTCGTTCAGTAATTTAAGTTATTGTGGTCAGTTTCACCATAGTAAAATGCATGTTCTTATTCTTATCAAGGTTTCTGTACTCTATGCTTTCACTTAACGTGTCTCTCCAGTCTACATGTTAAGATAAAATTATTACCTAAAACTTAAAAACTCGTAAAGCGTACACTACTGTATCGGTCCATGCGTTTCGTTCTGAGTCAAGAAGGGAATAATAGGCAAATCCTTGCTCTTGTTCTTCTCCAAGAGTACCAGCAACACCTTTTTTCCAGTGACCACACCATAAAATCTAGTTGGGAAGAGTTGACTCAAATCATGAATAAGATCTAACACATCAATGATGTTTTACTTGACACGGCCACCAATGTGTCTTCCCATGCCACCTTAAAAATGATGTAAATTCCAAAGTTACAAATCTATATTCGTGTAGAAGAACTCCAACTTTGTGAGCAAAGTTCCAATACTTGCACACAATATCTTGGCAAAAAAACTTGCTTTTGATTTTGCTGTGCAGAAAATGAACAGCTCTGTAGGATTCGCCTTTCACAAGATTTGTCGCACCAAGAACGACACCATTGCGACACGAACCCATTAGGATTCCAGTAATGTCAATGTTCTTCCTCTTAGCAGAATCAGCACATCTAGCAGCATTAGTAGAAGAACCACAGCTGTCTTTAGTTTTAGTCTGAAACATAAAGATTTTTTGACATTAAAATTTCAGTAGTTTCAGGAAATATGGCATAGAGCACATAAACAAACAGGTTGCTTGACTGCGTTGATTTTGAGAGTTCGTGGTTTTCTCTATCCTCTTCCCAGTGGAATAATTTGTTGGCATTAAGTGATGGAGACTCGTGCCTAGTTTGCAAAACAGTACTTTTTTCTTATCTAATGCTGTAAGAAATTGCACTCCCTACTAGCCCGATCAAAATGTGGACGGTTGATTGTATCAGACTAATAAAGGATTAATCGTTAGCATGTAACACAAACACAAATAGTAGTTTCCTAAATAGGCTTTACCCTTCCTCGTGATTTTGATATTTCTTCAATTTGTCGTGTCTCGACAAATTTTCTTAGAGAACTCAACGAATTTTTGTGCTGGAAGTGATACCAAAAGTTTAATACTTCTTGAGAAAAAAAAACATTCTGTTTGAATTTTCGTCAGCGCTGGCTGGAAAATATCCAGAAAAAATGTACCAGTCGATTGTAGCAACAAACGTGTTCTTACAAGGGAATGTCCATAAAGGACGTCCGATATTTTCGGGAATTATTTGCCCCCTCCCCCCCTCTTGTCCTGCATTTTGCTATACCTTATACACGGCGTGTCACAGTTTCTTAAACCCCCTCCCCGCAATAGTCGGACGACCCTTATGGACAGCCCCCAAGCGATACACTGGAAATCTGTTGAATTCAGACCTATTCAACCCTCAAGATTCAATCGAATCAGATGAATCATTTTTTAATAGTTCACGATGATGAAATGGTTTGCCACAATGAAGTATCACACTGTGAACAAACGATTTCCTGGCAACTGTTGCACCTTATTGAAAAAATGGTTAGCTTAGTAGGGCATCTGCTGCACATACAGTCTGATTGAAAACCAGAGTGTTCTATTAAGGCCTCCAAGAATTGTGCCCTCTTCTCCTCAAGACCTTGTTCATTCTTCTGCGTAAGATTTCATATCCTGTAACAGGATTTAATTAAACTGAATATATTTATAAAAATGTAAAATTTGTACTTTGCTGCTCGTCAGAATCATAATCAATATCATTTAGATGATCAGAACAATGGTCCATCGAGATTGGTTGTGTTGCAGAAGCTGAGTCTCTTTGAAAGGCATTTCCTGCAATTGGTGTTAACAATGCTTGTCCTCTCTTTTTCGTTTGTTCTTTTGATTTGCATCCTTCTTTTCTTTTTTTACTATTGCTTTCAAGATTCAAAGACATTCGACGTTTCCTTCCTGTTAAACTCCAAGTACCTGCCTCGTGATTGGCGAATTTTTGAGTCTCAACGTGTTGATCATCACGTTTGTCCTTTTTGTTCATCTTAGTTTACTTTATGTTGAATCCAAAAATAATGACAGATATTGATTTTACACAGCAGTAGGAAAATTAAAAGCAACGCAAAAAATGCACGAGGCAACGAGCTGCATGCTGCGAGCAGACGATGATTCAAATTTTCTAAACGCAAAAGGAAAGCAAAGCGAAGCGCTGCAGCCGGTAGGAGAAGCTCCGAGCCATCAAAAGTCGGGGAGCACCGTCTCGCAGGAGTGAGACGGTCTCGCGGAGACCAAGTTGCATGGCCGACTGATCCGTCTCGTGCGTTTGACGTTGTTTGAGTGCTTTTCGTTTTCTTTTCTACGTTTTTTCTATGGAAAAGGTAAATATATTGGTAAACTTGTAATGTACTGATGATTTGTAATTTTAGGACTGTTTTCCGACACTAAAGGTTATTTTATCAAAACAAATTTTTACTTCATCAATTTTAATACTTTCATTTTGGCAGGTTTGTTTTGTGTGATTGGTTTACCATGTCCTAGTTCTGTAGCAACTTGGCCATGATTTTTTGAAATTGGGGATACAAATTTTCTTAGTATACAATCTACAATTTCATCATGGTGTGCTTTGCAACCACTGGAAGTAGTTTTGCTACAACTCAAGTCTAGGCATTCCAGCAAACGATGAGAGAGAAACTGAAGAGTGTCATCGAGTAGATGACTGCCACTTGAGAGACGTGGTAAGACAACATCAACAAATTTGTGAATTGTTCATTATTTTGATGATAGATTATCGCTTGGATACAGCAATACACCACGGTCTGCAGTAAAGACATTAACATTACTTCTGTACAGTAACATTTCTAGTGAGATGTTTGAAATTGGATCTGGAGGCAAGATGAGCCAGGTGGAGACCTACGTTCAAAGTTCTGAATGCAATCGCCACACATGTCTCTTTCGCTAGAGTTCTAATAACATATCCTGCTTTGAATTCGACCACAGAAGCTTCCATATTACGAGGTATCAGTCCTAAGTACATTAATGATTTAGTTGGGAAAGTACAAAAATTGAATTTTCATACGTGGTTCTTGATCAAGTTCCTTTAAAATATTCAGATGTTCATAATTCTTCTTTTCATTAGGTCTGTAAACACAGATTCACCATACGAAGTTCCCGTGTACGCATGAAGGGTTTTAGAAGACGACAGAATCAGTAAACCTTTATCACGCATCATCTCGTAAGTTTCAGGACTTCTTGATGGAAAACTATGGAATACTTTATGGTGGCTTGACTAAATCTCCATTCTTTCTTACTGGTTTTCCGTAGTTAAATAGCTAAGACAATAGTTGGCGAGGCCTGGTAAAAAGAGTATGGGCATAAGAGTGAGTCAAGTATACCACTATACCTGGTCCAAAAGAAATGTTGACCGCGCATCGCCACCTTCGCTGCCATCAATAATGTGGTCCAAAATTGGCAAAAGTGTATGAATTCGATTATCTTCCTAGCATTTCTTCAGCAGAGGTAGGGTTACTAGTTTCTCAACTTCTGCTCGTAATTTTTTTTTCATTTTCCAGCTGATGTCTCAAATTTCTTAAAAGATTTCTTTTTTGGGCCCTTACTTCAGCGGGATCATTTTTTTTACTGAAGGAAGTTGATACGTTTGCGACGTGTTTTTCTTTTTCTTCCTTCACGCGAAGTTGACAGAGGCGCTTTCCTAGTCGTGAGAGGCATTCGATTAGTCTTCATAGCCACTGACGATGCTGTTTCAGGGGACATTATCAGTGGTTCCCCACTGGTACAGTATGTAGCAAAAAAAACGAGCAGGGGTGTCAGGTGCTGACCACAGCGGCGAGTCAGAAAACTAAAGAGTACAGGCAGGCCCGTTTTTGTAAACTATTGAAACCAAAGCAAAGTAACAAAGTTTTGCCCTTGACAACGAGGCACGGGCTTTTTTGTTATTGTAAACATTGAAATCAGGGTGCGTTCGTAAACAGTAAAAAATAATTAATTTCTAAAAATTGGGGAATAAAGAAGAAACGATCCATTCTTTGATTACACGTAGCAATCATTTAGTAAATTAAATTTACGTTGTTAGTATGAGGTTGATTAGATTTATTTCGAAAATTTCGACGGGTTAACATAAATCCCGAATGCGCCCAAGGGGCTTTATTGTTTATAATATTGCGACACAACAAGCCTCAATGTCTTACCTTCGTACTTTCTTTTTTTAGCATTTGATGGACCATCAGTGCTCGTTGGTATTGGTTTCTTAGAAAAAACGCTAGGAACGGCTTGTTGCAACAACTTCGTGGTTCCCAAGGAAAAACTATCTCTAGAAACGTGAGCACCGCAGATTCGACTGGTCGCTAAATTCAGCCCCTGTTGTGCATCGACGGACCTAGGCGTCGGCCGCGTCCGCGCATTAAATAGACAGAACACCAGTTGATGAGTACTCGTAGTATTCGGGCGATTGGGGGTACAATTTCTTGACAGCGGGACGGCAGAATACAATAAGAGAGCAATTGACAGATGAGCACTTCCCACCTGTATTTGTGGCCATCTAGTGGAGACTAGTAGGTCCACCTATACGACAGCCCCATACCAGCCCACAGCGCATTGTTTTCTTCTAATGTTGCAATCCATTTCAGGGTTGGGACGAGCGCGATCTTTTTTGAGCGCGCTTACGAGCGCGCTCAGAGATAAGGAGATGGGTAACTTAATGGAAAACCTAGCAGACGACTGTCGCTTATATTTCCACCCCGAACCCTCTCCACCCTCAGCGTCCCTCCCTAACACCCCCGCGCTCCCCTATTTCTACGGCAGCACACCTGGTGTCCGTTGCTGGAAACCACAGGAAGGGTGGCGGCAGTTTTAAAAAGCCTTGGGAGGAATCACCCTTCCTGGGGTTGCCAACAGCGAACGCCAGTGGCGCTGCCGTAGAAATAGGGGAGCGCGGGGGTGTTAGGGAGGGACGCTTTGCAGTGGCTGTGGGTGGCGAGGGTTAAGGGAGGAAATATAAGCAACCGTCGTCTGCTGGAATTTCCATTGAGTTATCCATCTCCTTATCTCTGAGCGCGCTCGTATTGCTGTGAGCGCACTCGCGCTCGCGATCAATTTTTAAAACCGCGAGCGTGAGAGCGTTCATTTTTGTGTATTTTTGATCTACCCTTTTAAGAATTTTTGATCTAAGATACTTCAACTCAAGTTCTTTTAAAATTTATTTAAGTAAAAAAACGAGCGCGCTCGAATTTTTGAAAAATCGATGAGCGTGATCGCGCTCCGAGCGCGCTCCGAGCGCGGCCCAACCCTGATCCATTTATCATTCATCACTTGGCCTGAACGTATTTTGTGAATATAAAAGAATTCCAATTTTTTTTTCGAAATTCGTATTAATAATTATTTAATTTTTGAAAACAGAATATGGAGCAATATTTGCAAAAATCCATCGCACTCTCAGATTTAAAAATCAGACGATTTGCCACCGGCCTCTGCCTCCGCCTTTACCGCCCCGATGCCACCTCCAGTTACCATTGCTCAACCCGTCAACAGGCCGTCGCCTCCGCCGATTCATCCGCTTTTATCTGCCAACAAATGATTTATCGTTTATCATATTATCACACATTATCGTAAATATATTACCATATGTTTACAGTGCTACTGCCGTCTTCAAAACAATTCGTGAAGCAGAAGATCGTTTGTAACAGGAATTTAGTCTTCTCAAGCAGATGGATGTTATAACGAAAAGAAATAATGAAGTTCTTATTCTTTGGTTCACGCTTGCCTGCTATTTCCGTTTTGCACGGGTTTTAAATCAGTTTGAACTTTCCTTTTTAATTATTTTTCTTTATAACTGAAGTTGCGAGTTGCGACATCCATAACTGATATTCGTTTGACTTCGAGTAATAAAAAGGGGCAAATGTTATGTTCTTACTGTATTAGACCGGAGAACAGTGAGACAGTGAACCAAGGGGAATCGTGCTGACCAGAGAGCCTCAAACAACTGGGGGGTCATTATACTCACTCAATTTTTTTGCTATAAGTAACGAATTGGAAACGACTACTTAAGATTACTTAATATTACTTAAGTATAAGTATACTTAAGTAGTACTTTCAATTTTGTTACTTATCAATTACTTAGGCCCAAAAGTTTAATTCTATAGAATAGAACAAGAAATATTAATAGTAAAAGTAATTTAGTATATTGGTTCAAAATTGTTATCTAATCATTTATCATTTATTCTTTTCAAATATGTTTTATGAATTCAAATGCAATTTATTTTTTCAGTGTAGATATACAGTACCCACCAAAATTGTTTACACCCTCCCACTCTTTTGCTTAGTAATTACCCCCGCGCGCCATCCCCAGCAAAACTAAACATGCTGGAATTTTTTGTGTGTGAATAGTTATTAAGTTTTGTAAACCCCCTGATTTTTTTTCTGTCCGAAAATCTAATGAGGCCAAGGCTGTACGCGACCTGACATATTAAATTGAAAATTCATTTCTGGCCTGCCTAACGTTTTCCCCCCTCATCCATGCCTAGGGGTGCGACCTTGAGCAAAAATGACGGGAAAAATGGCCGAAAAATTTCAGTTGCAAAAAAAAGAATTAACTTGTTAAAGAATGTAGAACATGTATATATAAAATTAAAGATAAAGACGTTAACTATCTACAAAAAAATCAGTGAATTCGTAGCTCAAATATTTCTAGTCGAAAACATAGTTCAAAAATCTCCCGTTTCTATGGGATCAGTAGGGGAAAAGAGGGGTGTTCCAATATTTAAGAACGATGCTTTTGCTCTGAAGCCACTGATAGGAAAAAATCAGGATTTTTACCATCTATTAGTCAGGGGACTGGCACAGCACAATCCAAATTTTAAAAATTTAGCTCGATTCTCCGAATTTTTACAAAATAAAAACCCCACCATAAGCGCCCGTGTTAAAACGGCGAAAAAAGGGGGGTGTTCCAATATTTTTGGTGGGTACTGTAGTTTTTCCATTTTCCGCTGTGTGATGGTGGCGCTACTTAAGTTCCCAAAGGCTAATTGTTATTTATCTTTTTTGAACTTGAATATCACTCTCGTGCTAAAATATTGGTTAACATGACAAAAATGTTAGCACTACGGAAAAAGACCCCAGAGCGAGTCTGTACAAATTTTTAAAAGAAAAATCCGTCTGACAGGGGAGTTTCCAGTAGCGCCACCTTTCGTAGCGGACAATTGCAAAGCTTTTGCCCTCAGATTTAATCCGACGTCCTCAGTTATGGACTAAATAAGGAAATAATTTTCAAATTGAAATATACCGACATAAATGAAGCTATTTATAATATTATTCTGTATTTTTTGAGACCCCATGGCAATTTTTAGGTATAATAAGTCGCTTAATATGACTAACTAAAAAATGTAGTAGCCGCCATAAGACCCCATGTAAAGAGCGGCGGGTGGCGGGGGGAAATTTCTCACGTAGTCCTTGACAATAAATTAAATTGTACGAATACTGTAAGTCCAAACGCATTCATTTTTGGTAGACTTACGTCAAATATGACAAGGAATAGGTTATATGAGTTGAAAAATTTTATTTCAACTAAATAATATTTTTAAAATACGTTTTCCCTTTAAATCGAATTTGAATTTCATTTTTGAAATAGTAAATATGCTTATTTTTGGAAGGGTTTTTAAAAATGACCATTCGTATAAAATAGTTCAAAGTTCATGTAACACATTGGTTATTGCAATTTTTTCTAGGTTAAAAATTATTTTGCCTTCACTATTACACATTATTTGACTTCGGAAATCGGTTCTTTAGGATTATTGTCAACGTATTCAGACGACATAACTCGACTGATGTCAACAACGGGAAAGGTACAGTTGTTTTTCAGAATTCAAAGCTACTCTAATGAACCATTGCCTATTATTGAAATATTTCAGAAGATCAAACTATCACCCCAAGAAAAAATGCAAGTTTATTTTTACATCGACCCAGTTTATACATTTCTCGATCCAATTTTGTTTTTTATATTCAGATGCAAACTCCTTATCTGTATATTACAACTGAGTAGTAATAATTTGTTTTTCTTATCATAGTCAGAAAACATACAACTATCTCGTAGGCTCAGTGGTAGTGAAAAGGTTTGTTTGTTAGAATCTTACGATGAAATGCAGTAATGGTTACAGAGTCTAACAATGTTTCATTTGACACAAGTATGCGACCACACTGTTGCAAAAGTATATCTCTTAATTCAGCTTTAGTTACCAAAAATAGATCACCGAGTAAATCATAAGGGGTTACAAAACCAGGGGCGGGGTTGAATAAGACCGAAAGTCAGTTCAGTTTCTTGTAGGTGATGTTGTTGTGTTTAATTTTGACATTGTTGATAATTTGTTGGTGTCTAATTTATTTTGATTGTATTTTCCCAGGTCCTGTTTTCGGCTTTTCGGATGTCGATGGCCAGTTGGTCAGCAACTTCGTTTCCTGGTATCACCGCATGTTATGGTATCCACATTGATGTGATTTGGGTCCCCGATGAATTACGATTTCTAATTTGATTAATTAATTCAGGTACAGCTGGACTTGCTTCCCATCTGAAGTTTGAAATGGTTTGAACAGCGATTTGGAGTCAGTGAATATGGTGACTTTAATGCCCTTGGGAATGTAATGGGAGTTTAATGCCCGTGGGAATGTAATGGGAATTTAATGCTCGTTCAGGTAGTAGAGGGCTTGCGCTTGCCTAATGGCATATAGTTCTGCGACAAAGCTTCTGGTGGGATTAAGGAGGAACCTTTTTTCTCCAGGTAGGGTAACGTAGAATGCACAGGTAGATGTTTTGGAAGACTCGCACACTGATCCATCAGTGTAGATTGCTAGGTGGTTGGGGTCTTGTAGTGAAGTAAGAGACAGGAAGATTTGGGCTGTTCCAGTTGAGTTGAGTGCTTCCTTTTTCTTGAGTGGAAAGTATTTGGTGGGAATGTGTAAGTGTTTCTATGGCGGGGAGGTTCAACTTTAGGAGTATGCGAGACGGGGGATAGTTGTCGGGTCTAGTTTCCTCAGGTGTAGAATGGCTGCAGGGGTGCTGTTGGGTTTCCATTTCGCCGTTGCTTTAGTTAGTTGTTGTACTGTGTCATACGCTGCGTTCCATTGTTTTTCGTTGAGTTTGATAAGGTATCTGTATGCTAGTTGTTCCCATCTGCTTTCAGCTGGGTGGATGCCGGTTTCGATGTTTAGTAGAGCTCTTGGGTTGATCTAAAGCAGCCAAGTATGATGCAGAGAATTTGGTTTTGGGCTTGATGAATCTTGTCGATTCTTGTATTAGGCATGGATCCAAGGATGAACGAGCCATAGTCGTAGGCGCTCCGGATCATGGCTTTGAAGATGCGGATCAGGAGTGGCAGTTTCAAGGTATTCTTTCCGTATGTCAACTTACGGATTAAGTTAGCTCTCTTCTCTATTTTGTAATTGATTGTCTTTGTGTGGAGTTCCCAGACCAATATGATTCCTCGGAATTTGTATTGGAGAACTTCATTAATGGTGGCACCAATGAGTTTGAATCGGTGTTCTGGTTTACTTTTCCTTTTCTTTGTGAATGTGAGCGAAGCACATGTGTCAACGGAGAACTGGAAGTTCCATTTAATTGCCTATTCTTCTATCTTTTCTAGTAGGTCCTGGAGTGGTCTCTCTGCCTCATCCTTCGTCTTGGCGGTGAAGTAGATCGCGATGTCATCGGCGAAAAGGGACATTTCGTCCCTATTGTTGAGAGTATTTAGCCAAACCCACCAATCTATCCTCCGGGCGAATGCGAGGGGAGATGCTGTTTAGTACAGTCTTCCAGAGCAGACGAACGTGAGTGATAGATTGGCAGGGCTTACTCTTCTCCACGTGCCTTTTGTATCTCAATGGGTTTTTTTGTAAGTTACAACATGGTTCAGTTGAAAGGTATTTCTGTATTGTTTGTCATAAGTTTGATTGATTGTTAAATATCATGCTTTGTTGAAATAAAGTTATTTGCATTCAATGAAGTTGACCATACTTTAACACATGTAGTCATCTGGTTTTTTCACCTATCTCCTCCATTTACTACTCAAAATGGCTACCGACCCAAACAACTGACATCCGCCATCCGAATTGAAACTCATCTATTCTGGTTTAAAGTAATTAAGTAAAGTAAGTGAAAAACTGTAAGATCGGTTTCACGTTCTTTCTCTGTTTTCATTCACGTTCAACATCTGTTTTGGTTTCAGATGACAAATGTAAGCAGTTACTTCGATACATCGATACATCGATACATAACAATGTATCGATGAGAAACTGAAAATATGTGTAAACTGACAAATTTCTTCCTTACGAACTTGGCAAGAGATCGTTCAAAGAAAGTCATCGGACTAAAAGGCTTGATACATAGGTTTCATAAGGTTTGTTGCTGAGAAGCGTAGTCAGTAGTAAACAGACTCAGCCATACATGAAATATTAAACATGACACAAAGAGATGTTTGTGAATGGTTAAAAACTCGTAAATATACTGGGTATACGTGTTGACGCCTTTACTGGAGTCATACCCAGCTGGCAAGAATAAAGGCCCTTTATTGGGAAAATGTTGGACCAAGAAAATATTGTTGGCAAATTATTGGTCCAACAGAGGACCAAGAAGTAATTTTTACTGGGTACCTTCTTGTGAACAGCAGGGCCCCAGCATCAGAAATTTCAGTTCTGTGGTAGACTCTCTGCACACACAAAAAAGGAACGATTAAAGCACATTAACTTTGAAGGAGACCCATGAAGCATGTTAAAGGAGTTCAAAACATGCTAATGAACATGTTTGCCCTTGTAATATGTACTTTATATGTATGTGTACTAGCTTATAAAACATGTAACAAATCTGATAAATCAAATAAAGGGATAATAAAATTTAGTATCGTAATATACCCCTTGTTATTATTTAGAAGTTTACCTGTAGATTGATAGCAAAGTCCATTGTTTTGACAAAACAAGATTGCTTTTAAGCTGATGTTTTGCACAAGCCAAAGATCTGATACCCAAAAAAAGAATGAAGAAAATATGGAACTATCGAATAAAAGAATGAAATAGTACCTTTCGAGGTTGAAGACATTTATTCTTTGAGACCTATATCTGTCCAAGCATTGTTACTTGTCAGGTGAAGCCATTCAATACTCCTAATAAAAAAAAGAAAAAGAACATAATCTAGCTGTGGTTATTATGACTACAATATATACAATTTAAGCCACAAATAAAAAAAAACAATGAGCTGTGGTCATGGGTGGACATCAGTTAAAGAAAAACTGTATAAATCTACTATCAATCTACGTCAAAATGAGATCCACCCCTTGAAACCTTAAGACTGGGAATTGTTTTCTAATATCCCCCGCTCATTAACAGAGCAATTCAATAACCTATATCTTAAACCCTTAAAATTAACGCAAAAATGGATTTCATCTTAATTGGAACTCTCATAAACATTTCATATCATATCACTCTCATAAAAAAGCACCACATAAATAGCCCGAAGGTTATACCGAAGGGATCTTGTCAAAACAAAAGAAATTTATCCACATATATAAGTGGACATTGTTCCCCGTTGTTGTAATATATGTTGTACTGCTGTGTGATGAGACGTATGTATGACGTTACCGTATGGCGTGATTAGTATAGTACATTTGGATAGTATGTTTAGATGGATAGATGGCGCGCGTGGCGCAGGAGAAAGGAAGACGGAACGAGAAAGACGAAAGTGGCGGACGGCCGTGTAGAAAAGTGTGTCGTGGTGTTTCTCGTCGTGTGTATTTTAGTCTTCTCAGTGATTGTTCAAATAAATAGATTCGGTTGAAAGTAAAGACGACTTCCTTTGATGATTTATCCTATTCTTTGTGACGTGACGGTGGAATTTGCGTGACATTTTGGTAGCAGCTTCGAGATCTGGGTCCAGAACTAGTTAATTTTATCGTCATTTATCAATTGATATATTTGTCATCCACCTGTTAATTGATAAAGCCCCTTGGGCGCCTTCGGGATTTATGTTAACGCTTCAGAACTTTCGAAAAAAATTATTCAATCGCATATCAACAATCTAAATTCAATTTAATTACATGATTATTAGATATAATCACAGAAAGGATCTTTTTCTTTATTCTCCCTGTTTTAAAAAATTAATTACTTTTTACTGATTTACGAACGCACCTTGATTCAAATGTTCACAAAAAAAAAACAAAAAACAAAAAAAAAGTTAAATAAAAGATGGCCACTTTTTCGCCTTATTTCTGATGGAAATAGCATAAATGTAAAAAAGGTTTGACATTTTTTTGTGCCAAAAGGTGCCTAACCTTAATTAGTAGCTTTGTCATAAAATATTTTCATAAATTTAACTTTAATATAGAATATTTGGTAATTTATCACGTTCTCGTCTCCTATTGGTGGAAATTGGCGACAATAACGCTTTTTGGGGGCCTCAGAGAGAGTGGAACCTATCGCGTTAAAGACCCCTAAACCTTCGGTTTATTTAGATTGCTAAATCCCTCAGGGATAAAATCCCTATGTGGGAGAAGTTGGTGTTTAGATTCACGAATTTGTTGGTATTCAAAGTGTCTGTCTCTTGGAATCGAGAAGCCCAAACTAGTATGTGCAGGTCCATGCTTCATGGGTCCGCCATATTTTTCGATTCCTCTACCCAGTGAATCTTATCCACCCATTCTAGCTGATATGTCCCCCATACATTTGTAGATTGTTAGAATTCTGGTGAAATTTGAAAGTTTGGGCTAGAATTTTCTGTCGGATTCTGTTACTTGAGGTGTCAGTCTTTTGAAAATGAATTCCATACTCGTATTTGGTAGGTCCATGCTTCATGGGTCCGCCATATTGAATTCCATTTCGATCCCCTATTGAGGTATTTGTCGTAGATGGTCTTTCGGGTTTGAGGGTCCACTTAAAGAATACTAAAACTACTACCCATACTTATGCCTACTCGTAGAAATAGTCATGAAAAGTGACAGCGCATCGCATGCTTCGTGGTGGTTTTCGTCTATTTATACAAGAGGAGGTCCCTGCAGTTATTGAATAAGAGGAGCAAATAGTCATTCAGGTGATCTTCGACGAAGAAGTACAAGACCCTTTACCTAGTGAAGACGAACAGCCCGTCGATCAGTTGATTGAAAACAACGAGGTGGCAGCAGCCAATCTTGTCGACGAAGATCAAACCTCCCCTTCCCTGACGCTTGCCTCTGTTCAACAAATACCAGTCGAAACACATTGCCTTCATAGTTCACTAGATAGGTTAGTAGGTTACTTCACAGTTCTAGGGTGAAGCGCAACATAATGTCTAGGCTCGCGACTGATATTGCGAGCCTTAAGACCTATGCTAAATCAACTGGGGAACCGACCCCCGTGAGATTCATGCAAGCTATTAGTCAAATAGTAGAAGATCACCTCCACAAATGGGTTGTAGAGACAAATTACGTAATTGATTTTAATATAATTAAGTTTAATCGATAAGTAGTCATTGAAAATTTTTTTTTAAAGATTGATATGTCTGAAATGAATGAGTCTGCTCCCCTTCAATCCATTTCCCGCCCTAATTTATCTGTCCTCCCTCACCAAATTCCTCCTTCGACGGCTAAAGAGTTCATTCCGTCCAGCCGCCCGTGCCACCGACGTCCAGTCCCCGTCTCTGCGGCCCTGCTGGAACCACCGCCAGCATGGAAACCCAGGGAACTTCCCATGCCTGTTGCCGGCTGCTTACCGCAAGTGGGGGAGCCCTCCACTTCCCTCCCAGCTCCCCGTACTACGTCTGCCCCAAAAAAGTCCCCCACCCGAAAAAAAGTTTAAAAAAGTCCGGCCGTTACCGGCAACAAAAATTCAAAATTGCCTAAAAAATTAATGTTATGCTTTTGCCGGCATAAATAAACTTGTTTGAAAGAAAAAAACGATCATACCATTCTTAATGTAGGCCCAGAAAACGGAACAAGAGCTCTTGACCAAATTTTTTTTTAGTTCTCTAGTGCTTATTATAAGCCCTCTTCTCAGATCTGTATGGTCTATATCTGTTATTCCCTTTTTCATTCCCTCTTCCTTGAAGGTTTTTCATCTGAAATTTTCTCTGTCAAATTACCCTTGAATAAAATTACCGTGGATTTTTTGTCAGATGTTGAAGGTGAGGTAGACTGTGAGCGTGAAATAGAAATACATGAGGTTGAGTTCTAAATAGACGGTCAATCTTTGACTTCGAATTCCATATTTATATCATTTTATGAGGGAAAACAGAATTCTAACTAGGAGTCATAGAGGATTTCCTCTTTACCCTTTATTGCAAGATCACTGTGTTTCTCTACGCCCAATACCGAAACGTAAAATGGGAGGTCACGAGGAATTAATGCAAGCCTTGGCAGCTTTGACGACTAGCATTCAGCATCATAATGATAACCATGCAGAAGCTACATTAAATCAAACGAATCGACAAAATTCGTTGGAAAATCTTGTTGGACGGTTAATGGCTGATTTCCGTACAGATTTGGATAGGATCCTTTATTTCCCAGGCGCATCATCAGAGGATGTCGGTGCATGGGTCGAGAGGCTTGATCAGATGGCAGAGGATGAGAACTGAGGAAGAGTCTTAGCTTTCCAAACATGCTCAGGTGCTGCCATGGACTGGCATAGCATAACAGGGAGCCGTTTAACTGACAGAGAAGTTCGCTTGCGAGTGGCATCTAGTTTAAGATTAGGAAAGATTTGTATAAAATGTGCGCGCCATCTGGTCTGGTGAACATTTACAAGCAAAACTAGGATAGCCGTTTTAACATGGGGATCCGCAATACCGTTCGAACGGCTGTCGCAAGAGAGCGTGCGCGAGCAGACTTCTCCGGACAAAAACGTACTAAAAAAAAAATTTCTTTTAAAATAAGGGTTTCAGGTAAAAAGTAATGAAAGATACCCTTCCAATTTTTTCTCCCCTTTCTTATGAAGTTAAAAAAATTAACATGGGAGTATAGAAAATTGGCGAGTTACGCGGCCTTAACCTATAGTAAGCCATGCTGTAAGAGGACGAGAGTTATCTTCGTATTTGAAAATTTACCGAGGGATTAAACTGAAAACACTATTTAAAAAGATCGAGTATTTTTATGCGGTGTTTTACACAAAGAAAACTGAAATAAAAGAATTTCATATTTCAACTTTCTCCCAAGAGTTTAACGCAAAAATGGAAAAAAGCTATTCAACTAGCAGACTTGACAACAAATCATTATTATTTCCTTTTACAAGATCTTTAATTATCAACCTTCGGGTGTTTTGGTGTTAAAGAGAAAATAAAATGAAATAAATAAGAGTGTGAAATCATCGAAAGAATTTGCTTGATAAATGCAAGAAAACGATTATTATTTTTGTCTATATTTACAGTAAACAAATTGCTTAATTTTATCGCGTATTTGACATAGTAGGAAAAATAACCGCGCGCTAAATTTTATATTCCGTTCCACTGGAAAGATTTCATAATTCGCCTTCTTTTATTTTTCCTACACACGAAAAAAAAATTGGAATAAAATGATTTAGGTAATAGTTCGAATTTATTTCGTTATTTGATACTGTATCTTTCGATCTATCAATCGAACCGTTCCTGCCTAACGTAAGAACGTGTTGCTTGCATGACAAAAATTTTAAGAGCGGGTAAAATGCGCACCACGTCAGCTGAGGCGTCAGCAATATTAACTGTAATATGACTCGCGAAGAACAAAATTACTGTTAATTTTTATTTTGTGCATCAAGAGATGAGCAGCTATCAAATAAGAACTTTCTGAGGATGTTGGAAAACTATACTGGTTTATTTAGAACCACAGGTCAATTATGTACACAATAAATGAATAAAAAGTGCATCGAACTTTACAGCCTCGCCTGAGATCTGTACAGGCAAGACCAGATGAGAGCTAGAGGAAATACAATGAAGGTAAAAGACAATGTCCTCTACCACGTGATCGAGTAAATGGAGATGTGTAGAAATAAAATATAAGTAGTGAGCTCCATCATTAAAGAGAAATAGGTTTTGCCATTGCCGATTGTAAAGAAGGTTCTTTTCATCAAGTGTCTAAGAGTCACAGAATTCCATTTGAATAAACTAGAATGAAAGGAGAAAAAACTGCATGGTTTCAAATAAATTAGAGAAAATAACACTCACACCAACGAGTCAGACAATCAGTTCACTCATAAGACTTTCAGGACTCTAAACTTTAACTCTTAGACTTTGAAAGATTCTTGAAACTTTAAAAGTGAACTGATAGTCTGACTAATTGTGTGAGGATTTTAAGATAAGAAATTGTTTAGTTAAACCCGGCCAGAAAATCTTAAAATATTTTTATTTAAAAATAAGTTAAAGAAATTGTTCGATCAAGTTGGCTGTAAACAAAGTCAATTATGTCACAAATCAGTAACATTAACTCAGGATTTCACAAATAACCTGATTCTAACATGATTCAGAAATCATCATTCTGAAGGCAATCCAGGTGACCTATTCCATTCAAAGTAAAGCTATAGTTCCTGTCAAATGAGTTTAACTTAATAGACTACATCTTAGGCAATCAACGATGAATGAAATCCTATTCAAGTAATTAATTTTTAGGCCATAATTCAATAAAGCAAAAATTTACATAATTAACCAAATGTAAAAAGGAAAGTTTATAAGCTACCGCTGACAGTCTGGATTGAAGTTACATGAAATCCTTGTCCCTTTCAATGCATGCAAAGCCAGGACCTGAGCAGTAAAATGTGAAATCTATTTTGATATGAACATCCTGTGAGAACTCATGCAGGGTGTCATTTTTTTCTAAACTGTGTTCCAAAAACAAGGAAAAAAGACACAGTCAATACAACAGCACAAACGGTAATGAAAAATAATCTTTACCCTTTTTTGATAAACTGAATTATAAGCCGAAACCTGAATCCAGAGGCAGTTAACATAGAAAATATTGAGTTACAAGGAGGAATGCGAGCGGACGTGCAAACAAACCCCCCAAAAAGAAAAAAAGTTCTTAATTTTAAAAAATATCGTCTGCTTGGCAGTCTCGATCTGTCACAGACCTCACTTGACAATTAGTAATAATTATTCACTTAAAGCTTAAAATCAATTGAATTTTTCGTCAGGCATGAAATAAGTTACGAATAGTACATGGTTCAAATCTCTTTATTATTGACGAAGTATACGATTGTTCTATAGACCCCCCATTCCAGAAATGAATTGTTTTTGTCATTGTTGATTCCATTGTATATACCCAATAATTCAAAATATTGAGGGATAAAAGAATTTCAAAATTTTTTTGTCAACAAAATAGTATAATTGAAATAATATCACTTTAATATTTTCATTTTTCATTTCAAAAATACTTGAAAGCGTTTAGCATTAAAGCTAATGGACACCTCTATGCAGCCCTAAGTGCCCTCTATAGCATAATATTAATACCTTCGGTAATTAACTACGTAAATTTTAACCCTTAGGGATTAATTAAATTTTGAATAACAAATCAAATAACTTATATAATCCTGAAGGTCCAGGACAAAGTGGATTTATATAGCATATTTTATGAATCGCATATTTTCGCTGTACAACAGCGCATGTATCGCAGTCTGTGCTGTACAACTACTGGCTTAATAGCGGTCTTTTGGTAAGCAACCCGGCCAACAAAGCTCCCACTACCCCGTCTTCCCTTAAACACCATGAGATAAGTGGACGAGACCGGGCATACGATATTTCTATCTATGCATCCACCTCATTCAATTATCAGCATTCATAAAACAATCAAAATGATATAGCCAATTCTCTGTGCTTCTCACTAGACAGCCTTGAGTAAATTAGGGGCCGCGACCGACTAACTAGCCTTCGGTACGGAGGAAATCTGGGAATTAATCACTAGGGGTACTCAGGCAAGGTGTCTGAGGGTGGAATAATCTTTAACCCTTCAGAAGACTGCAGCCTTGTATCCTCCGACTGAATTTGTGCTGCTTGCTGGACACATGTGCGGCTGTATCGTCCCCCTACTCTGCTGAAGATAGACGAACTTGAGATTGACGAGTATAAAGGCTTTCTGATCTCGCTGCAACCTCCTGGCCCGTGCAGTTGCCCAGCACCCAATTGCAGCTGGTCCTCCAATGCTGCAAGATCGGGCGCAACAGTAAAGCAACAGCAAAACATTTGAAGAATGACCATGGATTTCAAAAACTTAAACGGATGTGGCGGTAGCGGTAGCAGTAGCTGACTAGCACGAATGTTGGATACTGCACCAGGACCAGATCGAGTGCGATATTTGGAGTTGAAAGCTGTTGATCCAGTCGGTCTAGTGGTCTCTTGTGTTTTCAACTGGGGCCTACTCTTGTTCAAGTCTGACTAAAGGGAGAACCTGAAGAACTGGCGACCTCTAGCTCTGGGGAACAAGTACAAGCCGAGACCGACACAGCACAGCAGCAAGACTTACCAGAAACAGTTTAAACATTTCATCCAACTTGGGAAGAATTTAAAAACTTTCCTGGGTATATCGAGCTGATTATCCAGCGTGGGGCCCAAAAAGCTGGACTGGCCAAGGTAATTCCTCCGCCTGAGTGGAATCACCGCGTGGAATACAACGACGTTATTGGTGAAATGGTCATGAACAATCCAATCAGACAACAATTTAAGCAACTATCAAATGGAATCTTCCAAGCCAGTAACAAACGCTACAAGGCATCAATGAAAGTACGGGAGTTGAAAAAAACTATCAGAGAAGAAGGACTTCGCCACTCCAATTCTCGAAAATGATGAAGCATTTGACACACACTACTGGAAGAATTTGCAATTGTTGAAACCAATTTATGGAGCTGATTTGGCTGGTTCCCTCACACAGCAAACTGTTTGCGAATGGTAAAATTGGTAGCATGAAATCACTATTTTAATTGGTAAAATTTTTACTTTTTTCGAAATAGGAACATGAAAAAGCTTGGTACAATATTGGAGTACACAGCTGAGGAGATAGACGGAATACATTCACCTTTCCTCTATTTCGGAATGTGGAATACGTCATTTGTCTGGCATACTGAAGATTACTATCTGAATTCCGTTAATTATTTGCGCTTTGGAGAACCAAAACATTGGTACAATGTCCCTCCTGCTTCACAACCATCTTCTTGGGAATCTGGCAAAGGAGAACTTTGAAAGTGAATGCCCAGATTTCATGAGGTAAAAAACATTGATTGTAGTGAAAACATTGCTTAAAACTTCTTTAATATATACCTAACGATTTCTTCTTCTAGGCACAAAAATGTAGTTATATCACCGTCAGTTTTACAGGAACATTCAATCCCCTTTAACCGCGTCATCCAAAGAGCCGGCGAGTTTATGATCACTTTCAGCCGCATTTGTGACGCCGGCTTTAACTGCGGCTTCAATTGTGCCGAAGCAGTCAATTTCGGTACATCGAGTTGGGTGCCGCACGGCATGGAAGAAACTGTAAATGTTTTGATACAATTTCCATTGACATGCAAAAATTTAACGAGAATTGGGAGGAAGCTGTACGTCCTAATTACTATCTAACCTAACCACAAAATTTAAATGTTTTTTCGGCAAATACAATTTTTTTTTAAACGTACCATCAGAGTAAAATTAATTTATTGACTCAAATAATCATTCAAGTAAGATACAATGTGACTGTGTATATAATACATGCTATCGACGTATCATCTCCAAGCCGATCCAGGGGAAAGTTATCGACGTCACTTCAAGATGGAGCACATCCAATCACATGCTGCGGAATGGAAAATTCACCCGTTTTGCTGACTGGCGCTTCATCCACCGAGCCCGTCTTGACTGTGTCCCGCTTAACGCTACCCGTAGGTTTGGCGACGGAGATGAGCGTTGTAGGCGATGTGGGTACTCCAAAGAAACTTTCCCTCATGTACTAAACCACTGTCCTTCTCATATGGTGGCAATCATACGACGCCACGACGCCATCTTTCATCGTCTAATCTATATCTTACCTACCACAAATACCATATCATATGCTAATCAAATTCATTTAACAAAACAAAACGTTTCTAACCGTCTGTATTCTAATTGAATATCTCTCTTGCCCTTTTGTTAAAGTCGATATTATATTTTATTATATGTGTCTTGTGTGTGATTAAACTGTAGTTGATGAAGCAATGCACTATTCCTGTATGTACCAATGCAATGCCATTTTTTAACATTTTCTAATATAAGTTTTTATTAAAGTACGAATGCCAAAATGATAGAGAATTAGAGAATCAATAAGAAGTTGGAACTCTTATATTGTAAGGTAATATCCAGACAAGCGATAATAACGCAACATACCAGCAAGAAGGCAGTAAACAGACAGCCATTCAAATTGAAAGAAAGAGATTCAGGAACTCCGTAGGGATGAGCGCCACCGCTTCTTGGTTTACGCAACCACGGTTATGTGTTTTTGCTTTCTTGCTTCAAATATTTTAATCTGTTCTGTTCAGCTTAATATCTGATACTGAAAATGAACCCCAGAATATTAGAGTGAGAGTGGTAAGAACGGTTCATCCTATGTTCACTGTCCCCTATGTTCGGTCGGTCTAATATAGTAAGAAACCGGGATATTCCTGAAAGTAGTTAAAGAGAATTTGGACAATTATGTTGATTAATGTTGAATTTAGAAGTTGTTTTTCTATCTTTTTCAATCAATTTCACTCTGAATTAGATAGGGAAGTTGTAACCTTTTCTCGAATGCAGAAAGCTTCTGTCAATCCAGTTCAATCAAATTTACAGTACTATTGAAATATGTTCTCACACTGAGGACTGAAACAATGTGAGCCTGCTTGACGCAATCGTTTCCTTTAAATAACTGAATTATTTTTTGTATGCTTAGACATTTCAATTAGGTTTTTTACTTGCGCGAACCCAATCCATTATGGCATGTGTTGCTCTTGCAACATGTGCATCGAGGACAAATTTTCCAACTGACGTCTCCGTATGAATGATGCGGGACACTCGAATGCAATGAGCATCGAACAAATATGGTAATAGGAAGAGTAACATGGAGTTTTGATAACAGCCGGCATTGTCAGACACTACCGTGACATTTGTCAACTGGAGAAGTTTATCTTTCAATGCTGACGAATTGGTTTTATCAAGAACATGGTTATTTGTGAAGCTTCAAGTTATATATACCCATTATTACAGCTTCCAGAATAGCAAATACGGCTGCTTTGTCTTGTTTATTTTCATTGGAGACGATTTGGTCCATGTATATCTTGTTCAGCATAGGAGTTCGTACTTCATCAACGACTTCTAACGTGTAATACTGGATCATGGCGCGATGCCAACTCATTCCTCTTTTGCCGTAAAATATTAGGGTTAAACTCTGAAATATTTTGCGTCAAACTTCATTTTGAAATATTAGACAAGTTTAACAGGATCCAGTTTATAAAAGTTCTTTCTTCATTTCTTCTAAAATTTGTTGAACGGCAAACTGCTGGTTCTTCACAAGTATCTTATGGCCCATAAATAGTTTATATTTTATCTGACAATTGCGCAATTCTTGTAGTGCAGACTTTGTGGACTTATTTTCTGACGTCTTTACTTTTTTCAGATGGGTCACCTCAATAAAAAAGATTCATGCAGCTCACACATGACCCAATTGCGTCTCCTCCAGAGGTACTGCAAGACAAATCAGGTGCGTTATCTTTTTCATTGTCCCGTGTCTCTGCGTCGATATCATCGGCTTCATGTACGTCCGCATCATCTACGTCAGGGTCATTTCAGCATAGATCGATTTTTTTTGTCGCGCTAAAAAACAGAAAATTTTGAAATTTTTACAGCATGTTCTTTTATGCAATAGTAGTTACTGTGTGAATTCTTAGATTTTTAAGGCCAACCGGAAGCCCGGAATTTAAATCGGAAGTTTCCGTGTTTTTATTAAATTTTAAGGCCAAAATTACGGTTTTTTGCAATTTACGACCGTTTGCCTCACACTTTTGGCAAACCAACTTAGATGAAAAAAAGAGAAAAAAATAAGCTTTTCAACGGTGTAAATGAAAACTTAGCTAACTTAATTAAAACTCCCGATATAATACGTCAAAGTTAAAATATTCAAATAGCATTTAAGACTTTATAGAACGTGGCCGAAAACTGGTTTTTTCACAGCATATAGAGATCAGTCACGACAACAAGCTCAAAAATTTACGGGGTTGGCCAATTACGCGTGAATTAGTTATGAATATTTTAATTTATAAATTTTGTCCTATCCTTATACATGAGACGGCACTTTCTGAGGGGGAGCGCAGAGTATAAAGAAGCCGCCGCGCGCCCCTTGGGATATCTCCCCCAAGACTTCTCCCCTCGTTCCCTTGATTAGAACCTTTGAGTCACTATTCAGGGCTTGTTACCTCAGGCCTAGCTTGTTAACTCTTTCAGCAAGTGACGCATCACATTCAAAATGAATCAGTGTCTCAAGAAGATTGATTCAGTTCACATGTCCTATCATGGCACGTTGCGGAAAAGTTGTTGTGTTGGTGTGTTTACGGAAAGTGATTGCTTTCATTTGGAGTGTTACTTAAATATGGCTAAGCAAAATTTAATCGATTTAACCCGCCCCCCCCCCCCCAGTTGACAACGGACGAACAACGAATTATCAAGTTGAGAGTGGGGAGTGATTGTCTTACATCAATTTGTCCTCATCATCTCCGTGTTTATTTAGATTACTTTCATTGTGTTTTCAAAAAAAACAATGGTTGTGACCCTTTTAAAAGACACAAAAAACCTGTTGTTGGCGCGAGAATTATTGATCTCCAGTTTAGTGATGCCGTTTTTTCAGTTACAAAGAAGCGCTTAATTCCCGGATACCAACTTTGCAAACGGTGCTTTGAATTCGTAAAATCCGACAGTGTTCTTCAATCATCTGATCGTATTGATAAAATTGAAACTCCGATCAAAACCGACGCCGATTTAAATGAGCCTCTTTTTTTTGACAGCCCGATGGGAAAAGTGTGCACCCCGCGGAGAATTTTAAGTGCTCTTTCGAACGCTTCTGTTATTAGTCCCGTCGAGGACTTAAATAAGAGTAATTCGGCACGTCGAGTGAAAATATGTAGCGAACTACTTGAAAAATGAAAAGGAACGTTCTTGAGACGGAAGATTGTGATTCAGATTTTAACGTAGCCGATTATAAGGAGTTAATGGAAGCTCTGCGATTAAAGGTTCTATTCATTACTTATATTTTAATTAAAAAATCGTCATTTCATTAGTATCTATTATCCCGTGTTAAGGTAAATTTAACGCATAATGCTAACGAGCTACTGTCTTTGTTAACCTTGGCTCCAAGCAGCTGGACACATGACCATGCTAGCAATTTTTTTGGAGTCTCAAAGTACTCCATCGCTAAAGCCCAAGAGTTAAAGAGAAGCAGTGGGATTTTAGCGGAACCTCCTAAGGACAAGCGCGGCTATCGTTTAAACGATGGTAAAATAGTTTTTTATTCATTACTATAGATAAGTATGCTCATTTAATTAAGATTATGCGGCTTTTGCTTACCAACATTAAAGAGCTGTATGCTGATTACAAAAAAAATATGCAGCCAATGGCGAACCTGTGTTCAAGCTGGCCACTTTTTTTGAAAATCGACCGGCCCACGTCATCAGTGTCGATGCCAGCGGCACGCACTCTGTTTGTGTCTGCCTGTATCACCAAAACGTCAAACTAATGCTGGATGCCGTCGGATTGATGCACGAAAGTCACCTTTTAATGGATTAGTTAGTATGTTCCGTATACAACAAGGTAACGCGGACAAATATAGTATAAATAAAATAGGCCATGTCTAAGATTTCTAGTCTTTAGCCGTGCATGATGGATCGGTGCCCGTCCTGTCCGGGAGTTGAATCCCTTGAATCGCATCTTGAAAATACAGTTACCGACGACACCGATGAGCCAGTTACCTACAAAAAGTGGGCGCAGACTGACGGAACCAAACTTGAGACAGTGCAAGCATCTAGAGATGACTTCATTGAGTCTCTTGTGAGCGCCATCAGTAATTTAACGACTCATCATTATGTCGCCCGTAACCAGAGCGCGCATTTCGCTGATTGCAAAGCAGAGCTTGACAATGAAACTTGTGTTTTAGTCAGCGATTTCTCTGAAAAGTTTTCTTTTGTAATTCAAGACTCGATTCAAGGGTATTATTGGGCTAATGACCAGGCCACTATCCTTCCCTTTCTTGGGTATATGAAAATGATGGACGGAAATGTAATTATTGTAAGCATGGCTATTGTAAGTGATCATTTGTCGCACGATACCGTGGCCGTTCATGCCTTTCTAAGGCCAGTTTTGCAATTTTTGAGAGATTTGAATCCGTCGCTTTAAAAAATTAAATATTTTACCGACGGCTCTGGCGCGCAGTATAAAAACAAAAAAAAAACTTTGCAAACCTATATGCGCTCACAGTCTTTAATTTGATGGACTAGATGCGGAGTGGCATTTTTTCGCCTCTTGTCACGGAAAAAAGTGCATGCGACGTAATTGGAGGAACTTTAAAAAGGCTAGCTAGATTGGCTAGTCTCCAGCGCAACGTAAATAACCAAATTACTATTCCGGAAAGTCTTTTTCAATGGGCCTCGGATCACTTAACGGGCATTAAATGTTTTTATATCAGTTCGGAAGCCGTTAGTTTAAATGAGGCCGTAATCAAGAAAAGAATGATCGAAGCTATTCCTGTAAAAAGAACTCGTTCTTTTCACTGCTATATCCCTATTAACTCATTTAAAATAAAAGCCTCTCCTTTATCCGGATCGAACTCTGAATTTAAAATGTTTCCTGTACTTCCCCAACCCGATAACACTGTTTTTGATTTTGATTCCTGTAAAATTGATGATTATGTTGCGTGCATTTATGAGTATGATGGAATTTGGTATCTTTCAAAGATAATCGATATTGATGAGGTAAACAAAGAATTTAAAGTGGAATTTTTTCCCCTGACGGAAACGAGGGCTTTAAAAAAGGATACAGAATTACCAAAGAGTCATCATGGATAAATAACTCAAATATATTGTACAACGTCTATTCCTTTAAGCAACCCAGTGTCCGTGGTAGACTTTTCAAGCTTGATATTAATGAATTTAATGAAATTGAGAATAAATATTCCAGCCGTATGGCTGATGGAAACTGAGCATCCTGTACAATGTTTTGATTTATTCTACATTTTCTGAGTTTGAATTTTCCGCGAACAGATTTGGAGGGGTTTAATGGAGTGCGAAGGGAGAAGTCTCGGGAGAGATATCCCAAGGGGCGCGTGGCGGCTTCTTTATACTCTGCGCTCCCCCCTCAGAAAGTGCCGTCCCATGTATAAGGATAGGACAAAATTTTTAAATTAAAATATTCATAACTAAATCACGCGTGATTGGCCAACCGCGTAAATTTTTGAGCTTGTTGTCGTGACTGATCTCTATATGCTGTGAAAAAACCAGTTTTCGGCCACGTTCTATAAAGTCTTAAATGCTATTTGAATATTTTAACTTTGACGTAACATATCGAGAGTTTAAATTAAGTTAGCTAAGTTTTCATTTACACCGTTGAAAAGCTTATTTTTTTCTCTTTTTTTTCATTTAAGTTGGTTTGCCAAAAGTGTGAGGCAAACGGTCTTAAATTTAATAAGAACACGGACACTTCCGATTTAAATTCCAAGCTTCCGGTTGGCCTTAAAAATCTAAGAATTCACACAGTAACTACTATTGCATAAAAAAACATGCTGTAAAAATTTCAAAATTTTCTATTCTTTAGCGCGACAAAAAAATTCGATCTATGCTGGAATGACCCGTAAGTGTCCTGTAGCTGGGCGTCTTCATATTCGCTATCTTGTGTAGAAAAGTTTCAAGATGCATCATTTTCTACATTTGAGGAGTCATGGATTGGCAACGCAAACCAATAGGGATAACATGGGCAGTACAGCTTGATGAATTCCCTAGATGATTACTTATCCCGTACTTGAGCCATGTTTCGCCAATTTTAGTTCAGTCTTAAGTGTGTC
Source organism: Ceriodaphnia dubia (assembly GCA_022539655.2). Classification (NCBI taxonomy): domain Eukaryota; kingdom Metazoa; phylum Arthropoda; class Branchiopoda; order Diplostraca; family Daphniidae; genus Ceriodaphnia; species Ceriodaphnia dubia. The sequence continues at coordinate 197,929 of JAKUCG020000088.1, forward strand.
TCGTTCTGCAAGGTCAGTGCAGAATATTGCAGTGATCCGACTTAGGGTAGCAAGCGTATCATTCACTAGAAGGCCAGTAACATAGTCAACTGCTGCTCGCACTTTAGCTTCGGAGTGTGTTGGCAGTAAAATAAGCCTAAAGAAGCTCGTTCGCTTTAACTGGCGATGGACCGGGATGGCACTGTTGTCTCGATAAATTAAGTAAATATCATTCTTGGTAACTTTCCTGGTCACTTTGGGAAAGTTGTACAACACACCATTGTGTTTTATCTTTTTAATGCCCCGGGACACAAAAGACACATTTCACGTACTAAGAATGTTCCCGATAGCGATAGCGACATTTGATGGGTTAAAGCGCACGAGGGATTTTTGTGTGGAGGCCAGTAGAGAACCAGCTTGAAGATTGCGCAAATCATTTTTTCCATTTGTAAAGCTATCTCAACTTTGAGTTAGAAGTAGAAACAACGCGTTTTATTTCTTATCTTGTCCCTGTAGAGACTAAAACTGCGCGTCAAGTTCGGCGCTCTATACTATTCTTTTTGGCTTTTGTAAGAAGCTCGATTAATACCAGTTGATATTTCTCCTTTGTTGTGTTGACTGTTGTTTTACCACTCTCATCTTTAGATTTTTCGAAGAGGTATTTGGCTAGTGCAAATAAAGAAGCATCCGCTGCTGCTTCTCCACAAATAAGAGTGCTAATTTTTTTCAGCAATTCCTTGTACAATTTGAACACACTTTGTCGCACGTCTTTACAGCTAATGTCTTCGGCCCAAGTTGATGGATTAGCTATGTTGACGAATTGAGCTATATTGTGTGTAACACTAGACTTTTTTTCAAGTGTAAATGCTCTACAGAGATCATTGAAATTGGAAATTTTGGATATGTCGCGAAGATTGCGCAAGGTGGGAACTCATCGCTTTCGCATGTTTCTGTAATGATTCTACTATTTCTTCTATTTTCTCTATTTTGTCTACTTGATGTCGATTGAATTGTTTCAATAGCTGCTAGTAAGCTTTGTGATTCTAAGATTATATAATTTGTTAACTCATGTTTCCTTTTTCGAAATTTTTAGCCATACCAGTCATAGAAACCTGGTTTCTCAACGTATGGTCAAAAGCCCATGAAAAAGGGGGGACCCTTTTGTGACCCGCCAAGGAACCGCTGGAGGGAGGTGGCTTAATTTTGTCGGGCTTGCACTAGCGCCACGTAGAGAGGAGAAGATAAACCAAATAGTACAGTCACTTGAATTTCAAATTCCATATTTCAAGATTTACCGTTTTTTGGCGTCATCGTGGCGTTGTGTAACGGCAGTGCTAAATTTGAAGAAATGTCGGTGCCTAGGATTCGATGTCGGGCGTGGGTAAACTGCGTGAAGCGGGGCGCGTGAAGCGGGAGTGTAAATTGCGTGAAACCGCCACGGGAAGTTCTCTACCATCACGCATTTTATTTTCCCGCTTCACGCATCCTTTTCACGCAGTTTATATTCCCGGCAAATTCAACTATTGAATGAAAAATAAAAAAAAAAATAATCCCTAGAATGCTTTTCGAGAAAAGATTCTTTGGACTTGCAAAAATCGCGAGGAGAATGAAAAAGGAAAAGTGGTAATTTTAACTGTTTTACTGCTTTTAGGTTTCGATACATTTTTAAATTGTTCCCTCTTTTCACTATCAAAATTGAACAATTTTAAATTTTCTTGCTTCGCCTATTGAAATCTGTGTTCCGGAAAAAAATTCAAAAATATAGTTGTTTAAGGTCAACAGATGTTAAAACACTATTGTTTTAAATTCGATTACAATCATAGTTTCTTTAGGTTGTTTTATTTTTCTATAATTAATATTTGGTAGGATATTCAAAATTCCTTTTTTAAGGCAGATTTCTTCACGCTCTTTACCCTTAAAACCAGCGTCCCGCAACGACAAAAAAGACGCTCTTCCCGCAGTAATTTCACGCAATTTATTCTCCCGCTTCCCGCATCCCGTTTCACGCAGTTTACTCGTGCCCATGTATTTTACCCGAATAAATTGTGGAAATTGAAGACTGGTTGTCGACAGCTGGTTGATGCTCCTCAGTGCTTAGCACCCAAGCATCAGGCATTTAAAGAACCTGTTTTCCGTTGTTGACTACAAGCAACAATACCTTTCCTGAAGTAGGTTCTGTGTCGGCACAGGATAATGATATATCTAGTCAAATAGATACCCTTCACGAAGGGCATATTGAATTTTAGACATCCCCATCTGAACTCGTGGATGCCCCCAATACTGGTTAGTTGTTGGGTGATGCTTTATAGTTTATTAGACGCAGTTAGAGAATCCATGTACTTTTGTCATTACAGATGATTGTCTGTCAAATGAATCACATCATTTGGAGGAACTCCCTCAACACTCCGACCCAGTTGATCAACAAGAAACTGAAACAGGAATCACATTGGCTTCCAAAAGTAAAGAAAAAACTCAGCTTAATTCATAACAATGCATTCGAATTCTTACATATTTAAACTTTTTCAGCTGCTGATGGATGCGAAAGTGGATCAAAGAACCCATACCATTCAAGGAATCCTAGAAAATCATCGAGTAGGGCATACCGTGAACCAACAACGCAAAATCGACCTGCACGCATCCTAACATCGACCACTACTGGTACGTTCATTAAATCTTGACATTAGATAAATCTTGAATTTGACTCCTATAGTACTGTTTTCTTTCTAGGTGTTTTTGAGACGGAATCTTTGATCGATGACGATTTCTACAGTTACTTGAAAGACAACGTACACCTCCCTTCACAATTGTGGTCGTGGTTTTACAGCAAAGCCGTCAACATGCTTTCTTGCTGTTGATCGCTCCGGGGCTGGTATCTATAAAAAAACAATCTATCTTATGAAGAGAACGGAAGTGTCGCTTTTATTCAATGGAGTGTCAATCGCTCTTAAGGATTTAAAAACTTCATTCTCATCCCCTGACGAGCTGTCGAGCATCTTAACGGAATTCGATGCCTTGAATCATTGTGAAGGTATCTACGATGTGTCACTGATGACATCAGACGTCACAAATAATATGGGAGGCAGTAGAAACATCTTCGGTGTGTGGAGATGCAAGTACTGCAGCGTCATCACTGGGGACCAACAATCGGCTCTCTGCTCTAAATGCCGTTTTTTCAAAAAGTATCTTCAAAAGAGATCTAAAGTCGAAGAACGAAAGCCTCGTCTCAATAGTACCATGAAGAGGAAGTGTGAAAGACGTAAACGCCAGATGGAATCATTGAAACGCAGTGAACAGGTATATTGCTGTTGTATTATTAAAGAATGATTATCATTTCAATTTCGGTTCTCTGTCAACAGAAATCATTGGCAAACGCCTCCAAACTGCGATAAGAATGTAATATTCTTGCGGCGTAAGCGAAAGAAATGAACTAGATCATCACATCAAGAATTTGTCCCCTGTGGTGAGTACGGTTTATCAAGGTACAATTGAGAATAAAACCGTGCAACATTAAACACGTATTCTGTGAGATCGTCGCTGACGAGTGCGAGGACGTTTGAGTTGGCTGGTCCGTAACCAGTTGCCGCAGGTAACTGAGCCGGAGGACAGGAATGCAGCCCCACAATTGGGGAGATTTTATTAGTAACATTGGCTGCCGTGAATTGACTTTTAACTCATACCACTATACTGAATTTATTTTCAACGACCATAAAAACGATCATACGATCATAAAAAACAGCAATACAGTAATAATTAATCTTGGACCAATTAATACAGAGGCAAGAGCGTAAGCAAACAATTTGTATAATGCAGTTGCAGGACGTTAAGGCAAATTTTAGTTTTCATGTTCTACTTCCGAGTCTTGCAGCTCGCTGTCTTCTTCATATTTTTCTTCGTCGTTGTCTTCGATTTCCACAATACTTTTGTCCTGTTCTGAAGACATGTTCAAATTGTTGGCAGCATTAGTTTCGTCATGCTTGCTGTCCTCCGGAACTGTTGGCAATATGATTTTTTTTCCCCGGACTTTAGGTAGCTGTAGGTCGGAAAGGAGTTTAGCAACCACTCCACTGTTGGTTGCTTTATCAGTTGGTACAACTTGTTACCACTCCTTCTAGAACTCTACAACTTTAAATCCCCTAAATCTCCGAGTGAAAAAGCGAAATTCGCCGTCAAACAGCGTAATTTCATTTGCCGATTACTAGTGGGGAACGAAAGGCCTATGGAGATCGAGTTCGAAGAGAAAACAGCGCAGTGCTAGACAGCCGTGAAGTGCCCCATGGGTACCTAGATCGATTACCTTCAGTAAAAGACCGCATTGAAAAGGAAAATGTGACCTTCCTTGACTGCTTTTACTCAGAAGACTCAGAGATTTGCGAGGCGTGCAATGCCAAAGTGAGTATCCATCGAAGAAACAATGAGGCGCCAAAAGGATCAAATAAAGAAAAAAGTAAGTTTTTTCCATACCATAGTCCCGGTAGCTTTGTCTTTCATGCTATTTACCATATCAGAATTGCGCCCACAATACCAGTGATTGTGCCATCGCTGCCAGAACTCTACAAGCCAGTATTACCCGTCGGGTAGTTGTGGACTAGCAGAGTCGGAATGCTCAGGAACCAACGAACCGACGCGTGACGTCTACATTCTTTTCCGAGCATCGGATTGTAAGAGTTTAGAAATCGAGACAGGAAAGGCACTGGGCAGAAACTTTCAGCAGATTTCCCCCAAAATTTAACTTTAAGAGTGTGAAATAATTATTGTTACTTATACTTATGTTTGTTAGAATTTTTTATAACGTTTTTAGAGAAGTTTCTGCAAGCAACCTGAAAACATTGATAAAAGTTATTATAGTGGTAGCTGGGAAGGGCATGGCATCGTTTGACGCTTATGATTATTCCAGCAAGAAAAGCCAAGCGGAAAATTTTCTTGCTGGTTCCCTACTTTCAGACACAATTGACAAGGATCGGTTGCACCCAGACAGGGTAATTACCCTCCTTGTGCCAAGCATGCCCACACTTCCGTGTCTTCCGTCATCTTTCGTAAGTACCTAAAATTAGAACTAAATTTAGATAGAGTACGAAGAAATTTTTATTTTAATAGAAAACTAAGGAAAACATTATCTTGACTTTTGAAGTTTCGACCCTTTTGGTCAACTGCCAAGGATTCCAATAAAATAAAGCTTTATGTAAAATCATCCAGTGATCCCTTTAAATATAAAAAATAGAATCTGATTAAGTTCATGGCCATAAACTGAATAACTTATTTATAACTTAGAGAAATATGCATAGAGAATGGGAATAAATGTCAATGTAAGAAAGAAATTACCACCAAGTTGCAATGGAATAATTACATAATATCTTTTCTGAAACTGTAACCTTTAAAAAGACAATTTTTTACCAAGGCAACAAAATTGACATTAGAACATTAGACAAAAAACTTACCAATACACTCGCACTTTCTAACTCACTCACGTCTTTGACACACGATCAATGGCGACTCACATACTTTGTAAAAGGCTATGCTAGGTTGGACTTTCTTGATTTCTAGATTGTTGCGAAATTTATTAATTAAATACCCTAGCTTTACTTTTTGCCAAATTTATTAATTAAGAACCCAAGCCCTACTTTTTAAAATATAATCAAATTATTTTTTTACAGATTCTTCTCAAGGAAGATTTAAAACAAAAAAAATTACACACGAAAGAATTCATATCTGTGTAATCGACAGCGTTGATGAAACGGAAATTTGCTTGTTTTTGTTGTGCTGCATTGATTCATTTCTTCGAAGAGAACAAAAAACGTTTGATACTGTAGAGCAGCAACTGGAGATAATTGCCAATGGAATAGTTGATGGTGAATAATTTATTTAATTCCTATAATGCAATGTTTAATTTTTTTAATTTAGCTTTCATGGCTCGAGCTTTGCTATATAAATTAAGACGGGGAGTGGTAAATGAGTATTCAAGCTCGGACATCGATGCGCTGGCCAGGCAATTAAATTTGATTGACTTGTTTGCAGCCCCCAGTCAGATTCCGAAGATGAAGTTGAAGAAGAGGAGATAACGGACGACGAATTACTCGAAATCGTAAGTAAAATCAAAATGTTTGAAAAAAAATTTATTAATATCTAATTTTTCCTTGCTACAGTTCCAGGCCATGAGGCGGGCATGAATGATCTATTGGATAAAGGACATGCTGGGCTGGATCTAAATCCCGTCAATGAGGACGGCATTAATGATCCTATGTTGGTCCAATAATTTACCAAGAAGTTTTTCTTGGTCCAACATTTCCCACATAAATCCACTTCGTGCTGGACCTTCAGGATTAGTTTGTTATTTGGTTTGTAATTTATAACTTAATGAAGAAGAGAAAAATAATGTGTTTTCAGTTTGATCACTCGATAAATTTGGAACAATATGATTACTTTCGTTCTTTTAACGAAGGGAACATTTTGTCGCTAGGTGGCGTGTTTGGGCGCGGGAGGGGATGGAAAGTTGGTGGAGAAGAGTGGGTGTAGGGGTAATGACCCCCATAAGAACCACCTGAGACGTTTTCCAATAAAGTTTTGGAACTCGTTTTGGGAAATGGCGTAAAGGCCTGTAGAACCTGAAGGAAATGGATAATGGTCCTTTATTCTTGCTGGCTGAGCTCGATCAGGCTTTCTTTGAAAGAATCAACAGCGAGAAGCTTGATGAAATCTCGGGGTGTTGTTTGAAATGGTTCTTTGATGACATAAGCTGATTCTTGATTACAATCGCTACAGCCTTTGTACCGTTCGGTACCCTTAATGGATGGCGAAAAGAATTGATTCAATACAAAATGCACTTCTTTTGCTTGAAGTCTGCACAATTTCTATTCTCACCTAAGCCCCTAGTTTAAACACCTTAGGTCTATGGGAATGATGCTAAACAGTCTCCAATTTTCTCTGATTTGTCAAAAATGTTTTTTTCTTTTGTTCTTATTTAACAAAATAAAAATATTATACCTCTGGTTTTCTGTATTTCGAAAGAAGGAATAGTTATCTTACTTTTTATTATTACTAACTACAATTCTGTTTTGCCTCACATAGTATTTTTTCCAACTGAAACAACCAAACGCTTTCTAAACTAAAAAACTAAACGCTTCCTTTTTTTGCTTTCTAGTGACATAATTTAGCCCCGAGTGTCTCCCAACTTTAGGTGGGAACCGAGGGCTTCTACCGATTTATCGGACCGGCAAAAAGGAAGTGACATCCCCTCAAGTACGACTCTGAAAGTTGAAACATTTAATTTTTTAGTTCATTTTATCTCCAACAGATGGCTGTGGCAAAATTCGAGGGGCGGGAAAAAAATCAGGAAAATAAGAAACTGTAGATAGCGTTTGCACGCCACAAGGTACCCGAAGGGGGGAATGTATCTTTATTCTTTACACATGTTTTATAATTAGGAAAATTTTTAATATATATATGTATATAAATATTAAAAACTTCGTTTCTTTGGGAAGTGAGTGGATAAATAGGTAATAACGTAAAAACAAAAAGTCCGAAATTATAAGAAATGAAAACACAAAATTCTTATAATGGACTTCGTTCACACGCAAGACTTCGTGGACAGGTTATCCAAGTTGATAGCGGAGGTTATACTTGATCCATATGATGTATAATTGGAAATTATACACACCAATTATATATACATACCAATTATACCAATCATACCATTATACAAACCAATTATACATCATGCTTCATCTATTTAAACTTTGAAGGCGTGATAAAATGCCGATTGTGAATGGTGTGAGGGAACGGAGCAGCGCTTTCCCCACACACCTAATTTGAAATTATAGCGATCGCCCGTTTTCGTGCTGCCCATAACCCATACAATGCATTAAGACATTCCCAATCGTTCCCATAAGTTTTTTCCAGTCTTCATGCGTCCCATGAGGCCATGTCGAACAGGTTCCTTATTATGTTAGCCATCCCAAATCTTCTGATGTTCTAGATCTGGGAAGGAATCATTCACATCAAGCTCAACTCTTCCTAACATGTTACATGTATCTAATTAGTTCTTAATTAGTGAGAAAGATGACACACCTTTATGTTCTAAATTTAAAACAGAACCAAGCTGTCAATGTGCTCGTTGCAAACTGCAATGCTATACAGGTCGGTTGGAATTTGCCTCGATTTGGCCAACAACATTTTCGTCAAATGTCCATGTTGAACAATGTTCATCTTTCGTAGTTTTCACTCGATGTAGAATTGATCGTTGTCGTGGATGCTTGAGTAGCTATGACTTCCCCCCTTGTTCGCCAAACAACCGCGGTAACACTTTAACAAGAAGGAAGCAAATGAAATATGAAATTCGAGTCTAAAGGATACCCCACCTTAAAATATACTATCCCCTTCTAGCTAGTGTGAATTGATATTTTTATTTATAAACTATTTACCAAATATAACTGGCAACAGCAGATACCCCCCCCCCTGTATCTTATTTGTACCCAATTGCCGAAATGCCATCGATGAACGCAGAAGGATACTAATGCCATCTATGAATGTAACACTGAACTAGGACCTGGTGTAGAAATGCAACTTTCACCAGTAAACCTTCGGGTAACTAATTCCCAAAACAAACATCATACATAGAAAATATAAGGCTGCAAAGACAGAATTGGTAGATGGCAGTCCCAATCCAAGAACTTCTTTGGTAGTAGTTTTTATTCAGTTGAGTGCCTATCCCTATATTCTATTATGTTGCATATTATTCATAATTCTTCTGATAGGGAGTTATCTTCCAATATTCCTTTAGTAAATAAACATTCTATTTAATAAATTTTACATGCGTCGTAATATTTTATATTCATAGAGGAGAAAGGCAGACTGGAGACTCCTCGGCAATATGGAGCAGGGCGGAGTGTTTCAAGTAAAGCAAAGCCAGCCTCATTGATGGTTGAAGATACTGTTAACCCTTCTATCGTGCAAGATCACCTGCCACCGTCTTCCACTTTTCCGTTGGTAAAATGTGGAATTTTTTTGGGTTTTATCCAGTGAATATTTTTATCTAACTGTTTATTTTTTTTAGTATAGAGACATTTCCGTCCCTCGTCTTCTCGAGACAAGTTCTCTAAAAACAAGTAAACGAATTTATTCTTTCATGCAAGGGTATGCTGTCACCACATCTCCATTTGAAACATCGCCGATGTTAAATGATGAGAGAATCAAGAGAACAGCACCTTTATTTAATTTGGTACGCTATAATCTACTATTTTGCCTTTCTGTTCACTATGCTGTAGACAGTGAGTGCTTAAACTGATAGATACTAGATTCCTAGCTGTTAAAAAAATGTATTTTGACTTTATCAACTTTTTATAGACAAAAGAAAACTCGGTTTCTCGTCTTCTCGAGACAAGTTCTCCAAGAAGAAGTAAACGAATTTCTTGCATGGCAACAAGGAGATCTTAACCCAAAACGAATCACTAGCAATTATTAATGAACATTCTTCGATTACCTCATTGGTATGTGTTGCTGTTGCTGTTGTTGAGTATTTCACATGATTTAAAATTTCATTTTTACAGACAACAAATGTTGGTGGATCTCATCTGTCCAAAATATGACCAAGGTTTACCAGACTCGACTTGACTCAAGAAAAAGATGTTCGCGATCCAACACGGCAGCACTTCGTTGTTAAAAATGAAAAACATGTGTGAGCGAATCTTCAGAACATAATCCATTAATTGATTTGCCTGCGGGTCCGAACGAAGCATCATCTCTTTTAGCCGACCCTAGGATCCAGCAACATACAACATATAACATTATAATATATAATAATAACATATACCATAGCTGAAGAATGGTTAACACACGTTTTAACGTCCATTGATTTGCCGACTTCTATTGAAATCGGAAATAGAAATCGTGCAAGAATTCCTAGACCTGCCACACGTACGGAACGGAACTACGATACAAAATACTTTTTTATTCTTCTTTGTCTTAAGTCGTGCTAAATGGACCCCCATGTACGCATATTAAAACAGAAATATATTGCAAGATAAATCTTTTCAAATATACATGCAAAATGAAACCCGAAGGTATTACCGAAGAGAATCTTGTTATTCATTTATGTTATACAAATAAAAGCCAAGCTGCAGGATTTAAAAAAAAATGTTCAAGTTAACTCATGGGTTTTAAAAACTAAAAAAGAAAAGAATAAGTTGTCAAGAAACATAAAAAAGGATAAAAAATAAGTTGTCAAAATAATGATGAGAATTTAAACAAGTCAAAATTGTCAAAAAATAAGTAACAAAAAAGTGAATGGCCAAAAAAACGAAACTTAAGCTATGAATACTGTAAATTACTTCTTCGTTGCCTCTGCATAACAATTTTTGCAAAAAAAATTATTATTAATAGGTTTTCTTTCTTTGAGGCCTTCACATTGAAATTGAAGCCACTCTCTGCAAGAATTGCAGAAGACCGAACCGTCATCGCCAACTGTTTTGTCACATTCGTGACTTGTGTAGACGAGTTTTTTTCTTTTTCTCAAGCCCTTTCATAACTGAAACTAAAAAATTGGGCGGTTTTAATTACACTTACTAAATAACCCAAGCCACATGAAGCGTTGTGATTACCAAGACTCGTGACCGATGCCCATGCGTCACCAACATAGAAATTCCAGAATGTTTCAAGATCGATTTTTCTTCAATCAGTGGAGTTGAAACATCCTCAGGTCTGACTTTGATGATCTTGGTCGAGCTTTTCATGGTTTGCCAGTGCCCTCTCTGCGTTAGTAGCTCCTGCCACCCAAGTAAGAACCACTGAACAAACCAGAATTGAAAAATATTTAGTATGACTAATGAATTCTTATTAGAAATAGTTACTTTTTGCTTGTTCATTTGCAGATTTTTCAGCAAAACATTTGGGTATTAAGTTATGATGGTCCACCGCTTTCTTTTTGGTTTGCCTCCCACCCCTGGCTTTCTTGGCTGGCAACTTCAATGGTGCCAGTTTGCGCTTTAGGGCTGTCCTGGGGGTGTCTTCCCCACCAGCCGACTCGTCACTGCTACTACTTGTCGACGGCTGAGCCGTAGACGTGGAGTCTGAGTCTTCGGCGGATGTGTACCCAGGCAATGGCGCAGACGCCGACTGACTAGTGCATGTAGCAGTTGGCTGCAAAACAGCCGAGCTATTGTCTGATTAAATTCACATATGTAGTTATTAGTTTCTATATATATATATATATATTAGCTTATAATTTATATATCAGAGTTATTCCTTAGCTTATTATATTTAAGATTCTATACTGTTGTCAGTGTACGGTTCTTCGATTTGTGCACGCGCTAAGCCCTCGTCAAGAAACACGTTAAAAGCCTCATCGAGGAAAGCCAATGTCACGCCATCTAAGAAAGTATTTCAAAGATATTATCTCTGTATATTATTATCAAGTTATCGTCGCCCAAATCTGCCGAAACGTTTGCTCTCCACCGGTTATTAATGGAGCGCAACATGTTAATGCATCCGCACAGCACAGGAACAGGAAAACCTTGGCCAGTTGTAGAAACTGTCTGGAGCACCATATTTAATTCATTAATTTCTTGTTTGGCATTTCTTTTTTTGGGCCCCGGCCAAAAAACAGTTGTAACAGGCGGCAGGTTGCTTGGAAGCAAATTAATATCAGTTGCTGCGACGAGATTCTGTAGGAAAATTGTTTATAGATGAGAATATAAATGTAAATAGTAGAATTGTAAATATTTAAATAGTGAGAATAGCCTTTTTAAAATTATAGTACTCCTTATATATAAAAGTTCATGTAATATATATTTATTAGATGTAAATTAAATAATACCGGGCTCCATCGGGCGTAGCAAGGCCATGGACCACCACATTTTTGGTGCACGAAAATCGTATGCGAGCAGGGCAGCTTAGACCGTTTTGAAAACCAGCAGGAGCATTTCATGTAGGCGAGCGACACTGTTAAAATACCCGATTTGGAGATTACAGTATGTTCATTTGTTCCCTAACCAAATAGAAATACTAAGTTACTGTAAAGCGGAAATATGATATTTTATTTCTAATAAAGTCAGTTGATATGATGTTGATTTCATAGATTGTTCCAGTACCAAATCAAAAGCGGCAGGTGTAGGCGCCTTGCGCAAATCCTCTAGGTCAGGTGTGATTTTCAGTGTGGGAAACCTAATTTCCACCACCAAACTCTTTATTGTGCTTAGTTTCTTTTTGTGCAGCTTCGATTTAATATTTATTATCTAATATATTCTTTGTTTGTTTTTTGTTGTATCGCTGGCCTGCCTGTGTGAGCAGGCGATCAGTACGGATGGTGATTCCAGTCTTGGACGGGCGAGGTTTTGTGGTATCAAACCTTTTACGTACAACTTCTAAAATAGTAAAAAATAATTCCAATTCATATTACATATAAATAATTGATTAATGAATCTACTAATCAGCAGTTGTGACGTGAAGGTGCTGTCAAATCTAAGGCCTTTGCGCCCTTTCATGGAATAAAACATCCCTACACAAACATCTAGGGTCTCGTTTAGACAGGCGTAGGGCCTACACAATAGTGTCTTCGCATTTTGCCCTCGCACCGGACTCGCGAAAATGCGCTTTCTATACAACGAAAAAATAAAGTAACATAATTTGAAAGAAGCCCTTGCAGCAGCGAGTAAGACGGTAGAAGTATATTTACCAGTTTACTACGGAAGTCTCGATCCATTCCGAGCTTGAACTCAAACTTGCCAAATTAAGATTTAGTGTTCAAAAAAAAAAGTTATTTCTCCATCTTTAGAATTTACCAAAATATTTTTTATTCATACAAAGTTCTTAACCTTGTGTATACGTGGATTGATATTCGCTTTTCAGTAAATTAAGCCAAAATTTAACACGAATTTTTAATCCAAAATAAGCCCCAGTTAAATTGCTGGTTTTCGCTAGGTGTAGACCAATGTATATATCACCGAATAAATTAGCACTCTCAAAAAGGCCGGCTGGGAAAACGCGGAAAAACCATTTTTTGCCACGACAAAGGGAAAACTGCATTATCCAATTAATTTTTGGGTGTGTATATGCACGACATTTTCAAATTTCTCTTTGGTGGATATGGAGTTCAACGAGTGGTTGAGGAATGGAATAGTGCACGTATTTTTCAGCAGCGGAACACATTCTTTTAATTTATTTGGAATGTCTTCGATAGACGATCGGACGGAGAACTAATCGACCATGCAACGTGAAACAGACTAGCGTACTATCCTTTGTCGACATTGCGTAACAAGCCATTTTGGCCAGAGGTTCTCTCTCGGGAGCTACTGAATGCATCCTATCAGAGATAGGACTTTTTTTAAGGCACATTTTATTCATTTTTGAATGCTTCTCTCTCATAAAACTAAATATTCGTCACCCCAAAGCCCTATTAGCGACATTTGATGTAATTCTTTTCTGTTAAGATGATTATTGACTGTTTTTTTGTAGATAATACACACGGCAAGTCAAACTATTATTCTTTAAGGTCCGTTTTGGCGTCTACCAAAACTAGAATGGTTGAGTTTAATTTAACCGAATGGTTAACAATAAAAAAAATGTTAAGTTAGTTCAACTGTTGAGCTTAACTTTGGAAAAGCTACGGGTTCACCCAAAAACACAAGTTAATCACTTGTTTAGATGGTGCCACACGCCATAACGCTGCCCCCTCACTTCTGTTGGGGCGGTTCTGCTGTTTTGTCTTCTGTCATACTGTCGTTACTTTTTGCCTGTCAAATTTCATTCACATTTTCGAAAGTTTTCCATCATTATTTGTTATCTGATTTTCTGGTACGTAACATTTGAATTAAATATTACATATAGCATTTACTGATCCTTTATTATTGAAACCAGGTTACGCTGCTTGGGAGCTGCGATGAAATGAGAGAAATTCGAATAGGTACGAATAGAGGCCGTGACAGTAAGTATATATTTTTTAAACAAAAACAAGCAAAACAACGACTAGAAGTCTAGAAATCTTTAAAATCATATTGAAATTAAGGTTTGATTGCAGTATATGCTCTGTGAAATGCACACAAATCAGCCATTCATACTATTACACCGTCTGTTTCTTTGACCAACTAATAGTTAACAGTGTTTGGATCAGTTTTTACAGGAATAAGCATAGAGATCTCCATAGAGCCCTGGGGTTTTTTATCCACGTATTTTCTACTGTTCTCTAGTTCCTATGCCGGGGCAATGATCTTATAGCGGTCTACTGTCATAGATTTTTGTCGAATGGCTGATGCAAAATTGCAAATAAACCTTCAAAGTCGAAGTTAACTTGAGGCCAGGTGTACGTAATGGCAGGCTCTTGATCGTCACGAGTTTACTAGAAACAAAAAGAGAGCTGGTACTTTTAAATTTGGAGTCCTCTGATCAGCCCAAGGCTGACGATGAGCCTTTTTCGGAGTTTTTTACTATTAAAAATTTATGAAACTATAATAATAAAAATTTCTAAACGAATAGAGGCCAATGAAATGTGCATATATTCGAGGCCACACTGTTAAAAATAAGGGCTCGGAAACGGTAGTAAATGATACCGATCTGGTGAACTCTTCTTTCGGTATCACTTGCTACCTTTATTTATTTTCTGGTTGTTGATGCTAATTAAAGACTTATAGCTAAGTACATAATCGGTACACGTGGATGTCAGTTCACTTTTACTGTATTCAAAAAAGACGACCTTACCACAGGTAGAACATATATCAAGTGAGAGACTTTCAGACCGAGAAAAAACACAGGTGGTGACAAGATAGCAGAAAAGAGTACGACCACAGCTAGAGCCACCAATCGGTAGACATCAGGATACGTTAACAGGTGCCCAGTTTGAATTTAGCCTCAACACCTCCCCTCAAACTGATGGCACTGTGACATCAACAATTCCAATCCTTTGTCTTAGTTTCTGGAAGCGGCTTGTCTCCAAAGGCTTAGTCTAGGTGTCAGCCAGCTGATCATCTGTTCCAACATACTGCATATCAATCACTCCATTCTTAAGCTGTTCCCTTATAAAATGGTACTTTATATCCACATGTTTTGTCCTCTGATGGAACTCAGGGTTCTTTGCTAAGCGAATCGCACTCTGGTTGTTACAGAGTAAGGATATGGGCATTGACTCTTCCTGTCTGATTTCCTTCAAAAGCCGACTAATCCAGACAGCCTCTTTTGATGTCTCACTCCCTGCCACATACTCAGCTTCTGTCGTCGATAGTGCAGTGCAGCGCTGGCGCCGACTGGCCCATACGATTGGTCCACCGAAGTGTAAGAAAATGTAGCCCGTAGTCGATTTTCTACTGTCCAGGTCCCTCGCAAAATCAGCGTCACTGTAACCAATGACTGAATCGCAATCTTCTTTTTTGAAACGTAGTCCATGATAAGGTGTTCCCGCAAGGTATGACATAATCCTTTTAACGGCACTCCAGTGCCCATTTCCAGGATTCTGACAGTATTGAGACACCTGTCCGACCGCAAAGGCGATGTCCGGGCGAGTAGTTGTTGCTAAGTAAAGTAGAGAACCAACTGCTTCACGATATGGCACTTTTTTCATTTCTTCTGTCTCCAACTCTGTTTTCGGCGACATTTCTGAACTGATTTAAGTGTGAGGATCCGAAGGAATGGACTTGGGATTGCAGTTTTCCATTCTAAACTTTTTCAGTAGTGCTAAGATGAATTGGGGCTGGGCAACAGTTAGTTACTTTTTCGGTCGATCACGGCTGATTTCTAAACCAAGAAACCGATCTGTATCCATGATTTGAATCTGGAACTGGTTCTTAAGTTGCTCTATGATCCGCTGGAGGCTCTCCTTTCTGTTGCTACAGACTAGTCCGTCATCAACAAAAATAGCAAGGATTGTCAACTCCTCCCCTTGATGACGGAAATAAATGCACGGGTCCGAGACACTTCTTGAGAGACCAAAGGTGACCAGAAAATCATTGAATCGGGTGTTCCAGGCTCGTGGAGCTTGCTTTAAGCCATAGATACTTTTGATCAATCTGCATACTTCCATCTCACGACCAGGTGCCACAAAGCCTTCCGGTTGAGCCATATAAATTTCCTCGTCCAGTGTTCCATAAAGAAATGCAGTCTTGACATCTAGTAGGATGGTCTCAAGGTCAAGTGCAGCTATCAGACCAAGCACAACTCGGAGCGCAGAGTGTTTAAGGACTGGAGCAAAGGTTTCTTCATAATCCACACCAAACTCCTGGGTTAATCCTTTGGCCACCAACCGAGCTTTGAAGCGTGGCGGCGAGTCGTTGTGACCTGGCTTTATATCGAAGACCCATTTGTTTTGAATAGTTGTGCGACCTTCTGGTAATGGAACGAGATTCCATGTTCCATTTTCCATTAACGAGGAAAATTCCTCCTCGATAGCTTTCTTCCACCAGTTGGCATCTTCAGATTCCAGAGCCTCTTGGTAACTCTTCGGCACTTTGTGAGAAGTCAAAATTTCTTTCTAGCTTTCTCCTTTAAGTAGAAATAATAACGAAAAGGTTAACACCAGCCAATATACCAAGACCAACAGTACAATTTACCAATAAGCGCTTGATCAAGGCCTTTCAGTTGCTTCATCTTTTCAGTCGGTTTCAGCGTTCTTGCTGAACGACGCCTTGGTATTATGTCTTCCCACCCCCTTCCCAAGGAATGGGGCATCATCCTCTAAAGTCTCAATACTGTTCCTCACTGGAGCTTCTTCCACTACACCAGGCTCGGCTTCCCACCCAAAGAATGGGGCATCATCCTCTAAAGACTCAACATTGTCCCTCACTGGATCTTCTTCCACTGCGCCAGGTTCAGCTGTGTTTTCAGACTGTTGTACCTCAGCTTCTACCAGTACCGGCGTAACAGCCTCCACAATATCAGGCTCCGGATTCATGTTGACATCTTGAATTTCCTGTGTAGTCGCCTCCTCATTTCCTTTTTCATCATCTAATCTAGCGTCGAGAGTACCAATTTCCTGTGTTCATAGAAGGCATCATAAGTAACTGAGGTCAACCAAATAGAAATAAAAGAAGAACCAAATTACCAAGGAATTTTCTTCCAGTGGGAACAACGAATCATAGTCCTCTTTGTTTGTTGACAGCATATCCCTGGGGATGGCATCTTCCTTAAAGACCACATCACGACTAATAATTATCTTCCGTGTCGTTGTGCTCCAAATTCGGAAGGCTTTTGAACTCTCACAGTATCCTACTAAGATACCCTCAATTGCCTTAGGATCCAGTTTGCGTCTAGACTCATCCGGGACATGAACAAATGCCGGAGATCCAAAGACTCGAAAGTATGAAACATCAGGTTTGCATCCATTCCAGAGCTCGAACGGCGTCACATTATGTACACTCGAGATCGATCGATTGAGGATGTGTGTCGCGCAGAGAACAGCCCAGCCAGCAAGAATAAAAGCCTTTTATTGGGAAAATGTTGGACCAAGAAAATTTTCTTGGTAAATTATTGGTCCAACAGAGGACCAAGAAGTAATGTTTACTGGGAGCCTCTCCCCATAGTTCCAGCGGGACCTTCTTCCCATGTAGCATACTCCTAGCCGCTTCCACTATGGTCCGATTCATCCTCTCCGCCACTCCATTCTGCTGCGGGGTATACGGTGTACTTCTTTCATGTTGAATTCCTTTTTCTGCTAGCCAACTTCTTAAATCATTGCTTAGGTATTCTCCTCCATTATCCGAGCGAATTATTTTAACTCCTCTGCCAGTTTGGTTCTTTACCTGGACCACAAATTCTTGAAGAGCACTTGCTAACTCAGACTTGTTTTTCAAAAGTCGCGTTGAACACCAGCTGCTGTAGTCATCTTTAAACGTGGCAAAGAATCGATTTCCACTGGGAGTTGTCACCTGGAAGGGACCACAGAGATCAGAGAGGATACGTTCTCCAGGGGAAACTGCTCTTTTGTGTCCAAGTTTAAAAGAGGCACGATGCATCTTGCCAAAGACACAGCCTTCACAGACAGAAGATGGATTGTCATAAAAGAGAGCCAGACCGTTGGCGCAGCCCAAGGATGCCATTTTCAGGATGGACCTGCAGTTCACATGTCCAAAACGCTGATGCCATATCGACAGTGGTTGGAGTTTGACTGCTTTGAGTGCCGTCCCAATCATGAGTGGGTGCTCCTTTGTCTGGATATGAAGATGATAGAGCGTTTTTCCAGCCCGTCTTCCTTCCATTACCCAGCCAACATGATTTCTTGGACCTTTGTTGGTCCAATAATTTACCAAGAATATTTTCTTGGTCCAAGATTTTCCCATTAATGCTTCTTTATTCTTGTTGACTGGGTAGAGTCACCCCGTTCCGTGTAAAAGAGACAGTATTATTGGAGAATAACACCTCGATTCCAGTCGCTGTGGCTGTCCCAATCGAATACAGGTTTGCACCTAAACCATTGACAAGGAGGATTCCTCTCATTAATCCTAAAACAAAGACTATTCAGTCACTCAGCCTTACACCTGTCTCAAAAACAAGCAAGACAAAAAATACCTTCCATATTTTTCCCGTTTACGACTGCTGATATGACCACATCCCCTTGTCCTAATACCGACAAGTTAGTGTCTCCGATTCCGGATACACTCCACTGCTCGAGGCCAACCGGGACGAAATTAGTAAGTAGGTTCCGTTGATCCGTCATGTGCTGAGTTGCCCCCGAATCAGCAAACCAATCCCCTGCCCTTTTTTAAAATATATATAGCCAAGTTAATATCAATTGACAATAAGAATTGGTCAAACAATACTTTCTTGCAATAAAGCACGTAGAGGATTTGTAAATGTAAGATTGCTGTTGTCCTTCACTTTGATTTGCAGTTTGTTGGTTCTCCATTTCTCTTTTCCAGTGGCGACACTTGCGCTTAATGTGACCCACTTCTCCACAGTTGTAACAAATAATCTGGGACTGCTGATGTCCTCCCCTGGAGTAATTTCCAGTGTATTGTTGATCATCTCTACTATTATTTTGGTAGGGATGATAGCCTCGTCTTTGTTGGTAGCCGCCTCTTCCTCGATAGTCACCTCTTCCACGTTGACCTCTTTGACTATTATTAAATCCTCCCCTCCTCCTCCTCCTCCTAAATCCTCCACGTATCAACCGAGATAGGTTGCTGAGAAGCTCCATAGAAGGCGGTATCAACCGGTTCCACCTTTTTTTCCTTTTTCCTGAGTAGTGCGTTCTCTTCTTTTCCTAGACGCTTTGTGAGGAAAGACAGGGTCTTGAATTCACGAGGAGTGCTGTCCCAAGCCGGAAGAAGATATTGCAGGCTGGGTGGTAGGGAGAACAGGATCTTCCCCATAATTTGCTTGTCATCCACAACCACACCAATGTCCCTTAACTGCGCAGTAGCTTGCTCAATGTTCGCAACAAAGTTCATAAAGGTTTGATCTATAACAGTCAGTGTTCACGTTTAGCCATTTTTTAGTAAGTAAGTCATTTTCAAAAGAAAACAATACCTGTTTCGAATTTACACCCATAGAACTGGCCCCACAGCATGGGCTTATATTCAGCAGATACTTGGGTATACTCTGTCAGAATTCGGCCCCACATTTCAAAGGCTGTTGCACATCCTTGTAACGTGGTTTGTTTTTCGGGCTTCATTGTTGAGTATATAAACGTTCGGGCATCGACATCCTTTTGTCTCCATTCATCGATCTGAGTTCTATTTCTAACAGCCCCATCATCACCAAGGACCTACACACAAAAAAATGTGTTCAAGCATGCATCTTACATTCTCTTTCTTTCCTTTCAATAAATACACATATTTCAATTTTCTTTTAAAAAACAAATCAGTATTCCTTTGGTATCCATAACCTTGCCTTCAGCATTCATCTAATCAACTTTACCTCACTCACTGAGTGGTACACTGATATTCTGGACAAAGAAATGGCAATTTTTTTTTTTTAAGAAAGCGACATTCTCTACTAGATCAATCCAATTGTCTCTCAGTCATGAGCAGTACTAACATTTTAATTCTCCTTTTTAAAATATACACCACCACCCAAAGCATGAGTGGTATTCACAAGTCGAGTGGAAAAATTTTACTAAAAAGAATAGAAACTCCCTCCCCTAATTAAAAAATATTTCAATAAAAAAAAAACATCACTCAGATAACAGTGGTATTCACACGTCCAGCAAGGTTTTTAGCTTTCAGTATCTACAAATAAGATCCATCACACAAGCTCGAGTACTGCTCAACCTGATGTTCTCTCCACACATGGGTTCGCAATATAACACATTTTTTTTTCTGAACTGTAGCCACTATTAGACCATACTACGACTGACTTCTCTATAATCTATTTTACAAAAAAAATGTTCGCAGTAGGAATATCTAGGGGATAGTGTTTTTCACCTGTTCGGGTTGTCTTTCACTCCCATCCACTATAGATATCAGCTTGTTTTTCTCAAGCAGCATCCACACACCATATTTCCAAGAGGGAAAGTTTGAGCCATCAAACTTGGTAATGTGTCCAACATTTAGCTTTAGCTGTATTGTTTGCCATAATGATCTACATATTAAAAAGGATCACACCAAAGAAAAGATTATCACACGTATCTGGGCCCATAACATGTTGATGCTAATTAAAGACTTATAGCTAAGTACATAATCGGTACACGTGGATGTCAGTTCACTTTTACTGTATTCAAAAAAGACGACCTTACCACAGGTAGAACATATATCAAGTGAGAGACTTTCAGACCGAGCAAAAACACAGGTGGTGACAATATAGAGGACAAGAGTACGACCACAGCTAGAGCCACCTATCGGTAGACATCAGGATACGTTAACAGGTGCCCAGTTTGAATTTAGCCTCAACACTGGTAGTACTACTCGATAATCGGATTTTGACTATTGAATAACGGTGGCGGGAGTTTGAAATTCAAAGGTAAAACAGATACTGATATACGGCAATATTCGCTACACATTAAAGATGGCTTATTTACCGATAAACATTAACGCTTGTCCTCTATAAAAGGTAGCTGTAACTACCGTTAAGCGGGGGATCTTACTACCTTTTATTTTTACCTAGTTATATAAATGAACCCGCATGCATTTCGCAATAAATAAATAGAGAAAAGTGAATAGTGTTACACATTTGATTTTATTGTAACATTCGAGTAATTTTACAAAAAGCACGTGGGAAAAATTGCACATGTCACATTACTGTTGCTAAGACTTCTGAGTTTCAATTATTTTAATGAAATTGATAACACTTTTGGGGAGGTTTAACCCTTCTTCTTTAGTCAACTTTGGCAAACACTGTGATTCAGCAAACACAAAAGAGGGAACGGCATAAGGACTATACTGCAGTTGAAAAACATACTGAGCACACATCATTATAAGTAGGCTAATGCCTCGGTACTCGTTTCAGCTTTCATGAAGACCCTGCAGTCAATGATAATGTACAGCGAGGAGCCCAGGACCCAATTGAGAGATGAATGGTTCTCCTCTGTCAGCAATTTCCGAAATCGCATCGTTGAGATTAGGCGGATTCCTATTAATATAAATAAAATAGACGTTCGAATCAGCTGCCCAGTAAACATGATTTCTTGGACCTCTGTTGGTCCAATAATTTACCAAGAATATTTTCTTGGTCCAAGGTTTTCCCAATAATGGTCCTTTATTCTTGCTGGCTGGGTTCTTCTGCGTGATACTTTCAAATCTAGTGGGAAGTTCAAAATCTGGAAGAAGGTTAAGTTCCAGTGGATTTGCTCTCGACGATATTCCCTTATGAACACTTTGTCCAGGAGTTTCTTTTTCAAGCAACTGAAGATCATCATCATTAAGCTCATTTAGTCCAGCTCCAGATGTTACAATAAGCTCACATAGTCTGGCTTCAGATGTTACAAGATCGATGGCCCTCTCAAGTCTAGTGTTTCTGAACAAGAACTAAATTCAGGAAAATATGTTAGCAGGCTATAACTGAATCTAACAGAAATTTGATACTAACTTGAGTTAACATTCCCTGTGATGCCAACGGGATCAAACATTGGAGTGTGTACCAATGCTCCAGAATCTGTCTCAAAAGACCCACTTATATTATTATATAATTTGTCAATTGATGTGCCTGAAAACAATAATTTAAAGGATTATTAAACAGTCTTGCATTGAATTAAGTAGGTGCTGCATGGATATAAATCATTATACGTACCTGAACTTGTAATTCGTGGCAAAAAAACCTTTGGATGTAACTCGTATACGTGCTCTCCCTCTTGGGTGAGCGAAAGTTACCCAGGTGGATCTTCAGTGTGTGATGAAATGGCAACCAAGCTAATTAATGATACTATTCGTTCAACTCTATCTACAGTATCTGATGCTCTTGAAACAAGTGGATGTACTGATTCTCAAACATTAAACAGGATGATAGAAGTATACACTTCTGAAACATGCATGCCACAGCCGTTTTCTGGATTAACAACTCAACATATGCAGAAGAAAGAATTTGTGGAACGTTTTAGAATGTTACAGCCAGTATTGATCAACCTCCCGAGCAGGCCAGAAGCTTTTGGTCGAATTCAGACAAATACATCCCAGAAGATTCCAAAAGAAACATATGCCATTGTTATACTAATCCATCAGTTAAATGTGTTGCTAAACAGGAAAGATGTACATCGGCAAGTGTCTGGCGAGAAGACACACATTTCAGGTGTTTTCTCCAGGTTCGAAGATGGATCGGCTTTTCGTGACAGCCCTTTCTTTCAAGCCCATCCAAAGGCCCTTCAAATCCATCTTTATTTGGACGAGGTATAAATTGTAGATGCTATTAGGAAAAAAGTCTTTAAGAACAAAATGGTTTTTGTTTGTTTTACGATTGGGAATTTAGAGTCCAAATATCGATCGTGCTTGAACCATATTCATTTATTAGCAATTTTTTCAAATAGACATGTGGCATCGTGTTGATTAAATCTCCTTTTGAAGCCAATAATTGATGAAATTAAGCTTCTTGAAGATGGCGTCGATATGACTATAAATGGAGAAACGATTAAGATTCATGGAACACTTGCTGTCTTGTGGGTGACAACCTTGCGAGTCATGCGGTCGGGGGGTTTAAAGCGGGATTTTCAAAAGGATTCCGGAAATGCCGGTATTGTTTAGCAGTCGATGCGGAAATTCAAACCAAGTTCTGTGATGGTCAATTTGAAGCAAGAACCAGAACTGGGCATAACCTTCACTGTAGTGGCCTTGAAACCGATCTTCACGAGTATTTTGGCAAATTGTACGGAATCAATGGAAAATCAGTATTGAATGAGTTTAAAAAATTTCTTGTCATCTGGGGGCTCGTGCCAGACATCATGCACGATTTGCATGAAGGGGTCTTATCTCTTTTGCTCTGAAAAATTCTGAACTACTGTATAATGAAAAAATATTTTACTCTTAACCAGTTGAATAAAGGATTTCAGAATTTTAAATATGGGCACGCGGAAGTCAAAACAAACCTTCCCTAATTCTCAAGCAACATTTGAATAAAAATTCAATTAACCAAAGCGCTGCGCAAACGTCGCTCGTGGCGAATGTCCTGCCTTTGTTAGTTTCTGGTTGGTCATCCATATGACAAAAATGGCTCTGCTTCACAACTCTTTTAGAGATTTCAAGAATAATATCAAGTCATTCCGTAGCCGAATCCGAAATATTGATGCTGGAGTTCTTGATTTCTGACTTTTTAACTTCGTACAAAGAATGTTTCCCCTCTGAAAGGATTACACCAAAAATCCACTTTTTAGTACATTATCCACGCTATATAAGACTAATGGGACCCCTAAGGGCTTTCTGGTGCATGAGATATGAAGCCAAGCACTCGCACTTTAAGCAAATAGCTCGTGTCACCGGAAATTATATCAATCCCCCATGGACTTTAGCATACCGTCATCAGTTATCGCAGTGCCAACATTTTTAAGAGTCTGGGGAAAATTGTCTTAATGTTAAAATTGATACACCTGCAAAAGTAACATCTGCTGCTGTGGGAGAGTTGAAGTGCTTTGCCCAAATTGCTTCATCTTTATCGATTGTTGATATGAAGCAAACAATTACATCATTTTCATGGATTCAGTACGGCTCGACGGTGTACAAAACGTTCGCAAAGCCATCAACAAAGAATTCTGAGCATGGAATAAAAAAGGACTTTTGTGACGGTAATACTATGGTGTTGTGTCCAATGAGAGGAAATGTAGGTGCCGCTTTTGGAAAAATTATTGGGATATACTCACATAACAATAGTTTTGTATTTCTGTGTCAAATGTACAGGACTATTCAATTCGATGCGCATATGCAAGCATATGAACTGTGTAAGAGGGCTGATAATTTAAAAATTGCAGTAAAATATAAAGAACTGTTAGACTATAAGGTGTATCATTTACATAGTCCCATGCAATTTAACCTTAATACACAGCAAGTTTCTAAGGAATTCATTTCGCCAAAAAACCATTTGCTTATGTTTCAGCTGACGGTTACCTACACGTTAATCATATGTAAAATAAAATTTGGTTTTTCAAACTGCACTCGATCAACTTTTAATTACTATTTTTCATTTACTACATAGAGAGACTTGTAGGACCCTACTCTGAATTTGCATGTTTGGTAGACTTAAGACAGTTATTCAAGATTTACTTTAAAAGCATAACATGTTTAATATCCCAGGTTAAAATTTTAGGTAGTTACCACGTAGTTTTACTACGTTTTTACTACGTTTTGAGTTCGTAGTTAACTATGTTATCAACCATGTAATAAACTACATGATAACTGTACCAATTTACTACGTAGTTTACTACGTGATGAAAAGACGTGATTAACTACGTAGTAGATCAGATCACACAGTAACTCCTTTAGCTCATAGTTACTACATTGTACCCTAGTTGTAACCACATGGTAACACCAACCATGTATTCCATAGTAACTTTATTGTAATATGGTAGGACTGTTAGCCTTTAAAGTTAGAGTACAAATAAGCGAGTAGAAGCTAGGAGTTCAATTCAAACACTTTTGTTTTACTAGTATCATATAAACCTACAACACTAGGATACATTCTGCATAACAAAAGCACTTGGTACATTCAGAATGTAGCTTGGAAATAGAAATAGGATATACAGTTATACACATGTAACAATCTAACAGTTTAACCGCTAGCATATGTAGCTCTAGGTGTGATGGCTTGTAACTGCTAAGAACAGGGCTACTGAAATAAAAGGAAGTGTCTACAGGCTTCATAACACAAGAGATAATATAGAATCAGCATTTTCACTTGTGCACTAACACTTAGCATTCAGCCACAACTCCATGTGTAAACAAAAGTAATTATCGTAAAACCAAAAAGTACAGCAAATGGACTGTTGATATCAACATTTTAAAATAACTCCTCCCAATCAAGGTTGACGACGTGCACATAGAAAGACAGCAATAGCTAATGCAATGCGCGAGGCGAGATGACAAATTGATTCGTTCAATCAAAACACAAGCACAGCACAGCCACAGCACATATCACTGATATGTGCTGGTTTCTGAATAATGATATGATATCAGTATTCAGAAACCAAATAAAATTTGTACTTGGCTTCAGAAAATTTTAAAGCTACACTAGATTCAGCACTAAAGCAGCAAGACTGAAAGTCTTCTATTCCACGAACAAAAGATAAAATCGAGGAAAAGTAACACAAATCACAAGAAAAAGCCAGGACACATGAGTCCATGACGCCACGCTTTCCGAAACTGAAGGAGGGGACGACTGCGGTGTTGCCACATAGGAAAATTTAACTACTGTTGCGCACTTAAATTTTGTAAACCTGGTATCTTTTTTATTTATATTCTTTAATCTTTCTATTTCTTTGAACTATCGCTGAATTGTTCTGTTTTTAAAAACCTATAATTGACAATGATTTATAAATTTGAAGAATTTAATTTCTGGTGACTCGGAAAAGGCTCGTGTTAGGAAAATTTCCAGTAAATGTTAACAAATTCCTTATTCATAGACAATTAGCACATAACAGTTATAAACTACTAATTATTAAAAATTATAAACTACTAATTATTAAAAGTTAAAAAATATATATTAGACTGGTCAAAAAATTAAAGTCTTAACGTAGCCTATAAGGCGCGCGTGACGAGTTGTTGCCATGCTGTGTTCCCGAGTTAAGGCCTATATGCACACTCGTATAAAAATGTCAATAGCTTCCTATTGGTATGTTACAGACTTAGCAAATTGACACAATGACTTACTGGAAGTTAATTAAGTGTTTTGTAATTAAGTTGTAACTTAGAAGACGCTCAAATACAACGCCCAGCAACGTTATTTTTCACACCCTGCCCTTCAAAGCGCACTAAATGTTCGTACTTGCAATCTATAGGCAGTGCGCACGGAAATACTATTTGCATAAGAGCATTGTCCTTTTTTAAGAACGGTAAAACAGTGTGCCCCCGAGTTTAACATTGTTGGATAGTTCGTTGTATACGGCCCAGTTGAAGGGGTACATGCACGCCAGGAACACTCGTCTCCTATCTCTGCCAACTCCATCTACTATTAAAAGATTACTTAGTTCTTCCGAATGCAAGTTCGGTTTTAATGCCTTGGCCCTAGAACATATTTCCCAAACACTAAAGGGTCTAAAGCCGCATGAACGCTGGGGTTGTTGACTATGGGACGATATTGCTATTGAAAAGGATTTGAGGTTTGATACTAGAAGTTTGACGTGGAAGGGAATCGTAGACTTTGGAGGTGCCACTAGAATAATGGTACCAAATGGCCTGTCAGACCATGTTCTGGTCTTTGTTTTTCGGCAATTTCTCAGCAGCTGGATCCAGCCATTTGCTTGGTTTGGTACTAAGGGAGGAGCATCGGGCTCGACTTTGGTTGAGCTTATTACCAAGGCGATCTCCGCAATATTTGATTCAGCTGGAGCCATTGTTACGGCGGGAGTGTCTGATGGATATAGTACCAACGATAATGCACTGACTCAGTTTGGCGTTTCTGGTAGCGGGGGTAGTAATATTTCCATAACACACCCAAATGATGAGAAAGTACGAATTCACTTTTTGGTCGATGTGCCTCATCTACTGAAATGTACTAGAAATCACATGCTTAAACCAAAAGCGGTTCAAGTAAGTCTGCTCGTAAATAAGCATAACTATTCTACATTCTTATAAATCTATTTCATTGTAAAAAGTTTCAAGGTTGGACGATTGATATCGAAACATATCAGCTACGAAAACATATCTACGGTGTGGATCAGAAGAAACAAATAACGCGAAAACGTTGCGCGAATGGCGCACAGTGAAAACTTGCTATATTCAGGTACTACACCAGCAGCAACAGCAGTCGCTGCCTACCCACCGCCTATCCCTATAAATATTCCCTCACCTATGCCTGTACCCCCCTTGGATCTTAATCAAACATTTGCAACTTTTGGAGAAAAACTGATCACCAGCATGGAGGCTCGGTTGGGACTGGTCGCAGGGGGGGGCGGGGCCACGTTGCATCGACGGGATCTCCCTCAGCTGGGCACGGAAGAGGTCGCAAGAACGGACTCGAGAGTTTGCTTCCTTTTTTCACAGGACAGGCCACATCGCGAGATTCTGCCCAGATAGAACCTGAAGGCGGGTAGACCGGTCAATGATGTCACGGCTCTCACTGATTGGTCACGCTCGCTTTGCTGGATGTCCACATCTACCTTTTATAACTGTTTGGATTGAGAATGTTGGCGAAGTGACAGGTATCGTTGATTCGGGGGCTAGTATGTCAATTATTAGAAGTAGTGTTGTAAATAAAATCCCCACCCAAGGAAGTAGACACACTGGAAGTAGATTTCTGAGGGGTGTAGATAACAGATTAATACCAATCGAGTCAAATTTGTCTATGAATATTAAATGGGGGGGGTTCTTTTGTAGAAATCGACCATGTTGCAGTAACGAAAGAAATGCCATTTTCCATCATTCTTGGGGTTGATTGGATCGTAAAAAGCGAAACGAGCTTGGTTGTAGAAAGGACGGGAAAATTGTCTTATTACCTAAAAACAGAAAGGAGTCACAGCAGTCAAGTCCAACCGGAAGGAAGAAGAAGAGAGTCCGGTTTGCGGGCATTGACGAATGCATCATCGAGCTGGAAGGTGACGAGGAACCCATTTACAAAACGGACGAACTCTTGGAGTGCATTCAAAAAGATTATCCACCAAAAGAGAAGTAGCACCTCGTCCACCCGACTCGTCGGCCTAGTCTCCATACCGGGCGAGACGATGATATTCTGCGCTGCCAAAGTCCCCCATAACCACACCGGCAATGTTCCACCAAGACGCTGAAACAAATTTCTCACAGAATCGTTGGGATTGGCTTCGACGTACCTATTGGCAAAAATTTTTAGCTTACCAGCCGTCAGAAAGTGTTCAAAATTTTTTTTCGATATATGTCTCGAGCCATGAAAAAGTTTTTTTAAGCAACCAATAAAATCTTTATACAAAAAAGCAGAGTATGCCCAAGGAGCCCCCCATTTGAACACATAATCAGAAATATGAGTAAGCAAATGTACATTGTAGCTAATGTGTTCCAACCCTTGTAGTAATTCCATTTCAAAAACAAATCGGAAAAGCAAAAGAGCTGAAGAAGTTTCTATATCTGCATGGGAAACCGTTTGTTGAAGTAGCAATGTAATGTAAAGCATTTACAAGTAAAAGCTAATGTCTGTAGTAGGATGGTTGCAGAACATCTTTTAAAGCTATGGGGGAGTATAGTAACATAAATGTTTTATGCTCATTTGCCTTCCAATTACATCCATGTTTTGCCATTGATCGATAGACCCTTGGGATTTCATTGGGCGTTTGCACATTTGATAATATACTGTCCACCAGAGTATAAAATTTGGTAACGTAAAACTCCCTTGTACTGTCAGTCGACCAAAGTTTTTTGAATTGCTTATTCATCCCAAGAAATCCACAGTGCATTATGTCAATCGCAAAACCAAAAACCGAGTCGCAATTCGGAATACTATAGATAAGACTAGGGCCTTTAACACCCATTACCGCCTGTCCTGTTTCTATAGCTTGCTCTACAAAGGTAAAGTTTAATTCCGCACCGCGCTTCGCCGGAAGTGGATAAGTTAGGTTGTATACCCTGGCTTGACCATCTCCTTTCAGTAACTGAATACCCGGATGGAAACAGATACCGCATCCGTACGCCCCGTTGAACTGCATATCATTGCCAAACATCGCTCTTGCTGGAGCATCGGCTATACACAATCATCACTCTAGAGGTTTGCTTTTCGCCATTTGAATCAATCCAAGAAAAAACATTATAAAATAGATTTTTTGCCTGATCGACAAAAGGACGGAGAATCGTGTTGGCCTTGGGCTTGGACTGGTCATGCTAGAGACAACACATGGTAACGAAATCCTTTTATCTATAATAGCGGCAAGATTTTAACAAGTAGAAGATTGACTATCCTTGTCTTCTACACCCAAATTAGTTCCACAATCCGGACAATAGAAATGTTCTTTTACGTGGGACGAGGTCTTGAAAAAATATCGTTCCAAAAAATATTTCGCGTCTGGTACTGCATTTGGAACAGCTACATTAATAAGGGTCAACAAGTCCTGGAGGGCAGTTTTCGACAGCTTATGGTGAAGGTAAAAGGCAATCAACAAAGATAATAGCTGACCTCTCGTGCACTTGAGCTCATTGTGTATGGGTTCATTTCCAATTGCCTGAAATATGTTATTCAAATCGGGAAGAGGGCGTAGGTCTTCGTCGTCGTGAGTATTGTGCACCGAAGGACTCATCCCTTCTGGTTCCTGTTTATTATGTATGATATACAACGATTAAAAACCACACAATGATTATTAATAGAAATAGAAATAGTTCTCGCAAAATAATAGTTCTTACCAGAAAGGTATTATACGGTGCAGTTGAATTCGGCGGGTCATTTTGTTCAACATATGAAAGATCAAAATCATCCCGTGAACGTGTGTCACTGTTATCTTCGTCGTAAGAGTCATCACTATTCGAGAATAACTCTTGGTAACTGTTGAAATCATCACTTTCCTCATCATTATCCTGAAAATAAGATTCATTGTCACTGCCATCTAGGACGATTCTTGACATGTAATAAGAATGACCCACCGTCTGATGATCTGTGGCTATTTAAAAAAAAACAAATTGTTTATTCATTTTTCTAAAAAAAGAATAAATTAAGGACGGAATTTCCCTTTGAATTTTATATACGTACCCAAACCTTACAAAGAATCGAGTTGTGTGGTCGTTACTGGGTTCTCTAAAGTATCAACATTTTCTTGGAAATCCTTGGATACATTTTCAAGTAGACGATTACCGGGCAAAACCTCATCTTCAGCCAAGAATAAGTTTTCAACACGTCGATCATTTGCGGCCCGTTTACGAGAGTTGTTGGTTGACCGTGGCACAACTGCCGGTAAACCCTGAGCAAGTTTCCCCAAGTATATCTTATATGACCCATTATCTTCCCCATCATTATCGGCCATTATTCCTCGAAAATTATTCTATATTTGATTACATAATTTTCCAATTAAGTCGGTAATAATATCTAGAATTTATCGCATTCCCTCAATTCAAAAGACGGTTCCACGGGATTAATTTGCACTTTTAACACTAATGATAACACCGGGTGTTGAATAATCTCAGTTTTTTTGCTACTGATGTTGCAGACCGCTGCTTTAATTATTCATGTATGTTCCCGCTTATGTTTTAATCAACACGGCAATTACCGCTATCCAAAAGGATCAACATGTAACTAGCGATCCCATGCAGTACCGTCAAAAGTAGGGAACAAAAGTATTACGAGTATTTAAGTCCATCATTCCAAGAATCAGTATAATATAATAATATTTGAAAGTCAATAAAATTAGATATCAATAACGCAATTGAAAATTTCTTTGAAATTCTTACCAATTTCTAAGATGTTTTGTGTTCACTGTGTTAGTGTACTTAAAAGCATTAGAACATCCTCCTTAATACTGACATTACTGTTTGGGCAGACAAAAAGACAATATTTGTTCACCACCACATTATCCCGAACACGTGCTGTTTAGCAATAAAAACCCCAAGGTAATTTACAAGTTGTAAGCCGTTTTTTATTCATTCGCACAAAAAGTTTTGTTTAGCTGTTTTCAATGTTTCATTTAGGAGGCAGAGGAAGATGTCTCATTTGCTCTCGCAAAAGTTCGCACTTAACCGTAAAATTCAAAAATGACGAATTACTTATGGTCACCGAAACGAGGAACGTTATCAGAGACGAAACTGAACCCTTTTCCTACACAAAAGAATATCTTATTGGAATAAGACGCCCCGGAGAAGGAAATCGGACGCAAAATTTTTCAGCCACAATTTTTTTGCTAGGAGGTGAGATAATATATTTCATGTGAATAAAGTTACGTAGTATGTATTATAACATTTTCAGATATTGCATATAGTTTTCTATTAACATTATTGCCAGCCCTTATTGCTTATAGATTGCATCAATAGTTGAACAATGCACCCTCATGCATTAAGGTCTACTTGCACGGGTGTATTAATAATGGCAATCTTTGTTTATTGATTTTTGGTTTGGTTTGCAGACCGCAGAGAGAGAACAAGGAATTTACATGATGTTTGCTGTTGATGCAAGCTGTAAGCAATAAGGGCTGTGACGATAATCTTACTTGTAGTAAAGATGTTTAAAGTACTGACGTTTTCAAATTCAAAAACTTTCTACTTTTCATATTATAGACGACAAAAAGGAACTTGATGACTTAGCAGGCAAGTATGAGAACAAAGAAATCAACTTGGGCGAGATTGTCCTGATTCAGAGAAGAAAATCTGAGGAAACTAACACTCAACAATTGAGTCCAAGACCTGTGCAGTCTTCAAGAGGAGGAAACCGGAACACCGACTTCGTTTATGACACAACATTGAAGGCATCAATAAGAAAATCACAAAAACAACGAAAGAAGGACAGGCCGAAGAAAAAAACGTGAGCGATGATGAATACAACGATGAAAGTTCTGCAGTAAAGGTACCGAGGAAACACAACACCGGAAGTGTAAGGAGGGACGTGGAAGTTACAATAGGAAAGACACCTAAAAAAAGAAAACAAGGAAGTGAAAAAGAAGAATTGGGTTCCAAGGGAATTAAACTAAAGGCGTTAACAGAGAAACAAAAACGCCAAGAGCTGAATTTAGATGTTTTGAGTAAAATCAACGAAGATAGAGTCAAGGTTTGCCCGTGCAGAATATGTGCAAATATTAAATCTACTTTAATTTTTTTTTGTTTCAATCCTGATTAGGCTTTAGCTACCTCGTCTTCCCTTGGTAGCAATAACAATCGTATAGAAGATTCTCCTCTAGTGTTCGACTTTGAATCACAAAAAAAGATCTCAGTCCGTGAGTAATCCAAAACAAACAATCCACAAGGAACAGGACAATGGAGCAGTGGTGGTAAATGGAAAAAATACACAGTCGCAAGAGAAGAAACAGAGAAAGACGATGGAGAAATTATCAAAAGTAAGTGTCCCAAGTGTCACTGTCTTTGCTCTTGTTCATGTGTCAAATTCATGTTTCCTTTTAGACTCCCGCTGCAGATAATACTCGGACGGATAGTTCTGATGACTCTGAAACAATTGAAGAATTACGATCAAAGTCCGCAAGTACTCAGAAAGAGATCAGAAAAAAAACAGATAAGGAACAAGTCTACAACAGTTACAGACAAACAAAAGCAGCCAAACACAGTTGTTAATCAGAAAAAAAACCCGAAAATCTTGCCAAAGTTAGTCATGCCAACTTTTCCAACCCATAGATATTTATTTTATTCAAGTTTTCCTTTTTAGACTTCCGTTTCAAGAAACGCTCCAGAAATTGATACCGCTACGAATGAACTTGATTCACAAGGAATATCACAGTCACCAAGCAGTGCAAAACAAGTCAGTTATAACAATACAGTGAATGCTTCGATTGAAAAGGATGAAGAATCACGGCGGGAGACACCAGAAGTTTCGGACGGAGATTTCTCAGACAATATACAAGATTAAACGGAAGCTCAAAACAGTGCAATAAATTATTCAAATTTTGAAAATTTCGATGGGAGAGACGGAAAGGGAAAAATGGAGATTCACATTACTTCACATTGAGTGTAAAACTGAAATCGAAGATCTGAAAAATGACAGTCGTTTATTTCATATCAAGCTGGATGGTTTGTTAGGTATTTTGGAATCCTATTTATTCAGTCTTCATTCAACTTATTATTCTACCTATATAATTCAATCTGGTATCAGAGCTTTGGTCAGAAAACCCGCGCGGATGGCCAGGAAATCTGCAATAGACGTGCCTTCTAATACTGAGGATGATTCACTAGGGGAAAGCTCAGACAGCCTAGAGGAGGAATACGTGGATATTGAAGATCCTCCTGAATATGATGGTGATAACGGAGAAACTGCAAGACCAGTAACGGTTATTTTGTATTACGTTTGTATGAGCTAATTATATAATAGCAATTTCGTTATCATAAGGGCGTGTTTCCAATAAAGAAGGAATTCGTGGAACAGTTAAAAAGAGAAAGTCCGCATAAATTTGTTCTGGAGCTGATGCATGGCTTGTACACTATCAAGTACTTGCGGAAGCACAAGATGACGAAAGCTACCGCTAAAGTAGGTGACGACTATAAAGTTGCAATGGCAAAGGCGGAAAAAGAAGAGATTTTCAGTATGAGTTTTGATCATTATTTTATTATACATTTGGTGCAATATAGAAAAGTTATAAATGTTATATTCATTACAGGGGTCACGAAAAACACTTTTCCAATGGTAACAGATCGGGCCATTGCGGATGCGATTCGTCAAAAATTCAATCAATATCGCATGAAGAAGAAGATGGTGCAAAAAAATCATCGAAAACGTCCTCGTCGCCACTGAAATGATCACAATTCATTAGCTTTTTTAAAACATGCTACAATTTTGTTCATTTTGTTCAACCAAGATCTCATTCCTAATATTGTCAGAAAATACAACTTTTTATTTGAACTCCGCCTTGTATAATTTTGTCCTGACCCTTAATTGCGCATTATAAATTTTCTTCACTACGACTCGCTATAAAATAATATATAATTGTATACACTGTTTTATAAGGAGGTATAGATAATATTGTGTATATCGCACTATATTGAGTCTTATACTTACTACTAACTACTAACTAACTTTTATACTAACAATATAGAACAATATTCTATAGAGTTATCAAGTGGTGAAAAGTTTCTAAAGACCACTATATCTATACAATGTTTATACAAATTTTATAAAAATTTTTTAACTGGGCAGGAACACAAAAAAGCAATTGCCCAAACCTATTTAAAATGGCCTTGTGACTATGCGCGGGTGATTCTTCTAAAACAAACTGTGGACGGTAAGCAATTGTTTGTTTCTTTACTAGTGTAACATTATGCATTTAAATTCTATGTGTTTGTTTCTATTTCTTTTAACCTATTTGTATTCTATTCTTATATCCAATAGCCATCATCGCTAAGAGGCCACCAGTGGAAGCATACATGGAAACTCCTGTGGATCCTTACGCTGGAAGGACTGTGGACGATTACTATGAGTCGACCCAGTTCCTTGTGTGCCAATTGTGTTCCTTGTGTCCATCATTCATATGGTGTCATCTTTTTCTTCCATAATCTAATTTCCTTTTATTCTCTTAAGGATTCGATGCTAGGAAGGCGCCTTACGAACGAGAACGTAACGTTGTCCACCAAATGACAGAAATGACAGCTATGCCAGCAATGCCGGGCCCATCAAGAGAGACTCCACGAGCAACGCCTATTCCGGATCATCAGCTACGGTAAAAAAAAAAAACATGTTTCTCTATTATCAACTTGTTAATTTCTAACAATTTATTGTTATTGACTTTTTTCCCTTTAGTTTGGTTGAGCCACGTCGCCTGGAGTACCCACTATTGATGGTGTTAGGTGAAATGCCGGGCCCATCAAGAGAGACTCCACGAGCAACGCCTATTCCGGATCATCAGCAACGGTAAAAAAAAACATGTTTCTCTATTATCAACTTGTTAATTTCTAACAATTTTTTGTTATTGAATTTTTTCCCTTTAGTTTGGTTTAGCCGCGTCGCCTGGAGTACCCACCATTGATGGTGTTAGGTGAAATGCCGGGCCCATTAAGAGAGACTCCACGAGCAACGCCTATTCCGGATCATCAGCTACGGTAAAAAAAAAACAAGTTTCTCCATTATCACAAAATCATAGGTCCATTCTATAATATGATGGTGTCCATCATTGATGACCATCATCAAGAGGTCATCAAGCTATCCAAGAATGGCGAATGCTTCACATGCTTCAATAATTCAGCCAACAAAACCACTGGGGGGGGGGAGGTTCAAGCTCAGCCGAAAAATACTGAAGGCCCCAATGGAGTTCATTGGGAATGTGGTCAATATTTTCCTGGTTGCCCGTGACAGCAACGGGCGGCCCATCCCGCTCTACACTTTTATCGAACTCCGGCGATGGGTATCTGAAAATATTGTTTAGTTAAATAACAGCCATGGGCATGTTTACAAAGCATGTATTTTTGTCTTAGCCTCCTTTTCCAGCTTCAGGTGAATCTGTCACGGCCAGTCAGTCTCCAGTGGTCAAGACTCAGGTTTAAGAGTGGATGTCGGGTTTCAGGGCTAAGTCGTCGGGCGATTGGGAAAGTTTGCGCCAAAACTACTGTTTTAAAAGGACTTTGAATTTATACATTTTTTTCTCTAATCTAATACAAAATGAACCTACAAATGCAAATTCATTCTATAGTTTTTAGTGGACAAGTGAATGGTTGCATTTGTCGAGACCAAGAAATAAAGGTTGATTTTGTATTCAAGTCATTTGGCATGAATGTTCGCACACAAATGGCTTGTCTTTGAAAACAAAATGAAACAACAGTGTCAACACACGAGGTGTCAGTTCACATAACAGTTTGTACAAAGCACTAGACTAATAAGAAAAAATGGAACAGAAATGTTGCATAGCATTCTCTTGTGTTTGCTGGATAGTTTAGTCGTTCGTTCCTAAATGTTTTCCAACGGGTAAAATGTTTGTTTTACAGTATTTGAAATATAAATGTTTCTAAAACTTGTCAACGCAACTTAGGCTAACGATGATTTCATTCAACAGTAGTAACAAATTGTTATACGGTAAATTGTTTGGATCGCGATTAATGAGTACTGTTGTTGTTCAAGAACTTTTTAACATCTGACATGGCGAGATACATCAGCTGCAGCCTGTTTCAGATGAAAAATTTTATGAAATACAGAATGTTCATTTTCACTTTTAGAGCTAGCCCAATAACATATTGTGATACAGTATACACATTACATACATTTTGGTGATGAAGGTAAGTATTTTTGTATTGGTGGAAGTTTGCTGGCTTTGAATTTTGCAATGTAACAACAGATCGTTTATGTACCTGCAACTATTATATCACATGTTAATGGAATGGAGAATTGTAAATGAGTTTTTTAAAGGAAGAAAAGATATTGTTTACCTTAAATTTTCATGGCGTTTCACTGCTGTGATTTATTACAGATGGGTTTTTTTCAAGATTGGGCATTCTGAATGTACAATTAAACTTGAATAAATACAATTGTTGACCATTAATTCATAGGTGAAATAACGTGTTTTTCTCTTTACGACAATATGTCGAGAAAACTCAGAGTCAGAGTTTTTACAAGAAAGTATTTGTCTGGAACCCATATGGAATCAATAAATTATTCTGAATTTTTAATTGAATATTATTGAAAAAGATTAAGAAATGGAATTCAAAAAAAGGAAATACCGTTTAGTTCTTAGATAAATGGTGCTAGACTTGTATTCAAAAATACAACTGATTGATGAATTGTAGTCATTATCAAAAATACAATATACAAAGTGGAATTGGTGACGTAGAGACAAGGACCAGTGGACCCTGTAGGTCACTAAGTTCTCGTTTTCCCACTTGGGTGGCGCTGATTGTTGTGAATTTTTATGGAATGCAGATGGCGCTGTAGTTTATGCGGGAAATCATTTCATTTCAATGTCTATTTCATGCCATTTTGAATATTTCAAGTCAATTGAAATGCCTAGATTTCCCGATTTTTCATGATAAAAATCTAGCAGACGACATTTATTCTTGTAGAACACTGGTCCTCTTTTTACCACTATAATAAATTGACAGACGCAGAAACAAGGTACCACGCTAATGATCTGGAGTGTCTAGCAGTAGTATGGGCCCTGAAGAAGCTCAGAGCATATTTATATGGTAGAAAATTTTTACGGACGGACAGCTCAGCCGTCCGTTGGTTATGCGAGAAGAATGAACTGACCGGTAAGTTCGTTCGGTGGATTTTACGGTTACAAGAATTTGATTTTAAGATCAGCCACATTGAAGGTATAGAAAATTGCGCGGCAGATGCTCTGTCCCGGGACCCCGTGGGGGAAAGCGAGACAGAACATGTAGTGTGTATTTTGACTAGTAATAAGCCACTGGTCTACTCTCACTGCGTGCCATTTTTACCTATTTCGGACGAGGATTAAATAAAAATCATAAATGAAAAGTAAAAGAAAATATTGCAGTATCTGGGGGGTCTTGTATGAGAAAAATCTGTCTGGGAGAGGACGAAAATTCCTTTTATGTGTCCCTAACTCCCACCGTGATTAAATTTAGGAATTTTGTCATGATGATCCATCTTCGGGGCACTTGGGGTTTGAGAAGATGTTAGGTAGAGTCATGGAGAGGTATTGGTGGCCGCAGTTGAATAGAAGTGTTCGGTGTTATGTTTTATCGTGTTCATATTGTCAATTGCATAAAAATGAAAGAGGGCGCCCTGTCGGTTTTCTCGATCCATTTCCCCCACCTTCCCGCCCCTTCAAATCCCTCAACATCGATCACCTGGGTCCTTTCAAGACTACGGCAGATCGTATGCAGTACATAATCGTCTGCGTCGACTATCTGACCAAGTGGGTCGAGTCTAAAGCCGTTCCGGATACATGCAGCAGTCACGTCATCCGAATCCTTTGGCGGAACACAATTTGTCGTCACGGCCATCCTGATCGGCTAGTCAGCGATCAAGGGTCCGCCTTCACGTCGAAGGAGACTGCGGAAGCCGTGGGAAAGTGGGAGGTAAAACACGTGTTTGCTAAGGCGGAACATCCTCAAACCTCCGGCCTCGTCAAAAGGTGCAACGGTACGCTCAACTTGGTTCTTCCCGCTTATGTAAATGTCCAACACAATGACTGGGACGACCACCTTTCTGCCGCCATTTACGTCATCAACACAGCCCAATAGAGCACAACAGAACGGGCTCTATTTGAGCTGTTATAGGGAACGCTGCCTAACACCAGCCTTGAGAATAAATTTTTCTGGCCGCCGGAAGCCCCTGAACCCTTCGACATATTCATAGAGAGAATTCGGCAGATGAGAGAAAACGTTCAAATCCGGATAATCGAGAAACAGAAGAAAACGAAGAGCTACGTGGACGCTAGTCGCTGGGTAGTGCGAGATTTATTTCCCGGAGAACTAGTTCTAGTGCGCCGACATGTGGAAAAAGGAAAAACAAAAAAGTTCCTCCCGAAGTTTGTCGGTCCTTTCCAGGTAGTTCACAAGGTGTGCTACAAGTAAG
Organism: Ceriodaphnia dubia; assembly: GCA_022539655.2. Taxonomy (NCBI): domain Eukaryota; kingdom Metazoa; phylum Arthropoda; class Branchiopoda; order Diplostraca; family Daphniidae; genus Ceriodaphnia; species Ceriodaphnia dubia. The sequence goes on from JAKUCG020000088.1 coordinate 236,506, forward strand.
TAAGAAGAAAAATTTGAGAAATTACTCTAACACATTCTTGTACAGCAAACTGAGCTAGCGCACTTTTGGGGTCCGTTTTTTCATTATTCAGATGTGTATTGTGAAACAATGGACCGATTGACAAAAAAAACTTAATAAACAAGCCAAACAACTAAAATTTTGAGTTGATACAAAATATGGACGACATCCTTTGAATTTACCCTATAACATACTTTAGTGAATGAAAATCATACGTTTTCGGTCCATTGTTTTAGAATACACATCTGAATAATGAAAATACGGACTCCAAAAGTGCGCTAGCTCAGTTTGCTGTACAAGAATATTTCTCAAATTCTTCTTCTTACTTTCAAAGGTAGATGGGTTAGAATTTAGAACAATCGGACGTGATTTCTTTGTTTTTAACAGGGAAAATAACTGTTACCAGTTGCTATCATCTTCAAATTCGTCGATGCTTTGAAGCATTTCCCAACTTTGATTGAAAGAATCGCCTATTATGCCAATGCTAAAAATCGTTATGATTCATAGCGATTGTGGGGGGTCTAAATTTGATTAGATTTTGTCCATTTTTTGCTAAGTTGTAGATCTAGTAGTGTCTTATATTCTGTGTAACCGGCAAAAAAAATTCTCATTCTATCCCCACAAGCGGACCCAAAAATGACAAAATTTAGGCTATTTTGCATAAAAAGGTGGCGTGGGGGGTCTAAATTTTGTTTTTAAATTACAATCAGAGTAATATTAATGACCCAATACACCCCAATCTCAAAGGGCGCAGTGAAATTCAAAAATTTTGCGGAAATGAAACACCCTAATGGTTACGCCACCTATCATATCATGTACAGTGGTGCCCTGTAACCTACCCAACGGAAGGATCGTTTAGTAGCGACATGGGACGAAATATTATTACGCTCCGGACCACGGACGTGAGAGAAACGCTTGGAGAGACGCTGCTTCGGCCTCTAAAGCCCGGCTTCTGTCGCGATCGTCGATTACTTGTCTGATTGAATATATCGGTTAAGCAGCCATCTTGTCTCACGTTTCTTTAATTCCTTCACGTACACAACAGTAAGAAGGTGGAGTACGTGAAGTTGCTTTTCGAACACTCTTCAATCTTCTTAGTTCCATAACGTTCTTCACGGGCTTTACACAATAGCAATTTTTTAGGTGCAAATAGAAGTTGGCAAGTGCTTCAATTTCGGAATAAGCACGTGCTTTTATCATCTCGCTTTCAGGATGAAGCATAGTAAGAGTCAAAGCACGTGAAGTTGCTTGTGGAAAACACTTCAATCTTACTAGTTCCATCACGGGCTTCACGGGCTTTACATCACAGTGATCTTTTGTTGGCAAATAGGGGTTGGCAAGTGCTTCAATTTGGGACTAAGCACAGACTTTTACCATCTCGCTTTCGGGATGAAGCATAAGCTTAAGAGTCAAAGCACGTGAAGTTAGTTGCGGAACACACTTCAATCCGAATAGTTCCATAACGGGCTTCACGGGCTTTACATCACAGCAATTTTTCGTCGGCACATAGAGATTGACAAGCTCTTTAATTTGGGACTAAAGACGTACTTTTATCAGCTCGCTTTCAGGATTTAGCGTAGTCAGAGTTGAAGCACGTGAAGTTGCTTATGAAACACACTTCAATCTTCCTAGTTCCATCACGGGATTCACAAGCTTTATGTTAAGAGTAGAAATAGAGAAGAACACAAGCGTGAATGCGCAAACTGACTTTATTAATCTTGTGAACACAGTCACTACCCTGAGAGGAGATTATAATCATCACAGTATATATAATTAGTACATTGAACATAATACTACATGATATCAGGTCCAACACAGGTACACAAGTATTATTACAGTACATTTACAAGTAAAGGCATAAGCAAGAATGACAAGAAATGACAATGGTCAGGCTGAAACCTACCGGTGGGAAAACAGACGAAGCTAGCACCTGAGACTAAACAGCATCTCATTTGATTGCGCAGTCTGGTTCTCTCCCTCAAACCGGACGCTGCTGCTCATATTTCGTACATAGTTTTTAGTATTTTTTCTCTCTCCCTGGTTCTTGTCTTCATAACTAGTCAGTCGCCTTTCCCTCTCCGTTTCGTCTTCTCAAGTCAACAAAGGCTGGTCCAGCTAGGGGCTTTGTGAATATATCGGCCAGCTGGTTTTTAGACTCGACATAATCGACAGTGATTTTCTTTTCTTCTACGGCTTGTCTGATGAAATGGTATCTCAGAGAGATATGTTAAGTTTTGGGGTGAGATTCCGGATTGTATAATAACTTCACTGCTCCTTGATTGTCGCACAGCAACGGCACTTGCTCCTCTAGTCCAGTGAGATCTTGAAGCAGGCATCTCAACCAAACGGCGGCCTTGGTCGCTTCGCTGGCAGCAACATATTCAGCTTCAGTAGTCGATAACGAGATGCAGTTCTGCTTTTTGCTTGACCAGGCGACGGGTCCGCCTCAGTAGAAGAAGATGGTTCCCGAGGTGGAGCTGCGATCATTAATATCGCCGGCGAAGTCAGCGTCGAAGTACCCGAGGATGCCTTTTTCACTACCACCGATCCATAATCCAAGGTCTTTGGTCCCCTTTAGATACGCAAAGATTTGGATTACAGCTTCCCAATGTGTGCTGTCAGGGTTTTGAGAATACTTCGCCACCTGTCCGACAGCGAAAGAAATATCTGGTCAAGTGCTGAGGGACAGGTAGAGAAGAGCGCCAACTGCGTGCTTGACTGCTTGTATGGGTACGGGCAGGCTAACATCTCTCCCTCGCTCTTCTCCGCCGGCCGGTTCCGGTTCTTTAGAAGGCGATTTGCAGGATCAGCAGGAACCGTGCGTGCATGTTTGTCCGTCATGCCAAAACGTTCAGATAGTTTTGCTATTACATGTTCTTGTGATAGGAACATTCTCCCATGTTGTACGTCTCGAGTGATGTTGATACCAATAAAGCAAGTGGGCAGGACGATTCTTACTTGAAAGAGATCGCCAAAGTGGGCATCTAGTTCCAAGAGCGCGTTTTTATTACTTGCACCGAAGATGATGTCGCCCACATGGACAATGGCGATGATTGTGAGTTCTGCTGTTCGTCGAACGTAGATGCATTTATCTGCGGAGCTGTTCTTGAGGCCGAATTTGTCTATCGCATCTGGGAGCCTGTTTGAAACCATAAAGAGACTTAAGCAGAAGGCACACGTGATCTTCCTTGCCGGGACAGACGAATCCTTCGGGCTGCTTCATGTAGATAGTTTTGTCAAAATCAGCGTAAAGGAATGCAGTCTTTACATCGAATTGCATGATTTCTAGTTTTCTGACGGCAATCTCGGCTAGAGCTGCCTTGACCGCTTTTTGGTGGGGGACAGGGGAGAAAACCTCGTCAAAATCGATGCCAGCTTTTTGTCGTGAACCAATAGCGACCAGTCTCCCTTTGTAGCTCTCAGAGACTCCTTCGTAGGCGGGTTTAACTTTTCCAATCCATTTGCAATTGATGGCGGAGCAACCGGGTGGAAGGGGGACTAACTTCCAGGTATTATTTTCGATGAGAGAGTCGTACTCTTCTTTGAATGCTTTCATCCATTTTTCCGGGCAGCTGGTTTCTAGTGCTTGTTTGTAGCTTTGCGGCTCATTCGTCTCCGTAAAGAGAGCAGACGCATGATTTGCCTGGAACTTGTCTGTATGGTTGTGAAGAGAGTAAGGCCATTAGATACAGAGATAGGAAAAAGATGATCAATTCTGACAGGCTATACTACCAATGAGATCCAGTTGTTGACGTTCAATGGCAAGACTCCGTCTGTACTCGTTATACCGGGCACTATATTGGGGTACGCGATTCGATCTGCCATTAGTTCTGCCAAGGGGAGGTTGAGCTTGGTCGACTGTCACCTCTTCATCGATCTGGTTGTCGTCCGGATTGTTGGGAATCGACAAAAGATCAGCTACGTTAACCTGATTCTCATCCATGGCATGTACGGGAAAATCTTCAGGAACGTTTTCCTGAACATCGTCAGTAATGTCATCATCAACTTCTTCCGTCTGAGTGACATTCACTACCGGAGCGTTTTGTTCGTCAGATTCAGTGCCCAGATCCTAGGTTATTAGACCGGTTGGTGTACAGAGAGGAGTAATGGGAAAAATATGAAAAAATATGTTTTTTTGTGGTTATTGATTCAAACAATTCAGAAATCTTATTACCAGTCCAAGATTCTCAGTAACGAGAAGAAGAGGATCAAATAAGCTGCAGTCCGATTAATTTTGATCGACAGATTTTGACCCTTGAATATCGCTGATCAGTAGTTTTTCATCGAATAAAACATCGCGGCTTTGGATGAGTTTTCTGTTGACAGGATCCCAGAGTATCCATCCTTTCGTCTCTTCACCATAGCCTACGAACCAGCATGGAATTTCTTTTGGGTCCAGCTTTTTGTGTTTCTGGCTCGGAACGTGGAGATAGGCGCGGCAGCCGACGATGCGAAAATTTTCAATGTTTACTTTTCTGCCGTAAAGACGTTCAAATGGAGTTTGTGAACTAAGTAGACATGTGAACTTTCAGTATAAAAATACAACCTAAGTAACAGAGAGCTTACACTATAAGAAGGGGAACTTGACTAGTAATTTCATGCTTTAGGTTCCAACTCAAAAACGGCTAAATCTTTCCCCTTTTAATAAATATTATGTGGGTGGAAGCATTTGAGTTTAAAAACCTATTTTTGAACTGCCTAATGTCAAGCTAGGCCCGCAACCCAAAAATGCTTTGATTGAACAAATATTTATTTGCAAAAGCTAACAGTGTATGTTTAAGAACCTCTATAGGTTATTGCATTCTACTCTTCCAACTACCATTAAAAATCGAGTATAAGTTTGTTGTTGTCACGATTTGAACAAAATGGTGAAATGTTGTAAGAATTTTGAAATTTTAAATATTCCGCTTGTATAGTTTATTTTAATATCTCCCAATAATCAGGCCTTTAGTTCAAGCCACTAAGCGAAGCTACTACTAACACGCGCGCACTAATTATCGTAACGGCTGAACAATAATTAAACAGGTTAAGCTTAGTTTAACAAAAGGTAGATCCTCCTACTGGGAATTGAAACTGGGCCTTCTGGGTGAGAACCAGCTATCCTTACACCTAGAAATTATGGGATTAATTTATTGTAGATCTAAAATGTCTCACGAACGTACTAATTTGGTAGTATTGAGCAAGATGAATTGAACAATAAAATTGCATGAATAATTTCAAGACGCCGCATAGTTTCTTGACAACGCATAGTGATCTCGATAGTAGAGTGGCGCAACAGAAGCGTGCTGGGGCATAACCCAGTAATCCGTAGATCGAAACTATTACGCTCTGTAACTGTAACACTCTGTAACAGTATTTTTTTTAGTCTGCTCACGTATTTTTTTAAGATGGCCATGATAGTTTCGTTGGTTGTATTATATTCATCGTGATAAACCTTGCGCGTAGACATTACCTCGCGCCTTCTTTAGAAATTCTCGTGTAGGATATGTTTTCAATTCAATAAGCATAGATGGTTCAGTGGTAGAATGCTATACTGCCACGCGGGCGGTCCGGGTTCAATGCTCTCGTAAATTTGAGTCTTACCTAGTCTTATGCGGTGAATTCTGGCCCCAAACCTAGTGATAATTAACCATAAGAGCGTGCTGAACACAATAGTGACAGTGTTTGTAACTCTTAAAGTGTAATTATTGGTACTTTTTCTATTTTACTGTCTCCAACCGTTTCCCTTCCCCCTTCCCCAGCTCCTCCACATGGTGAAATGATGCTGTACGAGAATACCGTTGAGATCGGGGTTGGAAACCCTAATCCCAGGTTTCAAAAGTCAACGTTTCATCGCCTTTTTGAAGATCTCGGTTTGGCCAATAAGAAATTCCATGGATTTGCTGAAAATGCTCTGGCAAGTTCTCAAGTTGTCCAAGTCACGTACCTCACTGCTGCTGAGGCTATTGAGTTTCTTCGGAAACATAGTGATATCTCTCCAAGACTCCTTGAAGGCAAACTGGTTAAAGTGGTTTAGCATCATAGCGTTTAGCAGTGGTCAAGTTTTTAAATTTTGGTGAAAAGTACAAGATCCTATCGACCCCCATAAATTAAAAAAAAATTTAATACGAGTTCACCCTTCTTGCTCTCATCGCCACGGGGTTAAATGGCGATTCCCCCTTTTCGAAAGGCCCCAGAATGGACGGTGTGACTCGTGAATTTCCAGCTAGGCAAGTAACGTCCATTTATGAAAAAAATCCACGGTTCAAGATTATCATGAACTGGTCGCTGAATTTTTTAAATCCAAATTCGTCAAAAAACCTGTCCGGGGGCCTAATTTTTCCCCGCCATAAACTCCCATGTTAAAACCACTAAAAGGGGGGATCGTCCATACCCTTCGTAAGGGTACTGTAGATTCTCATGATATTGTTTGTTCAATTTACAAACAAATATAACCAGTTTTAATAAGCTCCTCCTATTCTAAAACGGACGACATATTCGTCCAAATATCGCAGAACAAATGTAAACAATAGCAGATGAAGCAAAATTTGAAGGGGCTAAAAAGGGATTTTAGACAATTTGTCAGCTAAATTCATCTAAATTTAAGGACCGCCCATCAAATATGACGGAGGGTCTGTTTTAGAATAAGAGAAGCTAATTAAGATATGCCCCACTACACCCATCGATGCCAACAATTTCTTTGATTGTAAATGGATTCGGCCCTGTAGATGTTCTAGTAGATTGTGGAGCCACTTGCACTTTAGTTAGTTCAAGATTACCCCGCCCGCAGATTCCTTGGTCAGGAAGTGGATTTCTTACTGTCGGGGGTGTAGTCTCTCCAGAAGGCTCAGCAGAAGTAAAGATAGTTGATAACGGGTCACTTTTTTCAATCCTTGCTGCTGTATACGAAAATTTACTCTTTTCTATGATTTTGGGTATTGATGGGGTGAGAATACTCGGACTCGAAATCTGGTTAAATGATAATAAGGATTACATAACCCTGGAAAAAGATGTCTCAACGAAGCCTCCAATTGTCTCTAACGCTCTTACTTGTATTAACGAGAAATTGCCATGCTCAGCCTAAAGTAATGATGTTCCTTCTGTTCCTAAACCTATTCATGATTTCCCTTTGACCCAGCAATCGGAATCAGAATTACATCAGCCCGTTGAAAACTTTGATATCCAGTTATTGCCATATTCGATTGTTAACCTATCGAAAGATTCGGCCACGCTCGTTGTAAAAAAATACTCATACCATTTTGCCTGAAACTACTAGTTATGCTGAGTTAACATGTGGCTCATGTGATGTAGAACTGATGGTCGGAACGATCGCATATTGTAAACCTGGGAGAGAGTGGTGTTTTTCCGCAATGTATAATTAAGCCAAAGAATTGTGGCACGAAATTAGTTAATTGTCTCGTTGTCCCAATCACTAACCTATCGGAAAAGAAATTGTTCTTTAGTCGGGTTAATCGTTTCGGAACTGCAACCCCTGTCTGCTCTTTTGAAAACAACGGAATTGATAATTCTGTTGTTGCTATATGGGAAGGCAAAAATCCCGATCCGAAGGTCGAATATGGGTCTAAACTGACTAAGATTTAGGTGGGTGGTTTGGTGATGTTCATTTCGATATTCTATGCATCGATATTTTGATGCCGTATCGATGTGCCTCGATATATTTGTAATATCCTATTTAACATCAATATTTTACCTTCTCTTGTCAAAATTCATTGTGGTGACTTGAATGATATTAACTACCTAAATTTTTGGAAATCTCCAGATTCAAAAAATGTTTATCTGACGGACGGCAAAGCTTCCGAAGAGAAAATGCTAAGAGAAATTGTGAACGTAGCTCTTCCGTCTCCCGTTGTTTCAGATGCTGGGTTGGCTTATTTGGTTCGCCAGCATCGCAAACATACCCGTGTGAAAAATGTAGCAATTGGCTAGCTACAAACTAGTTAGTCAAAATGATTGGTTTTAGTGGTTTAAACATGTCGTTGGCGAGCTAGCTAAGATACTCACTTACGAAAAAAAAGTCAAATTGAAGTTAGAAACTTTAATAGCTTAAATAATACTGCTATATTAACTAGCTAGGTAATAAATTTCAAAAATTGGTTGTACGAAATTGTGTTTCAATTTTCCTGTTTTTTACAATTGCATTATTGCACGTTTTCAAAATATCCGTAAATGGCACTACTTTCCATGAAGAACACAAAATGCGAGTTATACGATAACCGTAAAAAACAGCAATTCAGTAATAATTAATCTTGGACTAATAAAAACAGAGGCAAGAGAGTAAACAAACAATTGTGCTACGTATATTCGACTGGTTTGCTGATTCGGGAGCTACTTCCCATGTGACGGACCAACGGTCACTCATGATGAACTACAAGCCCATCCCTCCTGGATCATGGATGGTTTCAGGCATAGGTGGGTCATCCTTACCTGTACATGGCCAAGGGGACATCCTGATTGTTACTGAGGTAAATAAATCAAATTCACAACATGAAACACAAAATCTCATATAATTTTCTGTCTTAGGGAGAAGAACAGGAAAGAATTATATCACCAGTACTTCACGTACCAAATTTGGGGACAAACCTCTTTTCAATTGTATCAGCAACAGATGCAGGCATGAAGGCCGTGTTTGTCGACAATAAGGTGAACATTTTAAATGGTTACGGAAGCATCTGTATGAGAGGTGACCGCGCGGGAAAAACAATGTACCATCTCAGGCTGAGATCGAAAGTCAATACGGAACACGCTGCTGTAGCAACTGGACATCGGCCGTCTTCGACCTTATGGCATGAACGATTGGGCCATGTGTGTTCAAGAAATATAAGAATAATGTATGCAATGAAGCTTGTCAACGGCCTTCATTTGGATGACACCAAGGGAGACCCAAGAATACTTGAGTACTGTAGCGGCTGTGCAAAAGGGAAAATGCACCGATTACCTTATCCGTCTTCAACCCAGTACAAGACTACATTTATTGGAGAACTAGTCCATTCTGATGTATGTGGACCGATGTCATATACTTTTCACTTGGAGGGGCGCGGTTTTTTGTAATTTTCAAAGACGATTACAGCAAATGGATAAGTGTACACTTCATGAAGAACAAGTCAGAAGTGCCGACCCATTTTGAATCTTTCCTTGCATTGATCAAGAATCAATCCGGCAACTGTATCAAAACTCTAAGAAGTGACAATGGAGGTGAATACGAGAGTGGAAATTTCTCCAAAACATTTGTCGAATTGGGAATCAGACACGAAACTAGTGCACCGTACTCACCTCAACAGAATGGGGTCGCAGAACGTGAAAATCGAACCTTGATGGAAATGGCAAGAAGCATGATCTATTCTAGCAAAAGCAAGATGTCTCTTTGGATTTGGGGTGAAGCCACTGCGTATGCTGCTGACATCTTAACAGCTTAACCGAAGTATTGACACCTTAACAGAATTCCTTCAAGCAAATCCCAAGTTTCCCCTTTTGAAGCATGGACTGGGAGAAAACCAGACGTATCTCATTTAAGAATTTTTGGATCGAGAGCCTTCGTCCATATTCCGGATGCCAAGAGAACAAAACTTGAAGCGAAGTGCGTCGAAGGTGTTTTGACGGGCTTTTGTGAATCGACTAAGGCCTATCGTATCTATATCCCATCGCTCCGCAAAATCATTCACAGTCGTGATGTCATCATTGATGAGGAAGTTGGATACGGTGGAGACATTTCGAATCCAAGAGTGACTGACCACCAAGAAAAATCTGAATTTGATCCGAGAAAATCTTAACAAATATGTTTTTTTTTATCCCTTTCTGAAGAAGCGTTCACTAGCCTTGTACTTGATCACGAACCCTCCAAGCCATTTCAACCAGTAAGTGCACTACTGATAGAACCGTACGTGCCCATCAGCTACAAGGATGCCATATCCTGCCCAGACTCAAAAAAATGGAAGGCGGGGATCGACGATGAGTACGCTACTATAATGGAAAACCAGACCTGGTCAGTCGTACCACTTCCGGAAGGGCGGAAGCCCATCAAATGCAAATGGATACTTGATTACAAACCAGGACACATAGGCGTGGAAGCCCGGTACAAGGCAAGACTTGTCGCCTGTGTGTACGCTCAACTATAGGCGCGTTTTGGCGATGCACAGATGAGCTGAACCTAAGACCAGTTCAGCTCAACCGTCGTTTTGGTATAAACCGGGTCGGTAGAGCTGAACTGAACCGAGTAAAATTTCGCTGTTTCGTCAACCGAGCTTGACACCACGGTTGAGCTTGCTCGGTTCTCGGTTGATGTACGCTCCACCCATTTTATGAAATCCATCAATAAATTCTATCTGGCAACGTCAACAAATAAGCAGACGACCTTCCAAAAATGAAACACGAAAATCTGTAACGTTATTTGAAATGATTTGACTGAAAATGGAGACACAAAGTACGTTCGAAATTAATTCAGAGGATCAACTTGAGTTTTTTGAATGTGAATTGAATGATTCCACGTCCGTCCAAGAAGAACAGCCCCAACAAACCGCTGCAGAAGGGCAGGGTACAAACAAGATTGCTGCGAAAATCATATGGAATGGCAAGAAAGGAAAAAGCCAGAAGGAACTTGACGACAACGCAACATGTGAATTCCTTAGTAATAAGTTTTGTATGAATATTGATGTAGTATACTAATGAATTTCCATATAGATTTAGTAAAAGAACATTGGGACAAGCTGAATGATAAAACAACTCGAAAAGGTAAAATCTGGACGTCAGTTGCTCAGAAATTGAATGACAAAGGATTTATCATTCAATCAACGAAACCTGGTCAAACTTGTTCCCAAAAATGGCAGAATCTTTTGAAAGCTTACAATAAATTTAACACCAAGGTGAATGCTACTGGCTCTGGATCTGATGTTTTAGACCAAAAGCCCCCATTTTACGACGAAATCGCAGAGATAAGTGGTAATAGCCACATTTAAAAACAAGTGTTATGGGGATTCTAATTTATTGCTTTTTCATTCAGGGTATGCTGATAACCATCATCCGCCATACGTCGGTGATTCTTTAATGAATAAACAAAACCCGTGTAGACTGAACGCAGAAAACCATAAACAACGATTGATTGCACAAGGTAATCATGCTGCTGTTGCATACCCAACGTTTTAAAAAATTAGCATTTTTTTGTAGAGAAAGAAAAACATCAGACAGGCCTTGTGAGTAAAAAAAAATCCAGACCTTCCGCCAGATGTTTCCCAGAAGGAAAATGTCGGTGGAAAATTTGTTGGAGATGAGTCTGACCAAGATATGAATTCGGAAAATGACATCAATAACAAGAGACGATCAGATGACGCAGACTTGCCGCAAGCGTTGAGCGCTCGCTATCGCTTACGCTAGCGCTTCGCTATAAGCGAGCGCCAAGCGCACCGCTCCGCTCATCGCTCCTATAAGCGCCATCTAATATCAGAAAACGAAATGAAAAGTCCAACCTCTGGCACTTGGAGTGGTTGTTCCTTTGATACATAGATGGCGCTGACCGTAAGGCGGTGGCGCTTAATTGAGCGAAAAGCGCGAGCGCGAGCGAACCCTTTTCGCTCTCGCTTCTGGGGATTGAGCGACCGCTAAGCGATCGCTGAGCGGGCGGCAAGTCTGAGATGACGACTCAGATTGCGCCGAATCTCAGAGCCGTGACAAAAGAAAAAGACTAAGAAAGGCTTCCAAAGTCGACAAACTTATGAATTTTGTTGTTGAACATCACAAGAAAAGGGAAGAAGAAAAGAAGGAGACTAGGGATTTGAAGCAAAACAGACACGAAGAAAAGATGACTCAGTCTCAGCAGCTAATTGAAACATTGAGTAGGGCTTTTCAGCAAACAGAGACAAACAGGTACAACTATACTACAAGTGAAGTAATACTACATATTTTCAATGGAAACTTCTTTTTTAGGGCAAATGAGCACTCCACTCGCAAGAAAAAGAAGAAACAAAGGAAAGAGTGCAATTCGTCACGATCTAGTTCATCATCTTCCGATTAAGCGCTTTATTCCGCCGCGGATAATTTGTTTTTAGTTTGATTGGAAATTGAATTGGTTTTGATACTGCCGAGTGTGTAAACATTTTTGTCGTTTTTCTGCATTTATTTTTTGAAACTACAGTTAGCAATACAGAACGTCATGAAAGAAGACTTTTCCATCCTACATCTACTACGTTCGACGGAAAGCTAAAACGTTTCGCGGCTCAAATGCAATTCGAATTTGGTCGCGCTTAACGTGGCCAGCACCACGAACGTTTTGAATATTGTTTGAGGGTTTACTTCACAATGAAGCGCAGCCGGATTACGAGTTGGAATGTCGATGTCTCCGTGCTCAATACAAATGTTGTGGATTACACAAGAGGCGACGGTAATATTCACACCATTCTCGATTGTGCTGTGTACATTTTGTAATCTTCTAAATCTGTTCTTCAAATCGCCGAACGCATGTTCAACTACGATCCTGGTTTGCGATAGTTTCTTGTTGAATCTTTTCTCCGATCTTGATATTTGTCCGTTTGGTGGATTTTTATACGGCGGAATTAACCATTCTTTCACTGGAAATGCAGAATCACCTATGATATGATAACGATAGGGATCTAGTACGGCAGCACAGTTATCATCAAGTCTTTGAAATAGGGAAGAACGTTGAAAAACGGTGGAATCGTGGGCACTACCAGGGTAGCCAGTAAAAATGTAGGAAAAACGCCTGTCCGGTAACACTGTAGCCATCAGAACAAAACTATGAAACTTTTTGTAGTTTCGGTAAGGTTTTTGTTCGCCAAACGTTGGATGGAATGGGATGTGGCATCCATCAATAGCAGCTATTACTCCTGGAAAGCCCGATTTCTCTTTGAACGATCGAGACACAGACCGCATCTCTTCACGAGCAGGGAAACGAATGAACTGGGACTGTTTATTAAAAAGAAACTGACACGTCATTCGAACTGCGTTCCATATTGTTGATTCCGTTCTGTCGAATTTGTCAGCCAACAGCCGAATGGCACCTTGATTTCCTAGGTACTGAAGTGATATCAAAAGAACCTCGATATTGTTCATCGGCTCACACCCTCCATGATATACTACTTCATCCCTGAATTTCTCCAATTTCATAAAATCAATAAGTACTGCAAATGTTGCCCGAGATACTCTAAAGTGCCTCCAGAAATCCGCATCAGAATAGGAATATACAACTTGAATGTACCCTGATTGTCTTGGATGGCTTTCTGGAATCAACACAATAGGGATAAGCTTCTCTTCGACTCCATCATCACTACTGCTTTCACTCGATGAGCTGCTATCATCAAGTAAATCGGACATCAATGCATTTCCAACTACAGCAAGTAATACTTTTTTCATCGTTGCGTAAAGCGTGACACCTATTTGTGTGTGTTTTCACAAAGACAATGTGCTGTCAACTGTTTATCTGACAGTAGTCGTTCGACTGTCGTCTGATGCAAGAGGAAGGGATTGTGGGAGGAGCCAAGGCAGAACTACCATTTTGGCGTTCCTTCGGTTCAACTCGAACAGTTGAACCAAAGAGCGATTACTCAGTTCAACTTTTCAAAAAAAAATCATTTTGGCGACAACTCGTCACTCGGTACAGCTCTACCGTGAACCGAATGCAGTACACGCCAAAACGCGGCTTATATGGCATCGATTATTTAGAAACCTACTCTCCGATCGTGAAACACTACTCCATCCGTCTGGTGTTGGGCATAGCAGCGATAATGGATTTGGAGATGATCCAACTGGACATCAAAACTGCCTTTCTCGATGGCGTTTTGGAGGAAGAAATTCACATGCAACAACCTGAAGGATTTGTACTTCCTGGGAGAGAAGAAGAGGTTTGCCGACTACACAAATGCCTATATGGATTAAAACAAGCATCATGATGTTGGCACACAACCTTCGACGAGTTTATTACAACCTTTGGATTCGTTTGTAGCAAATATGACCCTTGTGTTTACCATCGCATCGGACCCAATAGAGAATTCACTATTTTGATAATCTATGTTGACGACGGATTTATTTGCAGCAACACGCCGAATATGCTCACTGCCATTCTCGAGTATCTAAGCATCCATTCCCAGCCGGTTCGTTGGCCTGGACATTTCACGTGATCGAGCTAATCGAGCATTGTTTGTAAACCAACCGGACTTTATCAAGAAAATCCTCAAGAGATACAACATGAGTGACTGCCATCCTGTTTCCATCCCTGCTGATCCAAGTAATAGACAAAGTCCATCAATGTCACCAAAAACTGAGGAAGAACGCAACCAAATGGAGACGACTCCAGTGAGAGAAGCCGTGGGGTCTCTTATGTATTTGATGGCCATGACTCGTGGAGACATTGCTCTTGCGGTTAATCAAGTGTCAGCTTTTGTCTCAAACCCAGGACCAGGCCACTGGGAAGCCGTGAAACGAATCTTTGCTTACTTGTCTGGAGCGGTCCATTACGGAATCTGCTTTGGAGGCACAGGTGTCGTGAATGAATCTTACCCACTAAAAGGATTCACTGATGCTGACCTTGCGTCAGACCTCACTGCTTGGAAATCGACAACTGGTGTCTTGTTTTTATTCCACGGAGAACCAGTCTCATGGGGGAGTAGACGGCAACGGGCCACGGCACTCTCCACAACGGATGATTGAGTTTTATGCTGCCTCTGAAGGAGCAAGAGAGGCCACCCTAGTACTTTAAATGCGGCTGAAATGCGGTTCGTGTGCTTATCTTTTATGTGAAACCGGTTTCAATCGCAAAGTCAGACGCATTTAAAGTACTAGGGCATATGGTTGAAGGCACTCCTGGCCGAGTTAAATATTCCAACTGGACAAGTACCTTTGTACTGCGACAGCAAGTGTGCTATCAGCATCATTGAGGATCATGAAATCACAAGCGAGTCAAACATATTGATGTTAAATACTTCTTCATACGAGATCAGAAGCGGTCGGAACTATCAAGATGCTAGGTGTCTCCACAGATGATCAACTCACTGATATATTTACGAAACCACTGCCTAGAAAGAAGTTCGAAAAATTCCGTGAATTAATGGGGATAAGAGATATTAAGCATTAATACTTGTTGAACTTTGCCAATGCTGTATCGGACCTGATTCTAAATTATGTTACTGTATGTACAGTATCCTGCAAAAAAATCCTACTACCCTTCTTAACATAATTTTGTACTTTTCCGCCATTGGTTCTTTTTCTGACGAATGGTGACAGGTCGAGTGGAAATGGAGGGTAGAGAAAATTTTGTCTTATGAAAAAAGGAGCACAATACGAGCAATTTTTGTTTTGTTTTCAGTTCTTAACTACAGTTTTCAGATATTTACAAAGTCAATGTCATTACGAAATGGATTATTCTTAAACTCCATCATTTTAATCTGATGTTATTGTTTTCTTGACGCTGCTTTAAAACATGTATCCCAGTTTTATATAATAACGTGTTTATTTCAACGTGCAACAAGATGTTTGACATTTGAAAGAATAAACTAAGGTAATCCTAAGCTTAATATTTTAATCATATTGTGGCATATTCTCAAATTTTCCAAAGGACTTTTTCTCATGCGAGACAACTGAGAGCTTTTTCTCATACCGGGCGAACACTCTGCGACAGTGCGAGTCAAATTGGTCCGCACAGGGCGTTTCTTATTACGGGCAGGGGTAGAAAATTGGTTGCGAGCCAGTCGCATCACCCCCATAAAGGTGTTTTTAATGAAGGGCAAGTTACAGTCTGCAAAACTTTTTTATCAAATTGGGCGTGGAAAATAGGAAAAGTTTTTTAATGAAAAATTAAATACTACTATGCCAAATTATACAAAGTAATATAGTATTTAATTGTTTACAGAAAAGCTTTTCCTATTTTCTAGGCCTAATACGATAAAAAAGTTTTGCGGACTGTAAAAATTGCCCTTCATTAGAAACACCTTTGTGCGGGTGTAATTGGTCTGCAACCAATATTTCTATTCCTGTCCGTAATAAGAAACGCCTTGTGCGGACCAGCACAAAGTGTTTGCCCGGTATGAAAAAAGCACTCAAATGTTTCCATGAGTTGATTTGGCTGGATAACTGATGTGCTTTCCCCCGATCTAAGTTCGTCTGCAATTGTTTACGTTTTGGTGCCCGCCGGAGTTTTCTGCCTTGCAATTTTTTTTATTTTTTGAAGGTTTTGGCGTTTACTGTGATACACATCAGTTCGTCTGCTTCTGGGAGCTGGATTTTTGTTTGTTTTTATTGTCCACAAATGAAAACCTTTTTCTCGTCATATAGTGTGCATTGACTTTCACAAATTATGTCTATTTGGATTCTTTAACATCGTAAGCAAGTAGTTAGATTATTTCATGCATGCCTTTAACCACTTTTTACTTGTTCAGGATCTGTGGATGACTCACAAACACTTTCCACAAATTGGTTTGGAAAAACCAAAGAACTGAAGAAGTTTTTTCTGATAGAGATAATCATCTCATACTGTATATAAAATTTTAGTTTGCAGTTGAAAGAATTTAATCAACGTAATTCAAAATACTGTATTACTGGTGAAGCATGGGACAAACAAACACTAGCAAAGGACGATAGACATCTTCTGTGTCCTGCTGATGGTTATTTGAGCGTAATTGTGGTGTGCAGTTATTATCAACTAGGGTAGGGTGTAGGTGTTGTGTAATCATATTAATTTGTTTACATGACATTTTTTTTTACAAACCAGATAACATCTTAATTTGAATGTTTCCTGCAGGAAACCCATTGGAAATAAGAATGATCAAACTTTAGTTGACAGCTGAAAACATTTACAAGTAAAAAGTATTTGATATTTTCAAAGACATGGTTTACAAATCAAAAGCTTTGATTATTTGTACATCTTTATAGTTTACTTGGTCCTGCTGTCCATCATTTGCCATGCCTGGCTGGTTCTACACTGCTCAACAGAAACAGTTAGGAGCAACAATAGTAGCAGAGATCTGGAGGCAAGTTGGAGTCGGCCATCCGTTCGGACGTTTTTATCAATCCCCAGCAAACCAGCAGTCTCAGCAACCAGCCGATAGAGATGCCATTGTCGACTGTTTTCCGCCTTACTATTGGGAGGCAAAGCACATGCCGGTGTCTCGTCATAGTAATTCAATAGCTGGCCTACCGCCAGCCGCCCCTCTGTCTCACACTTAAGTCCACAATTTAATGACATGACTTGTTCATTTGACAATGCAGGAGGTGGATCGCAAGCTGTTCTATTTCTCTGTTTACGAGTTGAAGGCTCAACTGAAACGACTTTATGCACAGATGTGCTATAGGGACTACTGAAGCACTCAGCAATCGTCAGTTTCCACACGAAAGAAAAAGGTTTGCCCCAGTCTGCTCCGAAAGCTACTTTTTTTCTTTTTTATTATTTTGTTTATTTCGGTATTTTCTCTATTGTTGAAATTATATTTTTCCCTACTTTTGCACTTTTTTTTGTTGATGGTGGTGGTGTAGTATTTACAGTTAGGCTGTTTTACGCAACGACCTGTCCGTCTTTTTCGTCTCTGTGCATTTGTTAATCTAATTTTTGATGTTTATTTTTTCTTGTTGGATTTTCATTAAGGTAGTTAAAATTGGCCGGAATTTTTGTGACCGTCGTCAATCTCACTGCTGGATACAAGACAACGATGCTGGCCAAATCCCAGTCAACGAGTAATCTCATGCGAATAAACGAGCGGTTTCTTTTTTCGTGGGGCTCTCTACCTGATTGTTGTATGGATTAATAACAGACAGTGATAACTGGAAGCCGGATAAGTGACGAGTGACGTCTGAATTTGGCCTCATGCACTGGATCGTGGTTTTCTCCTCGTCATCGTCCCTAACGGCCCCAAGTTAATGGAGAGCTAATTTGAACTGTTCAACAGCGGCCCGCTCATCAACTACCTCTGTCACTACACCACAGATCTCTGACTATCCGTCACCTACACCATAAGTCGGCGCAACCAACGACCAGTTGGCCAAGGATTGAGGGTTTTTCTTCATTCTTCGCTACAATTAAGGTTTCTTTTCCCTACAATAGGCCCTTCTGTAAGCCAGTCTCCCTTTTAATCGTTTTTTTTATTACAGAAATATCGGCCTACTTGGGAGTCAGTTTCATTATCCGACTTCGCTTGGCCTATTGTTTTTTAATCTTTGGGGGAAATCAGAGCCCACAGACGGAAATAGAGGACCTGGAAGCTCATTAGGCACTTAATCATCTTAGCGAACAATTAACCTATTATGGAGATGATGGAGGTTTGTAAATTGTTCGCTAACATGGTTGTTTTCAGTTACAAAGTGAAATATTCAGTAGGTATTGTCTGACCAGTGTCTAAGGAAAATATTCCGAATAAGATGCGAGCATTCACTGCCAGTGGTGAAAAACTTCTTTGATTGTGTTTAGTATACAGATTCAGTTAATAACTTCTCGCTGGGCCAAGACATTTGAAATATATTGACGTAATCAAACCAATGTGGCAACCTTCAATACATTTCATTATTCCCTGTCTTGTTTTCTTTATTGCCTGTTACATATAATTATTGATACTATGACAAGAATTAAGTAAGCAAAACTATTAGAAACAGGCATAACCAGCAACTTAACATGATTTAAACAGAGTAATCAATATTAAGGATATGGTCATTTGTGTTCTACCGTGTTGTTAGTTGCTATAAATTGAAATACAACAGTTTACACTACTGAAGAACCATAGCAGTGTCTAATAAGATAAAAATAAGATAAAATATAAATTGATGAAGAGATAAAGTGATAAAATAAATTGCTCTTCTTAGTTACTATTAAAACCATACGGGCTAATAAGCTAAAGGAGCAGCTTTTTAATATTGCTCCAGGTGATGCCGCTTTTTTCTAGATATGGGATAGGGATGGGTATAAGCTAAAGAATTCAGGATTTTCATATACGACGAATGAGAGAAAAATCGAAGCGGATAGTAGAGCACTTGGACGAGCAAGAAATTCTTAGCTTTTCTTCTGTTTTCATGGTCATATTTTGGAAAGGTTTCCATTGTTTTTAAACAATCTATTATATTTCGATTTTTTTCTCATTACGTTTTATCTGCATCATCAAATGCTTTGATGCTGATGCAGGCATATTCAGTAGTCGCATTACAAATAAGGTTTAAGTCAATCAGTTTTCATGTTAAGTGTCAGCAATAACTTATAGAAAAAAGTCTCATTACGAGACAAATAGCGATAAAAAGTTCATTAAAATTAAATGCGGAACACAAATAAAATTTGGACTGCAGCTTTTGCATCAATACCATTTTATTGAAAATGAAATATGCGATTTATACGGTAGAATTCATTTGATGTCACATCAATTAAAAAACTTTCTCTATTTAGTTTTTTTCAAATATAGCTTTGAAAATGATTTTCTCATTTAGACCCTTTGTTGAATTTTACCGGGTGAGGGATCGAACCCGAAACATCTGTGTTGCAGGGCAAGAGTGATCCCATTACGCCATCGACTGTGTTACATAACTGATTCTAAAAACGATCAATATTTGAAATCCAACAAGCAGTCAAAAAAACAATCGGTCATCTTTTTCAATGCAATTTTATATTTATAGTTTGTCCATCTTTCTTTTGCTATCCCGGGCTCACTAGCATTATTCATTAAACGACAGCAGGAATTAAGTTCCATGAAAAAGTTGCATCTAATGCGGTTCAAATTGCTGTAAATAACGAGAGTAGTTGTAAGATATAGGTAACAAGAAATAAAATAGAGTTAACAATGTGAAAGCTCAAACAAAACTGTATTTTTTGTGTCTCATTTTTAAAGAAATTGTCAAAATAAAATGTGAAAAATACCTCCAAACATGTAAAATGAGAACTAAATTAAACTGCTAAGTGTGAAAGCAATTAACAAGAATCTTAATTGCCAAACCAGCAGAAAACCATACACTCCGAAAAGAAGGTTCGTCGTAAGCGTTGGCAACTGTTTCCCAAAGCTGCTTCTTTGACAAAAGACGGCATTGGGAAATACTCTTCAACAAACGAGGCCAAACTACGTTAAATGGATCTAAGTTAGCACTACAATGAGGCAACACAATAGCAGAAAAACCATGTGAGTGGAACCACTCACGCACAATTTGGGCTTCAACTGTATTTTTTGTGTCTCATTTTTAAAGAAATCGTCGCAATCCAAAACTGGATTTCCAAAGCGCGAAATTCTGTTTATAAATTTTAGAACACAATTAGAATAGCAGTATATAGTTATATTACAATATAATTATTAATTGTTAGGAGATAAACAATAAATATTTAAAAGTTTAACTTACGAAAAGTTTTTGTGACTCGTAAAAATAACGTTACTCCAATTTACTTTTCTTCCTTCACCCTTGGTAGCGAAGTTCCAGCTATCATTTTCCTCTTGGGATCTCATTTTGATGGCTGTACGGTGTCAAGCGCCTGTCAACTCTGATTTTATAATGAAAAATGAATTGAAAACGCATGGCTTTTTATACTAGGAAAAAAGTGGGTAGAGGGGTTGAGTGCATTAGAAATCATACGAAAGTTAAACTAATGATGTGCTTCCTTTATACCCGCTGGAAATTTCAGGCAATACAGACTAGAATGTGAATACTTAACCCTTCCCCCTTTTTTAGCCGGACTTTTCTTATAATGGCGTCATTTCTCCCCCCCCCTTTTCTAACGATTTGCCTTTCGACACCTTAATAAATGGCCAAAGGATGGGATGAGGAACGTTACATCACTTTAAATGACGGGCTGGCCTGATTATTGATTTATCTTTATGCATTATTATTTCTTGCGAAGAGGGAAGGATAAGAAAACAGACAATTACTTTGTCTAAGAGAGCCAAGAGAGACCAAGAGAGACCAAGAGACGGGATGTTTAAAAGAATTCCCTTAAACATGTTATGTCTTAGTCGGACGGGAGATTAAGATTATATGTTTGTTGTTCCTTATCTTATGTAATAAAAATTGAAATTATGAACGAGAGGTTATCGACATTGTATTTCAGTACTTTGTCCAGTATCCGTTTGCTTCTATTACAAGCTGCAATCTAGACCTCATAGACAAAGCTAATTTCCTCCAATAATTGTGTTTTTCTCTGTAACTATCCCAAATCCCAAGCACCTTTTCCCTTACTTCGTCCGCAGAATTTGGACGAAAATACTCTAAATCTTTTACTATGTCCCCCCACACATTTTCTATTGGATTCATATCAGCCCCCTTCGGTGGCCAAGGCAGCAGCTCAATTTCGGGGTGTTGCCTGAACCATGCCTGAACCACTCGAGCTGTATGAATGGGCGACAGATCTTGAATAAATTTTACGCGACGACCGGGAAATCTTGCTTGGGCCGATGGAAGTAAAACGTCTTGCAAAATCCGAACATATTTCACGGCAGTGAGTTTTCCCTCCATCCGGACGAAATCTCCAGCTCCGCTGGCCGAAAACCACGCCCAGACGGGCACAGATTTCCTTCCACTTCCATCCCTTATCTGAACATTTTGCCGTTCAAATCTTGTGCCGTTTGTCCGATACGCGAAAACCCTTCCACATTCATCTGAACTATATTACAAATTAAAAAATATAAATATTTTATTTAGCATTATTTCTTATATTGTATGTTGTGTAAATAAATTTCATGTAAATAAAAAAATTCCTACCCAAAGGATTTTTCGTCGCAGTATATAACACCTTCCCAAAAAGCGTCGGTTTCACCAACATATGTGTTTCCAAACGCAAGTCTCGATTCTGCAAGAATAGGGCTAATGAAAAGCTTCCGAGCTGCCCGTCTCGCACGAATGTTGACTTTTTTCAGGCGACGGGCTATGGTTGATGTGCTGACTCGCACCTGAGCAACATCTTTAAATTTTTAAAATAAGGAAACATTTATTTTATTTAGGTAAACTTAGCCATTTTGTATACAAATTTAATTATAGTTTAGCAAAACATACCAGCAATTTCCTGGGCTGTGGTGATAGGCTTCGCAATCGCCGCATTTTTTATGTTAAGATCTTCTAAGGGAGTAGTCTTCCTTGGCCGCCCTGATCCAGGTTGTCTGTCTACATCACCGGTCTCTTCGTAACGCCTCTGCCAATACACGACAGTTGGCCTCGAAATGTCTAACTCACGACAAATTACACTAATTGATGCCCCACCTTTAGTTAAGGCTACTATGGCACCCCTCTCTTTTGCGTCCAGCTGCTTACGACCCCTATCCGCTCGAAACATGATTGTGACTGATTTCGGGTTCCCATAAAATCCACACGCAATAGCACATAGAAAAATCAAGAAAGGAAATTTGTCTACTATCCGCTTCGATTTTTCTCTCATTCGTCGTATATGAAAATCCTGAATTCTTTAGCTTACCCATCCTTATCCCATATGTAGAAAAAAGCGGCATCACCTGGAGCAATATTAAAAAGCTGCTCCTTTAGCTAATTAGCCCGTATGGTTTTAATAGTAACTAAGAAGAGCAATTTATTTTATCACTTTATCTCTTCATCAATTTATATTTTTTCATTCTACCTTGCTAGACACTGCTATGGTTCTTCAGTATTGTAAACTGTTGTATTTCAATGAATAGCAACTAAAGTCAACACGGTAGAACACAAACTACCATTCCCTTAACATTGATTACTTTGTTTAAAACATGTTAAGTTGCTGGTTATGCCTGTTTCTAATAGTTATGTTTACCTAATTCTTGTTATAGTATAAATAATTATATGTAACAGGCAATAAAGAACACAAGACAGGGAATGTTATGAAATGTATTGAAGGTTTCCATCCATTGGTTTGATTACGTCAATATATTTAAAATGTCTCGGCCCAGCGAGAAGTTATTAACCGAGTCTGTATACAAAACACAATCAAAGAAGTTTTTCACCACTGGCAGTGAATGCCCGAATCTTATTCGGAATATCTTCCTTAGACACTGGGAAGGAAAACAGACAATACCTACTGAATATTTCACTTTCTAACTGAAAACAACCATGTTAGTGAACAATTTACAAACCTCCCCCATCTCCATCATAGGTTAATTGTTCGCTAAGATGATTGTGCCTAATGAGCTTCCAGGTCCTCTATTTCCGTCTGTGGGCTCTGATTTCCACCAAAGAAAAAAAACAACTACAAAGATTTTACAAAAATAGGCCAAGCGAAGTCGGATAATGAAACTCCGACATTTCTGTAATAAAAAAACGATTAAAAGGGAGACTGGCTTAGAATAGAGCTTATTGTAGGGAAAAGGAACCTTAATTGTAGCGAAGGACGAGGAAAAACCCTCAATCCTTGGCCAACTGGTCGTTGGTTGCGCCGACTTATGGTGTAGGTGACGGATAGTCAGAGATCTGTGGTGTAGTGACAGAGGTAGTTGATGGGCGGGCCGCTGTTGAACAGTTCAAATTAGCTCTCCATTAACTTGGGGCCGTTAGGGACGATGACGAGGAGAAAACCACGATCCAGTGCATGAGGCCAAATTCAGACGTCACTCGTCGCTTATCCGGCTTCCAGTTATAACTGTCTGTTATTAATCCATACAACAATCAGGTAGAGAGCCCACGAAAAAGGAAACCACTCGTTTTTTTTCGCATGAGATTACTCGTTGACTGGGTTTTGGCCAGCATCGTTGTTTGTATCCCAAAACTTCCGGCCAATGTTACTGCCTTAATGAAAATCCAACAAGAAAAAATAAACATCAAAAATTAGATTAACAAATACACAGAGACGAAAAAGACGGACAGGTCGTTGCGTAAAACAGCCTAACTGTAAATACTACACCCCCACTATCAACAAAAAAAGTGCAAAAATAGGGAAAAATATAACTTCAACAATAGAGAAAATACCGAAATAAACGAAATAAAAAAAGAAAGAAAAGAAGCTTTCAGAGCAGACTGGGGCAAACCTTTTTCTATCGTGTGCAAACTGACGATCTCGATTGGAGTTGAACAAGAAGCTAGGGTCAGTAGCCTCTATAGCACATCTGGGCATAAAGTCGTTTCAGTTAAGCCTTCAACTGGTAAACAGAGAAATAGAACAGCTTGCGATCCACCTCCTGCTTTGTCAAATGAACAAGTCATGTCATTAAATTGTGGGCTAAAGTGTGAGACAGAGGGGCGGCTGGCGGTAGGCCATATAGGCTATTGAATTACTATGACGAGACGCTGGCCTCCAGATCTCTGCTACTATTGTTGCTCCTAGCTGTTTCTGTTGAGCAGTGTAGAACCAGCCAGGCATGGCAAATGATGGACAGCAGGACCAAGTAAACTATAAAGATGTACAAATAATCAAAGCTTTTGATTTGTAAACCATGTCTTTGAAAATATTAAATACTTTTTACTTTTAAACATGTTTTCAGCTGTCTACTAAAGTTTGATCATTCTTATTTCCAATGGGTTTCCTGCCAACATTCAAATTAAGATGTAATCTGGTTTGTAAAAAAAATTTAATGTAAACAAATAAATATGATTACACTACACCTAAAACCTACCCTAGTTGATAATAACTGCACACCACAATCACGCTCAAATACCCATCAGCAGGACACAGAAGATGTCTATCCTCCTTTGCTAGTGTTTGTTTGCCCTGTGCTCACCTGTAATACAATATTTTAAATTATGTTATTGATTAAATTCTTTCAACCGCAAACTAAAATTTTATTTAAACTATAAAATGATTATCTCTATCAGAATATACACTATAAGATGATTATCTCTATCAGAAAAAAACTCCTTCAGTTCTTTGGTTTTTCCAAACCAGTCTGTGGAAAGCGTTGGTGAGTCATCCATAGGTCCTGAACAAGTAAAAAGTGGTAAAAAGCATGAAATAATCTAACTACTTGCTTACGATGTTAAAGAATCCAAATAGACATAATTTGTGAAAGTCAATGCACACTATATGATGAGAAAAAGGTATTTCATTTGCACAATGAAAACAAACAAAAAATCCAGCTCCCAGAAGCAGACGAACAGATGTGTATCACAGTAAACGCCAAAACCTTCAAAAAATAAAAAAATTGCAAGGCAGATAACTCCGGCGGGCACCAAAACGTAAACAATTGCAGACGAACTTAGACCGGGGGAAAGCACACCAGTTATCCAGCAAAATCAACTCATAGAAACATTTGAGTGCTTTTTCTCATACGGGCAAACACCTTGTGCGGGTCAAATTGGTCCGCACAAGGCGTTTCTTTTTACGGGCAGGAATAGAAATATTGGTTGCGGACCAATTACACCCGCACAAAGGTGTTTCTAATGAAGGGCAAGTTATACAGTCCGCAAAGCTTTTTTATCGCATTAAGCCTGGAAAATAGGAAAAGCTTTTCTGAGAACAATTAAATACTATATTATGCCAAATACAAAGTAATACAATAGTTTTCGTTATATTTAATTGGCTATTGGCTGCCCTTGGCAGTTTTGTGCGTGGGCAATAATCAAATTTAACGAAACTATGGTATTACTTTGTATAATTTGGCAAAGTAGTATTTAATTGTTCACAAAAAAAAAACTTTTCCTATTTTCCACGCCTAATGTGATAAAAAAGAGTTTTGCAGACTGTAACTTGACCTTCATTAGAAACACCTTTATGGGGGTGATGCGACTGGTCCGCAACCAATTTTCTACCCCTGCCCGTAAAAAGAAACGCCCTGTGCGGACCAATTTGACTCGCACTGTCGCAGAATGTTTGCCCGGTATGAGAAAAAGCCTTCAGTTGTCTCGCATGAGAAAAAGCCCTTTGGAAAATTGGAGAATGCGCCACAATATGATTAAAATATGAAGTTTAGGATTACCTTAGATCATTCTTTCTAATGTCAAACATCTTGTTGCACGTTGAAATAAACGCGTTATTATATAGGACTGGGATACATGTTTTAAAGCAGTGTCAAGAAAATAATAACATCAGTTTAAAATGATGGAGTCTAAGAATAATCCATTTCGAAATGACATTGACTTTGTAAATATCTGAAAACTGTAGTTAAGGACGGAAAACAAAACAAAAATTGCTCGTATTGTGCTCCTTTTTTCATAAGACAAAATTTTCTCTACCCTCCATTTCCACTCGACCTGTCACCATTCGTCAGAAAAAGAACCAATGGCGGAAAAGTACAAAATTATGTTAAGAAGGGTAGTAGGATTTTTTTGCAGGATACTGTACTGCATTATTGGAAACCCTATCATCTCATGGGATTTAAGAAATGCGCCCGAGATTTTGTTTATACCTTACGTTACCCATGAGTATGATGACATAATCAGTATGTCTGTTCAGTATTCACTAATTTAGTCGCCCTCTTCCAATTTTCACATGGCATAAGAGCCTTGCTTATTTTCTAAAATACAATTTGCATATGAGGTCTCGCATTAGTCAATCATCGTTCCAGACCAGGTTTCCGATTACAACAATTATATCCTGTTAGACCAGGTGTTAGAGCAATATAACAGCACACAATTGTGGTTGTGGAAACCGACGTACAATAGAGGTACTGTTTAGTTCAACCCTCACGGGGTGTGTTTTGGCTTTATGGGGATTTTGGCTGTCACTTCTGGTTCCTCTCCTCGTGTGTAAAGGTATCGTACGTCTTATGTAATAATTCACTCCATCGTGGAGTTACAATACGTCTCGCCCTATTACTTGGGTGGGCTTAACTTACTTTATCTTCGATCCATTCCTTTTACCGCTTTAACAAGTGTTGCCTTATTCGGCTGCCGCACGTTGACCTCGCTGTCCGTGGAGACGCCAGACCACATATGGTCATTTCGCGAAACCATTGGTCGCGGAGATTCTCTTAGCAACAAGAGAGATCTCGCGACCGGGAAATCAGCGAGTGACCTCTCCCGGATCTGCGTAAGTAGCTATTGTTCGCCAGTGTCCTGCGTGACACTTTCCCCTGTCGCCCTCCCTCGCGAACTTTCGCTTGGTGGAAGTTCGCAAGTGTAAAACCCCGCCTCACTGCATGAGAGCGGGTCTTCTAACACTTGTGTTTTGGTAGCTTGTTGTAGTTGCCGTTGCCTGGTCTTCAATACAAAACTTAACATTTAAAGAAGTGTCTAATTCATTTCGATTAACCACAACGACTATTACATTACTAATTAACTCAAGCCACATGAAGCATTGTTATTACCGAGACTCGCGACCGATGCCCATGCGTCATCAACAAATAAATTCCTGAATGTTTCAAGATCGTTTTCTTCTTCAATCAGTGCAGTTGAAACATCCTCAGGTCTGACTTAAATCTGATCTTGGTCGAGCTTTTCATTGTTTGCCAGTGCCCTCTCTGCGTAAGTAGCTCCCGCCACCCAAGTAAGAACCACTTAACCAATCAGAATTGAAATAAATTTAGTATAACTAATGAATTCTTATTAGAAATAGTTACTTTTTGCTTGTTCATTTGCCGATTTTTCAGCAAAACATTTGGGTATAAAGTTATGATGGTCCAACGCTTTCTTTTTGGTTGGCCTCCCAGCCCTGGCTTTTTTGGCTGGCAACTTCAATGGTGCCAGTTTGCGCTTTAGGGCTGTTCTGGGGAGTCTTCCCCACCAGCCGATTCGTCACTGCTACTACTTGTCGACGGCTGAGCCGTAGACGTAGAGCCTGAGTCTTCGGCCAATGTATATATACCCAGGCAATGGCACAAACGCCGACTGACTATTGCACGTAGCAGTTGGCTGCAAAACAGCCGAGCTATTGCCTGTTTAAATTCACATTGGTAGTTAATAGTTCATATATATATATAAATATTAGTTTATAGTTTATATATCACAGTTCTTCTTAGCTTATTCTATTTAATATTATATACTGTTGTCAGTCGGCGGTTCTTCGGTTTGTGCCCGCGCCAAGCCCTCGTCAAGAAACGCGTTAAAAGCCTCATCGAGGAAAGCCAATGTCACGCCATCTATGAAAGTTTTTTTAAAGATACTATTTCTCTCTATTTTATCAGCTCGCCTCCTGGATAGTCGTAAGCCAGTAAAAACTGTCTTAATTGACAAATCCGGGATTGAGGACAAATAAATGACCTACAACTGGTGCTACATTAGCCTACAAATAAGTATACAAAGAGTTCAAAGGAATAATAACGTGTGTTATATTGCGAATGTACGGGGCATCCGGATACAGGCAATAAAACAAACATCCATCTTCAATAATGTTTAACAATCGACGAATTTCCCACCGGAGTTATTATAGGCCAGTAATTGCAAAGAGGGAAATTCTGAACAAAGAGACCAAGGAAACCGGAAGTTTGGCGGAAAACCGAGTTCCAACAACCTCGCTTTAGCTTTTTCTTCCACTGCAAATAACAATAGTAATTAAGAGATTAGGCCATATTCGAGTTAAGCAGCCAAACTGAAAACCGAAAATACAGAAATAAATAGAGATTATATAGCTCGTCAACTGTGGAGAAGTGAAAATTACCGTTTGTGATGATCTGACATGTTCCTAGATTTACTCGAAATTGGCTGCTAACCTGAGATCGGTCACCTGCAAAGTCAAGCCACCTACAGCAATTCAGATGAGGGCCAGCAATCTACATGCAAAGACAGTCATTAGAGGAATGATCATGAATGATAGAAGAGATCACTAGCAAACCAACAAACCTTGTGTGATGGTGAAGACAAGTTCCAAGTTTAACTCGATATTGACAGTTGACCTGAGATCGGTCACCTAAAAAGTCAAGCCACTTACAGCAATTCAGATGAGGGCCACAATCTACATGCAAAGAATATCATTAGAGGTATGATCATGAATGTTAGAAGAGATCACTAGCAAACCTACAAACCTTGTGTGATGGTGAAGACAAGTTCCAAGTTTAACTCGATATTGACAGTTGACCTGAGATCGGTCACCTAAAAAGTCAAGCCACCTACAGCAATTCAGATGAGGGCCAGCAATCTACATGCAAAGAAAATCATTAGAGGTATGATCGTGAATGTAACTTGAATGAAACCGTTTACCGAACGGAGCTAGCGTGGCAAGCAATAACGAGGTTGGCTATGCAATATGTGACGCCATTAGCGGCGTGAAGGAGACGGAGAGAAAAATCGATAAGTAAAAGTCGCCGAACAAATCGATTGGTAAGTGGAACCGCTATCACCGCGATTTCCACCCCCAAAACAGCCTGAAGGTTAGAGTTGACAGTCATCCCCGCCAGAGACCGCCCACTGACCTTGTTTTAGACGTTTTTCGTTAATTGCGGGAGTAAAAATTAAAGTATGGTAATTTTTGCGATGCGAGTCGCATCGCATGATTTTTCTTCATTTTTTAAGATCAATGTCACATTGATCTGACGTGTAACACCTGAGCTAGGGCGCGAGACAGACAGACAGAGTGACACGGCTTTTTTTTCTGGCTGGCTAACTTATTGGCTTCGCCCTACGGGCTCGCAATTATCAAGTTACCGTCGCCTAAGTCTGCCGGAACGTTTGCTCTCCACCGGGTGTTAATGGAGCTCAACATGTTAATGTATCCGCACAGCACAAGAAAAAGAAAACTTTGGACAGTTGTAGAAATTGTCTGGAGCACCATATTTAATTCATTAATTGCTTGTTTGGCATTTCTTCTTTTGGACCCCGGCCCAAAAACAATTGTAACAGGCGGCAGGTTGTTTGGAAGCAAATGAATATCAGATGTTGCGACGGGATTCTGTAGGAAAATTGTTTATAGATGACAATATAAATGTAAATAGTAGAATCGTAAATATGTAAATAGTGAGAATAGCTTTTTTTTATTATAGTATTCCTTATATATGAAAGTTCATGTAATAATATATTTATTAGATGTAAATTAAGTAATAACGCGCTCCATCGGGCCTAGCAAGGCCATGATCCACCATATTTTTGGTGCGCGAAAATCGTATGCGAACAGGGCAGCTTAGACTGTTTTGAAAACACACTGTAAAAATACCCGATTTGGAGGCTACAGTATGTTCGTTTGTTCCCCATTACCCATTCCAAATAGAAATACTAAGTTACTGTAAAGCAGAAATATGATATTTGATTAACTTCCTACTAGAGTTAGTTGATATGTTGTTGTTGATTTCATAGATTGTTCCAGCACCAAATCAAAAGCGGCGGGTGTAAGAGCATTGCGCAAATCCTCTAGGTCAGGTGCGATTTTCAGTGTGGGAAACCTAATTTCCACCTCCAACTCTTTATTGTGCTTAGTTTCTTTTTGTGCAGCTTCAATTTAATATTTCTTATCTAATATATTCTTTGCTGGTTTTCATTTGTATCCCTGGCTTCCTCTGTGAGCAAGCGAAAGGTACGGATGGCGATTCCAGTGTTGGACGGGCGAGGTTTTGTGGTATCAAACCTTTTACGTACAACTTCTAAAATAGTAAAAAAAATAATTCAAATTCATATAACATATAAGTAATTGATTAATGAATCTACTAATCAGCAGCTGTGACGTGAAGGTGCTGTCGAATCTAAGGCCTTTGCGCCCTCTCATGGAATACAACATCCCTACACAAACATCTAGGGTCTCGTTAGACAGGCGTGCACAATAATGTCTACGCATTTTGCCCTCACACCGGCCTCGCGAAAATGCGCTTTCTATACAACGAAAAAATAAAATAATATAATGTAAAAGAAGCCCTTGCAGCAGCGAGACGGACGGCTTTCCGCAAGTGGGAACGTTTCATCATGTGACCAAAAGGGGAAATGATCTAGAACAATCTGTCATTATTATTTTCAAAAGTGTCAACATGTCTGGAAAATAAATCTTTCAATTGACGACATTGAAAAAGAAGTTGTTTCTGAATAGTTACGATATTCTGAATAGAGGAAAAACTGGAGAGAATAAAAGTAATGTCACAACCCAGTAAAAAATGTTCTATAGAGTGGTTGAAAATATTATATGTATGTATGTATTAAAATTTCTATACCGCACTCTCTCATATAAAAACAATACGTTCAAATGACGGTTAAAAGAACTAGCTATGCTTTAGTGACGGGCAGTTAAAAATGGGTATGATAGGGTAAAATAGTGTGTCTTTAGGAGTTTCTTGAAATCTCGGCGATTAGAAGTTGATCGGATAGCTGGTGTTAGTTCGTTTAAATGGTGTGGTGCATAAGTGGCGAACGACCACTTTTGGTAGACTCGCTTTGGTGTTCTTCTTCATCCGAGTTCTTGTTAAGGACACCACACGAAGACTCCTTGCTCCCGCGCGTAAACCTGGATGGCCAAGTACGGGAAGAGCAATGCACTCTTGTAAATAGACTGGTGCAGTGGGAGAAACCGAACTCGAAGTAGATGGCTGTATAGTCAAAATCCTGCTTGATGCCGATGCCATGCTGCTCAGCCACTAGCCGATAACAGTTCACATAAATGGTGTAGAGTTTAGGACCAAGGGCTGATCCTTGGGGAACTCCATACTTCACTTGAACCGGGTCCGATTCAGCATCGTCTACGATTACCGATTGAGTCCGGTTCCTTAAATAGGAAGCGACCAAGGCAAGAGAATTTCCATCGATGCCATAGTGGGAAGAGATTCGGTAAAGAAGAATTTCACGATCGATCGTGTCAAAAGCAGCAATCAGATCGAGAAGGAGGACGACACAGCCATGCCCCGACTAGGGGCTTGAAGTAAGTCATAATAAAGTGCTAGTAGAGCGGTCTTGGTTGAAATGATTTGTGGGTTAGGGCCTATCGCTCGGGCCAATAGGGCACTGAGTCGGCGCAAGTATTTCGTGGCTGGCCAGATGAGCATCCAGTTAGTGGGCTGCTTATCGCTCAAGAACTTTAGACAAGAACAAGGGATTTGCTACGGGTCCATAATTTGAGAATACTTCTTTATCGAGTGTCGTATTCTTAGAAAGAGGTGTAATAAAGCCGTGCTTAGAACACGTCGATTTTGAATGATAGGTTGACGATGGAGGTGATTGCTGGAACGAGGAGTGCCGCCACCTTCTTAAGGATACCAGTGGGAATAAGATCTAGTGCACAGGATTTTTTGGGGGAGGCAACGATCACGCGATGGACTTCCTCCATACTGACGATGGAGAACTCGGTGAGCAGGTCAGAGCTGGGTATCAACACACAGGCTAAATTAACGAATAATGAAGTTCCTATAATATCATTTTTTAGCTGCGGACTATATATATATGCCCTTTATTAGCGAGAGTTGATAGCGATTGTTTTGGCTAATAGGAAGACTTATTAACCAATGTTTCGGATATGGACTAAATGAGCAAATAATAATTAAATTGAAATATACTGACATATGGCGGTGGGAAAATTCTCACGTAGTCCTTATAAAAAAATTCATTGTACAAATACTGTAAGTCCAAACACATTCATCTCTGGTAGACTTATGTTGACTTTGACAAGGAATGGGTTGTATGAGTTGAAAAAATTTATTTCAAATAAAATATATTTGTTAAACAAGTTTCCGCCTGAAATCAAATTTGAATTACATTTTTGAAATAGTAAATATGCTTATTTTTTGGAAGGGTTTTTGAATATGATCATTCATATTAAATATTTCAAATTTCATGTAACGCATTAGTTATTGCAATTTTTTCTAGGTTAAAAATTAACTTGCCTCCACTATAATCGCACTCGACATCTGTTACGTCTCATGTGGCACCACTGTTCCACAATCCACTCACCTCGTTTTCGCCCTGTTCGATTCGAATTATTTGCGTCGTCACCAACCCCAACCTCCTCCGGATTATCATAACCACGTGAACGCGTGAAGTTTTTGAGCAAAAGCAAAGCATTTGTTAAGGTTTTTGTTGCACAGGGAAAGTTTGAACGTTAGAAAAAGGGATACATTTGATGATAACTTAATTGTATTGAGAGAAGGACTGAGATCCTTGTCCATTTCAAACGACATATAAGGCCAGGAGAACAGACAAAAGAGTAAAGTACTATACCAAGTTAAAGCTAAATCAAGAGAGAGCAGCCAGGGGCGCGTCTAATGTATAAAAAAGTTAGGGTGGTTAGCTGGGTTATGCGTCCAGACACTTTGGTTCGCTTGAAATGGCGTTTTCTGATTGGCTGTAAGCTAGAACTCAATTTTGTCTTTGCTTCTCAGCTGTTTCAGTGTTGCCAATTCATACATGAAATGCCTATTGGCGTCTGTTATCAGCCATATACAAATTAAAGTCATGGATGTAACGATGTTCTTTACTTGTGCTAATGGATGATTCGGATTCTGAAGTTGCTTTAATGGTGGTTCATTTTTGGAGACAACAAAACTCTCATTTGAGGACATGGTTGCTTCGGAAAAGATTAACTTTACAAAGGACTTTCGAAGAACGGCGGATAGGAATTGAAAATTACTTTCACGACTTTCTGCCTAGATACCACAATGTTCAATTCAAAGAGCATTTCCGTATGGCTCGTGCAACATTTGAGGTGCGAATACGTACTTTTACCGGTAGTAGACAACAAAATTAAAAAACCTTCTAATATTAATCAACAGGATTTACTTACGGAAATAAGTGAAAATTTGAATCGCGTCCAACGTGGTTTGCACAATGAACTCCCCATTCGATACAAATTACTAATTACAATCTGGTGACTGGGAAACCAAGAAACTTACCGACAGGTCGCGGATAGGTTCGGAACAACAAGAGGTATTTTTACTTGTGCTTATTTAGACGCGAAACAAACAAGATCCTATCAACATTTATGTAAAATCATTCTGATAAATTTTTAGGAAATGCGCAGTATATCGATCCGCACTACATTAGAACTTTTGTCAGAAAGAGCTACGGACTATATAAAATGGCCCCAGCGAGAAGAAATAGAACACGTTGTTGCAAGACATGAGTTTAAAGGCACAGTCGGTAGCATATCAATATCTATCAATAAAGCTAGCTTTCAATAATTGGTTGTTAAATAAATTAAAGGAATGATAGACACTACTGACATCGAGCTGAAGCAGCCGCTAAGACACCTGCCTGCCTACACAAATAGAAAGTCTTTCACTTCAGTCAAACTTCAGGCTGTGTGCGATTCGACAAAGAAATTTATTGACGTGAGCGTAGGATGGCCCGGTTCAATGCATGATGCACGCATATACGCTATATCATCAATCTCGCGTGTTATAACCGACCTGTTAGAAGGGACTGAATACCATATCCTTGGGGACTCCGCGTATCCGCTCGGCATTCGATTATTGAAACCCTACACCGACTACGATTTTTAGATGTCGTACGTTGAAATTCGGAACCTCTACAGTAGTCTCAATTACCTTTTTCATTTTTAATAACTGTGTTTCTTGCTAGGCTCAAACAAACTACAACATCCAGCATAGCAGCCAAAGATGTGTCATCGAACGCGCGTTTGGTTTATTAAAAGGAAAATGGCGTAAACTCAAATACCTCGATGTCACAAACTTATCTCTCTTGCCTATTATAATAAAAGCTGCATGTCTGCTACACAATTTTGTTCTTGACGTCGAAGGAGACGATAATGAATACTTCGAAGACGAAGAACACTCCAGCAGTGACAGTGAAGATGACGACGAAGGTTTTGACGGATACTATAATTTAGACGATGATAGAGACGGTGCAGCAAAGCGCGATCGCATAGCCCGCATGCTATAAATATGACTGAAAGGAATAAAATTCGTATTCGTATTCTCTTCACTAGATCTATTTTACGACTAAAGTAAAGGACGAATCAAAAATAAATTATCTCCATTATCGTCCATTATCCATTATCGTATTGTATTCGACAGGTCGATTGTTCGAGCCCTGAAATGTAGATTCCAGAAACAGAATGAAGACACTCTTTCTTCCACTAACTTCTCTAAAAGTTTATTTCTAGCTGCTCCTTGCTCTCTAAATCCCGCCAAAATCTCCAGAAACGTGACGTTCGTTCTCTCTCTCTCCGCCTCTGATTTCATCATCAACTCGATGATGTGACTTCGATCAACTTGATGTTGTTCACGGGAGGTTGATCTTCTTCATCCTTTTCATCGGCAAACATCTGAATGAAAATTAGAATCAAGTCGTTAATCAATCTTATGGCATTAGACACAAAGTAATGGAGGAATCGTACTTGACGTCGGCGGATCCTATTGAACCCTGCGGCTCCAATTTCGTAAACATTGTCTGGATTGACTGCAACGTCATTGCACAGCAAATCGGGCATTTTAGCGAAATAAGGCCACTTAGACTGTCTACACTCTCCACCGTTACCCGTTTGACGTGATCTTGCTTGGATAGTTTTATAGCGTCTTCAAATATTTAAACCTGTCACTGCACATTCTTCCTGTGACATCCGCACATCCTCCTTTTATCATTTCAGAAGCAACCTATCAAGCAATAATGATTTTAAAATGACAATTCAAAATGGAAAACTATACTTTAATTTTACCATTCGCCACAAAACATATGGCTGTCGACGTGGTTCACTAAATTTGGCCTCGAACTTCTTGTAAACATCCAAAAGTAAAAGAATTCGCTCGTGAGTAAAGTAGGGTAGTCCCAGTTAGCCTTCAGCTTCCGGATTGTCTCGAACGTTTTCATTCTCGTTGTCCAAATCGCCTTCCTCTTGGTAACCGATTCCATCATCTAGTTCATTATCGAATCCGTCATGATACTCTTCGGTAAATGTTCCATCTTCAGCTCTTTCTTCTTGATCATTATTACCCACAGGATCAAAAATCCCATCCACTTCACTGTCAGCGTAATCGCCTGTCAATTATTTATGAATATTAAGGAAAGCTATGTAATTTTTGAGCGGATTCTCACATACCAAATACTTGTGGCTCGCAGCGAGATCGATTTGCGAAAGCTCGCTAGCTGCAAGACGACAATGGTTCACCGACCACCCTACTTGTTGACTCGTTGCATATGATTCGATTTGTTCCTTGGCCAGCTCCCCGAGTTTTTCCACGTCCAGCTCCTCGAGTTATTCCACGTCCAGCTCCTTGATTTGTTCCACGACCAGTACCTAGAGTAACTAAACGGCTCGACCCTCGGGCCAGTCCATGACATGACGTACCATTGTTAGATGATGGTGCTTTCCCTCCATGGGCGGATGTTGTAGTCGTTCCAGCTTGAGCAATCGGTGTCGACACTCCACGGGCGGATGATGTAGTCGTTCTACGGGTGGATGGTGTATTTGTTGCTCCACGGGCAGATGATGTTGATGCCCCACGGGCAGATGATGTTGATGCCCCACGGGCGAATGATGTTGATGCTCCACGGGCGGATGATGACGTACCTCCACGGGTGGATGAAGGTGTGGCACCACGACTAATTGCACCATCCGAATTGGTTAATTCACGACTACATCTGTTGACAGTGCCATGACCGTTGGCTACACTTGATTCACCACTACCTTGAAATGTAGTAGCACTATGTTGATTGTCCACCGTCTCACCTAGTTTGAAATAAAGTTTATTAATTTATCCTATTCCTACGAATAGAATGTAATCTTCCAGCAACCAATATTTACTTGGTACAGATGAGAGTGTTGAGTTTTCTTGTTGAATTACATTATTTCTTTTATACTCAGCAACTTTAGCAGCGAGGAACTGTGAGGCAAACGCTCTGTCTATAAAATGGGAAAATTAACTTTACAAGGAATAGTAAATTATGTGAAAATGCACCACTTACCTGTTCTGATACGATTCACATCCTCTTCAGACAGCGATATTTGTCTAAAAACCCCGTCAATTGGAATTGCAACTTTAAGCATTTTACAACCAGCCATTTCATGACTTTCTCAGTGCGTGATATTTCACGAAGTGACAACAGCTTCATTGTAGAATCCACGAGAAAAACCTAACCAAAAAATCCACAACGAATTTGGTTAGGTAGGTTGGGTGAGAAAACAAAATGAAAACGAGAAAAACAAAAGTTTTCTAACCAAGAAAAACAAATTAGCATAAGTTTCTACGTCTGCTTCTTGGTGTTGCCGCTTGTCAAAAATGAGGCTTGAAAGCACAAAAAACTCTCGACCAATCACAAGCAAGAGTGACGTCTTTCGGAATATAAGGTTAGGCAAAACCAAAGTGTCTGGACGCATAACCCAGCTAACCACCCTAACTTTTTTATACATTAGACGCGCCCCAGGCAATGTGACAAACGGGAGGGAAACTATGCATCGGCTAAACAGTATCCAGGCCTTGTCGGTTTCAGCAACCGCCAAAGTGTTCCTGTTGATTAGTGCGCTATTCCAGCGCTAACAGTTTTTTGTAATCTTTGGAAGCTTAAGTCATGTAAGTGTACGTTTTTAACGTGTTAAGGATTGTTTTTTTAAAATTGGTTTAGTGCCTTAGGTGAATATGTGCAACGATCTCAAGCCCTAACAGCAGAACCACGTGAACACGTAAACAACTTTTTTGTGAGTAGCTACCATATCCATTGAGTGAAGTCTATGCTGGTTTGAAACATATATTCAATGATTTTTCTTATTTCTTTAGGTAGAATATCTTCTTATATTTGTTTAGACCGTTCTCATTGTAATGACTATTTTCAATTAGGATAACAAGATTTTGTGTAATCTGCACAATGTTGAGACCGAGAAGTTTTAAGTCGTCATTTCAAAAACTCAATTCAAAAATCAACCAAGCAAGTGAATCAGATGCATCATGCATACTATCTCAGAAGGATTTCAAATTTTCTCCATCAATGGTGAACAAAATTGGGCAAGGAGCTTCAGCTTCATTGTATCGGGGGACTTACAAGAATCAGCCAGTAGCTATCAAGCAATTTGCCATCGACAACCCTAATTTGCCAAGAAGCAAGAATCTGTTACAGAAAGAAGCTTCAGAACTCGTTGAACTTGAACATGTAAATGTTATCAAGTGCTTTGGTGTTTGCTACGAAATCTCAAGTCTCATACTGGAGCTTGTTGCAAAACAAATTGTGGTTGAAGAAGAATCTTATGTTGTCCATTCTCTCCGCCAACTAATTGAAACGGTTGAAATGTCAATCGAATTACAACATGAAGCTTTGTTTCAAGTATCTTGAGGACTACAATATCTACATGGACAAAGAAATGCACATGGCGACTTAAAAAGTGCCAACGTGCTCCTAACAGGAGACGAAGATGATTTTATATTTAAATTAGGAGATTTCGGACAAGCTCATGCCGCACTCACTTCGAAGCTGGGTACAAGCATGTCAGTTGTCAACGGAAGTCCATCACGAAGGGGAACAATATCGTTCGAAGCCCCGGAAGTATTCCTTAACGGGACAAAAAGAACAGCCAGCGACATTTACGCATTCGCCATGATGAGATTAGTCGTCGACGTTTGGAGTATCTTTGGCAGTCAGTTTTTGGAACTCGGGGACATCCTGACACGATTACAAAAAAACATAACCTCTCCCGTAAAAAATGGACAGAGTCCAAGAGTGATCGAAGCTTCTCCTTTTCATGATTTGATGAAAAAGTGCTGGGTTTCTGCACCTGAATGGAGTCCAAATGCCTCGGAACTGGTCAAGGAAGTTGTGACGATTCAGGTTGTTCTTCATTAATTATATATTCGCGTGATACAAATGTTAATTGCTTTCTTATTTAGATTTGCGAAACTCCTAAAACTGGTTGTAACTTAGAACAGCCCACTTTGATGGATTAACAGGAATCGCCACTGAAAAATGTAGGTCGGAATACGGAGCTTCCAGTCCAAGCTATAAAGGTGCCGAAGAAGCAATTACAATTTAACAGTAGCATCGCTGAGGTGAGTCGTATTGAAGTCAATCTCAAGGCAATTTATTAATAGAAGTCCCTTTAAAGGTTGATAATGATGAAGTGTCCCTATGCTAGATTTACTGGATTCTCCAAGGTCATCCTCGGAGGATCGTAGTCTTTTGAGAAGTCAACCCTCATCGGTATGATGATTAATGTTTATTACTTTGACCACATGCTATTGATTTAATTTTTCTGTCGTAAATATTCATTCCGCATTAATAGAAAATCCTACTTTTAATTGCCTTGGAACCGCAGCGGAAAACCTCAGAATGAAATGGTCGTCTGGATATGCCGCATCTAAGCTAAAAATCTCATTGAAAGAGTTTCAAGAATGTGCAATCCACGGTTTTCATAAAAAGATGGATTCACTTATTATTCAGTCCACAGGGAGCGGGAAGTCTGTTTGTTTTATCCTCCCCATCCTCATGATGGATCCTGGCGAGTCTGTTATTGTGATCGTCCTGAAGGTCACAATGGAAACAGACCATCGGAGATGTCTCCAAGACTTGAAAATCGGAGCAACTTGCAAAAGTGCCACATCAAAGTAAACGGACATATTGAAGTCTTTTAAAGCGTCCAAGTCCGCTGCACCAAATACCTTGATTCTGACCCTAGAGACGTTGTTTGGCGGCGCATCCTACAAGGGCATCGTTGAGGATTTACGTACCTATAACCCCAGCCTTTGACATCTTAAGCGGGAAGTCACCCCTGAAGGACGAGCGTCAATTTTGTAAACTTACTCCAGATGAAATGGCGGTCGACACAAGAAAGTGGACTAAAGCAGCGAACTGGACTAAATGGTGGGCAAAGACCATATCCTGACGATGCTTACGACGTCTTTCAAAGACATGATGGCAGCTGATTGGGAGATTTGTCCCAAATCGACAAACACGGTCGAGTCGCATAACAAGTTATCGAAAGTCAAGTGTTCTTGCCTCACTAGCAATTTGACAGCCATCTACCTAGAAGACAAAAAAAAGCATACGAAACACTGGTTGCCGTCGGTTTGGGCGTATATGGACTGGCCAGCTATTACCGTAACTTCATTCGAGCTTTTGCTGAGAAACCGCATCCATTAACGAAACTCACAAGGAAAAATGAGCCATGAATATGGGGGGATAATCAAAAGGACGCCTTTGCTTGCATCAAAAACTGCATTGTCTCAAAACCTATTTTAGGCTATCCGAACTTCTCGCGCGAATTCATCATTTATACGGATGCCTCAGGGTATGGGATAGGGGCAGTACTAGTTCAGAAGCAAGCTCCACCCCACTCAGCATCCCGTAAGGGACAAGACGACCACAAAATCGTTAGAGCGTAGGCATCAAAACATTTGAATGACCGAGAAGCCAAATGGTCAACGACAGAAAAAGAAGCGTATGCGATATACACGCGATTAATGTATTCAAACCTTATTTGTATGGTAGACCATTCACAGTAGTTACGGATCATCGACCCTTAGAATGGTTAATGAGTAAATCAGAATCAGATGGCCGACTGGCCAGATGAGCACTAAAAATTCAGGAATATGATATCAAGATTAGTTATCGCGCCGGCAAGCTTAATCAGAACGCAGATTGTCTTAGCCTTACCCCGAAGCCTTTAATTGCTACCATTATTCTCAAGTACCATAACGAATGGGCAAAAGCACAAAGAAATGATGAGTACTGCAAAAAGATAATAGCATATTTTCCCTGTGCGCCATTCCTGCAACGTTTTCGGGTTGTATGCGGAATGGTGTCACGTGACTGATTCCGCTGATCTCATGTAGCCTCGATGTTTTTAGACTTTTTGAACCTCTAAATTACAATTTTTTTGGGAAATTTTGTTAAGGCTCATTTGTGACACTGAGTAACATAATTTAAAATCTATGAAACAGAAAATAAATTTTTCCTGTATCATTAATACTTGATACTTATTACAGACACTGATTTTGGCTTTTGCGCCGTACTGCCCATTTCCAAGACAGGCACCGTCGGTGTAGACGATAACACACCCATCCATTTAGCTGGGAAAGTGTATTCTCCCATTATTGTGTTTTACTCCCCATTTCTTGGCAATCAAGAGCGCCTTTTCCGCTTCCTGGAATTAGCATGGTTTACTCCAGTTTTTCTTATTTCCAGCGTTTTCGACCGCTTTATTAGCGGATTCTAATGTGTTCTACTTTGGCAACTAGCCTTTTTACTAAGTGGGTCGACTGATGAGTCGCTACCACTTATATGAAATCTTCTTTGAATAACCTGTCTTTGTTCGCACTTTAAACATCAGAGGATCTACAACTCCTTACTGTTTTTTATTTGTAATATTTTTAGTCTTTTCCTATACTAGTTCTTCTCTTTTTATTTTGTCAAAAATTTGTTTCTTCAAAAGCAAATAACGACAAGTCCCATCTTCCACGATTTTTCTTCTTCGATGAGAACGTTCGAATATTCTAGCGACTCATCGCTAAAAATGAAAATCATACCCAGTAGTGGGCTCATGACCATCAAATCATCAAACTTTCCATTTGCTGGGATTTCATTCCCATTATTTGAAAATGTCGCCGTGATTTGAATTTGCTACCTTCAGTCTAAGCCTATGGGTGAATCTTCTCGCCATAGGAGGAAAGGGAAGCAGAAACTTTTCTTTGCATTTAATTATGCATTCATTTTTAATTAGTTGGTTTTAGTAAATTAGTAAAATTGGAAAATTTCTTCTATAGCACCCTTTTAGATTATAGGAATAATTCCTTTCTTTTCATATAGGGGAGGGAATTGTAATATTATTCCTTTCTTAATATTCAGCTCTTTCAATATTTAAACATTTTTCTGGTAACAATAACAATAAACATTTATCATCGATCATTTTGCAATCGAGTGTGTGCTTCGATTGTCCCGCCCCATTCTCCCGAAAAAGAAGATATCTGCCCCGGTTTCAATGTTTTTTAAACTCGATAGAGTGATTTAGTTTAAGTTGTTGAAAATCATTATGCGAGCTGAAAAAAATGATTTCAGTTAAAGTATTATATAGACATAGATAATATATTTAGGTACCTAATAGTATTGTAGCTAGCCCAAAAATAAGAAATGATAATGTGTCCAGTGAGAATCCATTCTTTGATGAAGGGAATCAAAGTCTCTGCTTTGCGGTCTTCAATTGGTATACGAATGCATTTGGACGAGTAACGCTCAACCCTTCCAAATACCCAATGACCTTCTACTCTTTTGCCTCTATCGTACTTCCCTAAGATTTTGTAATTAGTTTAAATCCAAAATAATATATCTTTAAGATTGCATTTATACTTTTGCCAAACTTTGATTCGTCTATCTCTACGATAACTCCAGGCCCACCAATTTTAACAGGATTTTCAAGAACTTGATCAATGGCAACTTCTCGACAGAAGCTAGCCCAGTCAACAATGGTTTTGTCAGACCTTTTGAATTCTTTTCGTATGACGCGAATCGGGATATTGAACCACCAATAATAAGTGAATAATAAAATTTCAACTAGCTTCAGCTTGGATTAAAAAAAAAAAAAAAAACAAGAAATACTCCTAATAGACTTTGATCCATTATAAGGTTTACTTTTTACAAGGCGATTACCAGAAGGAAATTAATTACGACAAATCCGACGCACCCCATCAGTAGAAGTCCCATGCTCTTGAAGTGTCATCTTCCCCTTACACTGATTACAGTTAACAAATTGAGTGCTAAAACGGAAATTTTAATACTAGTCCATTCGTTGAAAAGATCTCTTCCAAAAGAAAAAGTCTCTTGAGCTCTACTAATAGCATCCCAGTATTTATCAAGCACACTAACCATAGCCATAGTCAACACAAACGATGGACACTGATCTAACTTTGACAAGTATTTAAAAGTAAAATTGTATTTGAATAAACAATAGCTTATCCCACGTGCAGTTGCACTAATACATATTAATAAATTTCATTTGTAAGTAAAAAATTGATTACAATAATCTGAAAATACAAATAAATAATTCACCATAACAATACATTATAATTTACATTTCTAATAACATATTGAATAGACATTTGTACTTTTTTTTATAACTAAACAATAAAGTTGAAAAAAACTTCAAAAAAGTCTTTCGCCTCACCAAGCAGACAAAAAAGTAAATTGCATCAGTAAACTGGAAGTTTCTTTGAAGTGTCAAAGTAAATTCTTATTAGCAAATCTCTAGGTAGCATTGTAAAGTTTAGCCCGATTCTGTTGGGGAGATAAAACCCATCACCCAGCAGAATGGTAGCTCCAAGCTCTCATTTAAGAGGGAATATCAGTTGGAAGAATCGGTAATTATTGTTAATTCATGTTCTAGCTTTTATAACTATTTGTTTTTTTGTTTATTTTTAGTTAATCATCACTCTCTGGAACAAAACTGCGAAAAATTTTATTCTCCAAATATGCAAATTCGAAGATCCGATTACGACATTTGTTGGCCTCAGGGTGTCTACATACGAACGGAAAGCTTCTAACTTAATTTGTCTGGATTCGTTTGACGACATGATTGTTAAGGTAAGTATAATTTTTCTAATGGGTTGTTAGGTCAAATTTCAATATTGATGTGTTTATTCCCAGATAAATCCTGACCTCCCCGAGGCTGAAATAATTAGAAAGTGGTCCGAAGAATAATGTGGCCTTTTAGTAATTTTGGATTTTTACAAGTTTCATTTTGTTGTGTTGTTGGTGGCATTTTCAATGGTTTTTCTTCTTTAATTTCGGACTAGACCCGGTTCAATAAACTGTTTTTCGGAATATTTCTTAGTTTTGTTTATTGGTAGTTAGTTTAAGCAGAGTCATGGGGATGGTTGGTCAACCGCGTGTTGAAAATCCCATAAGGCTTTGAAGCAAAATTCTGTTTATAAAGGGTGATGCTCTACATATGATTTACATGGGCAGGTGTGGAGAGAACTATACGTGTAGTTCATTCCACACCCGCCTATATAAATGTTATGTAGAGCAGCACCCTATATAAGCAACATTTTGGCTAATTTGCTTCAAAGCCTTGTGGGATTTTCAACACGCGGTTGACCAACCCATCCCATGACTCTGTTTTAGGTATTGCTGGTGATAAATATAGGTTTTGCTTTATAAATGGTGTGTTATAAGATTATGTAATAAATGTGGTCTTAAATTATATACCTAGTTCGCCCTTTTACTTTTTGGAGTTGTAACATGGTTAAATGATAGCCATTTAATTTTAACAGGGCAAGATGTTTGATAATTTTGGTTGGTCGGGTACGTACATTACTTTAGGAACTAGTACTGCTTGTTTAGTTTATAAGAGGTTAAATATTCAATTGGGTTTTTTCTTTCTCTGACTAAAGATATATTTTATTTAATTCTACTAACGGAGGCTATTTATGTTGTGGTACTATAGTACCCTTTTTGACATTTAGTCAGATCTGTTGTGGATTCTTATTAAAAAACGTAATGTATTGTTACCAAAGTTATAGCATTGCCAGTTTGGATTTGACTACCTCTATGGTTGTATTTCTCCGTCAGTTTGTGAAACCCAATATTTAAAGTCTGCCTGCAGATTGTAATTTTACTACGTAGAATTATATTAGTTTTATGTAGGTAATTTTGACACTACCGTTCCCCGCTAAACCTTATTTT
The DNA here is from genome assembly GCA_022539655.2 of Ceriodaphnia dubia. Taxonomy (NCBI): domain Eukaryota; kingdom Metazoa; phylum Arthropoda; class Branchiopoda; order Diplostraca; family Daphniidae; genus Ceriodaphnia; species Ceriodaphnia dubia. The sequence goes on from JAKUCG020000088.1 coordinate 280,771, forward strand.
GAAAATAGAAATCCCGTTTTATCTCTCTGGGAACCTCTCGAGCGAAGCGAGATTTCAAATATTAAAAATATAAATCAAACAAACAAATTATTTGAATTAAATTTCCAAATTCAAAACATGGAAATTGTTTCGTAACAAAAAAAAACGGGGTATCGGGATGGGTCTTGTAATGGTTGAAAAATACTAAACATCATTAGGATGAAATTAGGAATGACATGCGGATATACCTCCCCCACGACTCTACCCCATTCGATCAGATATTATTACCCAGACCTATTTACCCCAACAAATTCGACGTAAAAAGTACCGATTCAGAAAACTCTTCTGCATGAATTCGGTTATTCCAATTTATCACCAGCTTTATCGTAATTTGAATTAATTGCTAGGGTTGTAAAGAAAATATGTTTGGGGTTCAATAATCGCCCCTGGTCTCTCTTCGCAGTACCAAAAGAGAAAAATTTCCCTTAGTTGTTGTAATGACAAGGCAAGTTTTTCAATAGGTCAATCTATTAAACCATCAGGAGGTACTCCTCCAGAAGGCTTCTAAGGAATAACGGCCTGACCACCCGAAAGAAAAAAAACATTATTTTCCCCAAGACACGTAGCGCCATCTATGGATAACATATCGTCCAAAATTAAAATAATTATTTCGTTTATTTCCCAAATAAGTTTATAACTTCTTCATTAATGTGTCATAAACTTATGTAACTTATTATAGCAATTCAATCATAAGCATTATAAATAATAACGTTTAGATATTTCAAATTTCAAAGTAAACGCCTGTCGGTGAACGACCGACGTTGCAGATTTCTCTTTAATTACTAACATCCCGACGGAAAGAAACTAACATCCCTTTCCGATAGTATACACCCTTCCTATATCCTGTTAGCACACACGCACTTATTGTTATGTATCCGTGAGCACCAGTATATAAACCCCCCCAATATCATGTATCTAGAGCCACTTGTATTCCACCAACAACCGCAATACACTCTGCAAGCCGAATCTATTCGTCGACTTCGTCAATAACTAGAGACTTTACATTTGGCGAGCCAACCAGGAGTTGGCTTTAACTTTCATGGAGTCTCTTTTTATTGACTGGTTGTAAATTGCGATAAGGCTTTAAATTCTTCATCACCTACAAGTGTGCCCAAAACAAAATTTGTACATTCAGTATTTTTCATTTTAAATAAACACCAGTGCTAACGCTGCAACGAGAAAATTCACAAACAACCAGTAAGCAAATTATTTCTTACATATTCTCATTTTTATGGTATCAAAATGCATGCCCTTGAGCTCTTAGATGCAAATTTATTAAAATTATATCTACCCAAGAAATGGGTACCAATATCTTTCAATCATGCGAAAAATAGAGGTAGGATAACTCGATTGGGGAAGAACATCTTCTATTCTCGTGGCTCTCACTTCCGTAAAAAGGAAAATGCACTTTAGGCCGGTTTCATAAAATGCAAATTTTTTTTTCTCTCTTCGTTTAGTAGTTTTTTTTTTGGGTAAGGTTAATTAGTATTAGTAATCGCGCACTGTCACTCCCAAAAACCTCAAAAATGCTGATTTCTGACTTTAAAAAACTAGTTTTGCTTACAAATTTGAATTTGAATAATGCACAGAAAATAAGATAAAATGTTTATAATTTTTTTTAATTTCCAAGACACCTTTTTATAAAAGATGGGGTAAGAAAAAGCCAGTATATAGTACTTCGTAAATGATTCTGTTTTTACACGAAATGGAAGTCTTTGGTGGCCTAGCTAGTTGTTACACATTTTATGCTTTTACGGAGAAAGCAGGTTCCCTACGAGGCTGACTCTGAGTGAAAAAAAAATCAGCATGGGAACGGAGGGACAAAGGGACCCCTTTGCATGCGCGAATCGATTCAGTATAGCAAATCTAGTCTAGCGGTATTCTGACTTTACCCGGGAATTCATTGTCTACACGGATGCCTCAGATAATGGATTTGATGCTTTATTGACACAGTTGCATAGTCCACTCCACAACATAGATTCAAAGGAAGAATCGAACGACAAGGAAGTCGTGATAGCGTATTCATTTTAGTATTTAAATGATTTTAAAGCGAAGTGATGAACAAGGGGAAAAGAAATCTTCGCTATAGTAAATGCCATCGAAGTGCTCAAGTTGTACCTTACTGCGGGCGATTCAGTGCAATAGCCGACCAGAAATGTGATAGCGACGATAGAGTACCGCCTGGCGAGGCTAATCAGTAAAATGATTGCCTAAGCCTGATACCGGCACTGTCTATCGGGGCTTCCATATTTTCTGAAAAACAGGACAGCAGAAAAGACACTCAAGCGGCAAATGAATACTGTTAAAAGCATGAAAAAAAATTGAAACAATGGAATTAAGACAGAGACAAGGATCTCTCGCGGATATAAAAGGAAATTTAGTGGTACCAAAGTCTAAAGTAGAAGAAATTGAAAATTGAGTAAAGAAGATGAATATTGACCACATGTTGGCTGGTCACTTAGGAACGGCTAAAACGTTTGCCAGAGTAAACTTATGGATAATAGTAGAAACATAGAGATTATGTGAGATTCAGAAGCTTTCACGTACACGGTAAGAAAATGAGTAGTAAAGAAGACTTATGGCCAGATGAGGAAAGGTCATTTTAGTAAAAAAAAAACACTAGCAAGGGTAAGAAGACGATACACATGGACCGGAATAGTCATTGACGTGAAGACATATGAATAACTTACATGTTGTAGCATTCTTCAAATGCCTAACAATATCTAAACATATGCTAACGCACCGACTAACGGTCAAACAGAATAATCATTTAAGCTTTTAACACCAAACCAACGTTTCCAGAAATTGATCACAGTACTTAAAAATAGGCGTAAAAAAACAAAAAAAAAAACATCAACATTTTAAGTGCGTATGGGCACTGTTCGAGCAAACCATGAATATGTTAAAACATTTCCAATGGTTCATGAACAAGTACGAACGGTTATACCTCATCCAATATAAAGGAGTTATTATTTTTCTCAAATTGGTCCAGTTTCAATTAAACAAAGCTTAAAAAACCAAAAATTTCTCTAATGAAAAAATCAGATGAAAACAATTGTAATCTTTCAAAATTTCCAAATCAAAACTCCCAGCTTAACACAAGCAAACCACAAAAAAACAACCCTGATTATCTCCCACTCATTTTTTTTTCATGATATTCCTTAAACATCATGGCAAAAACTTTTAGTAAAACTTAAAATATTTCTCATTGAATCTAAAATGATCCATTCCACAAAAGTGACGTAAAAATTCAGACTTTTGCATTATAAGAAAATGTCAATATAAAAAATTAATTGAATATTAACAGTAGAATAAATATAAAAACTATTTCCCTACAGCAAATTATTTGAAGAATAGACAAACATTTTTTAGCATCGGGACTGTTCGATCAGTAAAAATTAGTAATGAAAAAAGTACAACCCAATTATCCTAATCAATGTAGTACAAATTTGAAACCAAACTCAAATTAAAAACGACATGCGTCACCCAAAATCTTTTAAACAAGAAACAAAAATTAAAAAAACAGTGCACTTCTACAACACACTTTAACATTTTCAACAGTAACGAACAGCCCGCAAGAAAACAGTTTTTTTTATATACTCAACTGTTTTTACTGTCCATGTATATCCAACTAAATATTACCAATTTGTTCCCTGATACAAAAATCAACCTTCGTTCACACCCACTTTTACACTTTCTTACACTTTCCTAATTTTGAAACTCAAACTGTATACTTTGGTAATATTAGCCAACCAAACCCCCCCCCCCCTAAAAAACAAAAAACAAAAAAAAACAAGTTCAGTCAAACCAACAACAAAAAACAAGAACGCAAGAACTAAGATACTACCAACCTCAAGGAGAAAATGAACCAGAAAGAAGCCGAAGTCGAGCCTTCAGTGAGAAGAGAAAAAAAGGAAGAGAGAGAAACAAACAAAGAAAACAAGCAGCAATCCGACCGAGGGATAAAAAAAAAAAAACTCTTGCAAATATACAGCCAATTGCTTTCAGCAAGTAGCAGTTACAGCCGAAAATCACCCTTTCCCAAATGTAGGGATTTAAGAGGGAAAAGTGTGGTATTTTGGTATGCATCCACAATGGATAGCTCAAGTACCTAAGCACTAATATCGGAAAACGACAAATTTCTACCACGAATAAGATCGTTTAACCTTATGATTTCGGCTGAGAAATTGTGTTTTCTAGCTCGAACAACAGACGCTGCTAAATAATTCAACTACTATCAGATTAAACAGATTCTGAATGTAGAGGAAGGAATTACACGAAACTATTACACAATTATAAAGCTACGCAATTCATGCAGCTTGAATTTACACTCCGACGAGTTAATTGAGTGCTAGCCGTAGTTTAGGCCAGAGGCCAAACACAGAAGAAGAAAGAACACGACGACGAAGAAATGAAGAAAGGGATTACTAAGATCCAAGAAGAAACACTGTACGCAGGAGACGCCAAATACTCGATCCGCTGTAAAGTGGTAGAAGACAACCCACCTGGAGTCTCTGCAAAGAACGCGGTGTGTGGGAAGAAGAATGTTAACTCTCCCACAGTTTCTCCCAGACTCCACCCCCCGGCTATTCACCAAGACAGGAAGATAGAAGCCCGCGCGGAGAAACGGTCTTAAACGACGAGGAAAATTAAACTTCAAGCCCAATCACTTTATTTTATGCCTAATATTATGCCTGATGTTTTCTTTTTACCAATATTGTATCCCTTTTTATTACTATGGTGAAGGTTTTTACTATTTCTACATACTTTAAACCTTTTAATCAAACATCTTCCCGCCTCCACTGTAGCCTACCGCAATACGGACTACGGAGGTGGCGGCACGGGACTTTGTCCTCGGAAAGGGGAAGGTGTGTGAAGATCGCCTGTCGGTGAACGACCGACGTTGCAGATTTCTCTTTAATTACTAACATCCCGACGGAAAGAAACTAACATCCCTTTCCGATAGTATACACCCTTCCTATATCCTGTTAGCACACACGCACTTATTGTTATGTATCCGTGAGCACCAGTATATAAACCCCCCCCCCCCCAATATCATGTATCTAGAGCCACTTGTATTCCACCAACAACCGTAAAAATACACTCTGCAAGCCGAATCTCTTCGTGAACTTCGTCAATAACTAGAGGTTGATTGTCAGACCTTTTTTTTGAACGTTTATGGATTCAAAACGAACGTAAATTTGCGGGAATTTACGTTTGAATTTCTTGATTTTTTTATTTTTCCCTAAATAAAATTTTTTTTACACAGTACACAATTCATAAAGTTCAACTAAAATTAAACAAAAAGTTTGTTGATTGTCAGACCTCGTTTATGGATTCCGACTAGATCGAACTTTGACTCCAAATCTCGAAGGCACCGCGGCAGGCTTTATTATTAAATATCAATATATAAATTAACCAAATCGTATTGATAGGATATTCCTTAGGGTGTAGATTACCAAGGGATTATATTATTTAGAAAATATAAATTAAGACGAGAAAGGCTTTTCATGCTAACATCGGACATAGATGAAAACACGCATACATAAAAAGCTTTTAAAAAAAACTTTCATTCGCTAAAAAAACGAGATTCATTAGTAGGGAAATTTGTTCGGACAGAGTGTATTTTATCTATTTATCTTTAAGAATTGCTTGTACGTATTTTTTATATTGTTTGCTTCACCATTTACAACTGGCTATATATCATTTAAGAAAACATTCTGCATTACCTTCCTAGAAGCTCATTCGTCGGAAGCTTATTCTCCCAATTGCGGGAGAATACAGCAGGAATTTCCTCGTCTTCTGGCGTCGAATTTATCCTGAAGCTGTAGTTTGAAAATTTCTCAATGTGAACCACAACGATGCGCAGCCACGGTAAACCGATTAACATATTAATTAGAGCAAACGACATCTCATGATCATTAGAGCACGGTTGATTTGTGATGACTAGGGAGAGGGTGGCCTCGATCACAGTCTTTTAGAGCTTTCTTTGTCAGAGATGACTGAGGGTATAGTTTTTGAATATTCGCCCTACTTCTCCAGCATGCAAGTTTGGTGATCTAGTCGCAACAAAACGGTGCGTTAGAGGTGTAGAAAGTTTCAAACCAACTAATCCCTTTAGAGAAGGAAACTGTCCATCATCAAATTCCACGATGAAGCTTTTTTTCTCCATGTTCTTCAAACATATCTCTAGCGAAGAGTAAAGGCTTAATGACAAGTTTTATAGTTGGACAGCTGGACGCCACAACAGCGTTGTGGGTCGTGGTGGTTGGGAAAGGTGGGTGGTGGTTGTGAAACTGGAACATCTCCTTCCATTAAATTTCCCCAGCCTAGCACCACATTTGAATTCAATTAAATGGTTGGAACCATACTTAACGGGGCGCATAGCGATCCTTCCAAGTAGAAAGGAACGGCAGAGTTCACACCTCCTAACAGGAAGCTTTCAGAAAGGAGAAGGGCTTCCGGATCAAGCTCAAGAAGTTTAGCAGGTTGCCGCAAACATGTTTGCTAGTCCAACTTCAACACCCAGGGAACAACAATCAATCCCATCAAAAGTTTCGGTATCAGATTGGAAGGATTGTAAGATATCGCCTTTCTTATAATAAACGCGAAAGCTGAACACGAAAAAAAATACTGAAAAGAAAACTGAACAAGAAGAAACACAGAAAACGAAAACCGCTTGCCGGAAAATTAAATAAAAAATGACGAAAACTTCGATTATTTAATGAGGATTCAGCCAAACGTCTTAGTTATTCATTCGTAAACAGCAATAGACGAGTGACAACAGAGCTGAAAACAAATTACAAAATGCTTAGTATCAGCAATAAATACGCTTTTTAAGTTTACCTTCATCTATTAAAGACATCTGCTACTTCATTTCAAGCACTTCTTTGAACAAAGATTCGTTTTCCTTTTGCAAATTAGATTTTTCTTTTGCAAATTTTTCATTCTCTCTCATCAATTCCTTCTTTTCCTTCTCCGACTCTTTTAGTTTGGCTGACCATTGCACTTAAGCTTTACGATCAACCACACTTTGCAATATTTGATTCTTCTTATTATATGATCCACCCTAATTTTATTAAGCATTATTAATATGTATAAGGAATTATTACAATAGATATCAATTGAATGAACAATCAATCAAAGGTACCCATTCAAGATCTTTTGAGGGTACAGCAGCAGATCTGAGTCTCTTTTGAAATCCGCCAGTAATTGTATCACCTTGATGGTGGAGAGAACAAAATTTGACATCACCGTAAGTTCTTTGAGCTCGATTCCACTTAGCAATTAGATGACACTTACGTTGAGCCTTAGGATTAGGAAATCTGTAAGTATGAAAATTGAAAATTCCATATCATTATTGTTCATTTAGAACAAACACATTTTTTTGTACCCGAGGTCATCTCGAAATGCTGCTCCAGGTGGGCCACTATGGCGAGAGCTTGAGATTTTGACTTGCAGGCAATTAGGCCGCCATAAACCCAGATTCCGATTACTATAAATTCGTTAGGATCTGTGCCTGTGAGGAAATAGATGCAGGGATCTGCTGTTGACTGGACCAGACCAAAAAGAAGTAAGAACGAATTGAATTTCTCTTTCCATTTTCTAGGAGCTTATTTTAGTCCATGAATTCACTTGATAAGGCGGCATACTAGATTCTCTTTTCCGGTTTGGATGAATTCTTCGGGTTGTTGAATGTACAGCTCTTCGTTCAGGTTCAGGAAGAAAGGCTGTCTTCACATCCAGTTGCCAGAGTTAAAAATCCAGCGCAGCAGCAAAACATAGGAGAATACGGATAGAATCATGTTTGACGAGCGGTGCGTAAATTTCGGCCTCTGTGTAGTCAATGCCAGGTACTTTAGAGAAGCCTTTAGCCACGAATCTGGCCTTCTAGATTTTCTTTTTGTCGTTGTGTCCTGGTTTTATTTTGAAAGTCCATCGGCTTTTGTTTAGGCAGCGATTTTGGGGAAGTGGTACCAGCAACCAGGTGTTTTTTTTCATGAGCGAACCGTACCCGCTTTGGGTCGCGATCATCCATTCTCCGGCCTGGTTTAATGCCATGGCATCTGGAGAGTGGTTCGGTTCTACTGCAGCCGACATGCACAAGAATTCTTTTTGTTGGAGTTGGCGTCCAGGTTCTCTGGCTAGTGCTGGATGAGCCTTCTCACGGGCTCGAATACGTACAGACCGACGAAGCGTGGCAAGCGGAGGGTGATTTGGTTGCTCTGGAATGACGATAAGAGTATCTTCGTTCCTTACTGGGAATAGTTCTGGCCTAATTTCTTCGAGCTAGGCTCCATGGTCGCATCGGCTGTTGCAAGAGTTTACTGTTTGTTGTTGTCTCACTAAAGGCCCCCACTGTCACTAAAGGTACTGTCCGGAAGGAAAACGTCGATGTCTCTTTGTCTGTCGAGCTTAGGTAGACGAGATTCGTAATGATGGCTGCTTGATGTGACATCGCAGCTGATGTTAATCTTTCCACTTTTCGGATCCCAGTAGCGATCACCTTTTTGAGTGACGGAGTTTCCCACAAAGTAACAGAGTAGGCCTTTGGCGTCCAGTTTGCGTCTTAGTTCTTTTGGGATTAGTACGTAGAACTCTGATCCAAATATCCGAAGATTCGACATGTCTGATTTTCGCTGGTACTAGGCTTCAAATGGCGTGACGCAGGGGCTTGCGCTTGAAAAGGATCGGTTGAACACGTAGACAAAGCAATGCACCGCCTCCGCTCAGAGGGTGAGAGGCAATGCCTTGTTGGAATGGAGGAGGGTTCGTGCTCCTTCGACTATCGATCGATTGTCTCGTTCCGAGACTCCGTTTTGTTGAGGGGTATAGCGATCGGTTTTTTCGTGTCGAATACCTTTCTTCTTCATCCATAGCTCCAATGGTTTGTACCCCCGTCGGTGCGAATGGCTACTACAAGGTGTCCTGTTTGTGTCCGTAGTGTGGCAAAGAAGACCATACAGCAATCGGGCACTTCTGATTTCTGTGCGATGAAAGTACACGGCGCGAAATCCGCTTTGGTCATCGCTGAAAGAAACATAGTACCGCGCTCCCCCAAAACTGGGTACCTGCATTGGGCTGCAGACGTCACTGTGGATGAGTGACTTGATGCGTTGAGACTGCGTGGTGCTAGTTTGGAAGATACATCTTTTCATCTTGCCCGTAGCACAGTCGTGGCAGCGGCTGGTCAGTGGTCGAGTGCCTGACGGGAGACCGAGGCCGTTTACAGCGTTCATTTCTGCCATTTTCATGAGGGTTCTGTATTTTATTTGGCCTGGTCTCTGGTGCCACTCATGGAGGGAGTTTTGAAACGGCCGTGTTGCGTAAGCTTAGTTTTCTCTGGGGATGTTGATGTCAAGGCAGTACAGGTTCTCGCCTATTTTGCTAGCTGTCATTTCAATCGTTTTGTTTCTTTCGATAAAGGCCTGTGAGTCAGTAAAGTGGATGTCGGCCCCATCTGCGGCTGCCGCGCCAACTGAGAAAAGATTAACGCCGATGGTTGGGGCGTAAAAGACGTTTTGAATTGTCCGATTTTGGCTGGTACCGTTGACTGACGTGATGATGTCTATTTCTTCTCTGCCAAGGACGGCAGCACGGGTTTGCCCTATTCCGTTGATCCATTTTCTGCCAGGATCAAATTGTGTGAAGTGTTTGAACATCCATAGTTGGTCCGTCATGTGTGACGAGGCGCCGGAGTCCAGGAGAAATTTTATCCTCGAGCGAGGGGTGAAAGACGCGTTTGCTGCGTAGCCTTCGTCTGTCTGCACAAGTTGGCCTTTGGTCTGATTTCTTTGCTTGGTGAAGCAGCTTTTTTCTTCGTGATGCGCCGCTTCGCTTGTGGAAACAAATTTCTCTTCGTGTCCAAAGATGTGGCAGTGGTCGCATCGGCTGAAGCTGCGAAACCGGTTTGATGGTCTGCTGTTCCGTCCGCCGAAGCGGCTTGATTTTTCTGGGGGTAAGGACTGAATTTTTTGTTTCCTCTCGGTGTGAGATTTTCGTTTGATCGGCCTTGTTCGTTGGGTTTTTTGGGTTGTTCACCAAGGAAGGCCTTGTCGGCCGGGGTTTGTTGTTGCCCTCCGGTAAGTAGGCTCAGTTTCTCCTCTTCTCTTACAAACCTGAGGGTAAGATTCTCCAGCGTACGTTCGGTGATGGGAGTGCTTTCGAATGCACAGCGAAAGTAATGTAGGTTGGGTGGTAGCGTAGTTAGAATTCTCCCTCATCGTCCAAAGCGCCTCCAGCTTGGCGTTTTGCAGGTTAGCAGCGAGTGTTGCTGTTCTTCGTTGCAACTGTCAATAAATAGTGCATTGCAAGATTGTCATCCAGATTCCAGTTGTCGATCAGAGCTTTGTTTGTTATCACCACTGGTTACTCTGCGGTGGCTGTCTAAATTATGCACAGGGGAAAGAGATTCTGTAAGTCTTTGATAGTCTATATAGACTGTGATCTCAGTGGATCTGTATATGTACCGGTGCGGGTTTGGTTATTGTGCCATCGATTATTGAGATGAGGTTATGGCTCCTGAGTGCGATGCTCACACTGAATTTGTATGAGTCAAAGTTCTTCCATTGAACTGAACTGTTCGTACTCTATCTCCTTCTCTGGAGGGCATAGTGCTCATCTTCACTTAGCGGGGTTAGACCCTGGGCCCATAACCTGTTAAGTTAAAAGTGAAGATGAAAAACTAAGGTCCTTCTCGTAAATGTATATTGTCTATCTCGCTGTCGAGAGTTTCTCTCACAGTGGAGAGTTCAGTTACATCAATACAATACAAGAGATGAGGTACTCAAGAAATTAAAACAGTGATTATACCTTCTTATGTAAATTAAAGGATAAATGCCGTTAGACACGTGAGTCAACTGAGAGAGAAGATGTGGGGTAGCTCAAAGTGGTTCAGATTGCAGACGACGTTCTCGAGAAATTTTTATCTTGAGAGGAAGAAATGCATTAGGGCTAAACAGGACCCATATTGGTTGCGCATAAAACTTGACAAAATTAAACAAATTTTTTAATCCAAAGCTTCTCACTCACATTTAGTCAGCAGATGCAACGCCGGGTGAAAGTTTCCGGACAGAAAATTTTTGCTATGCACTTTTACTTCTTCGCCGACCCGTAGTATGTACACAGGACCGAAAAAGGTTACCCACCCTTAAGGGGCGGCCATGCTTTTTTTTGACAAACATCCCCAACCCCCAAGATCTCACCACGTTTGTTTCGAAACCGTACCATTCCCCAAAGTTTGAGATTGAATGCTGAGCTAACAAACACCCCAACCTCAAAGGAATGTCTTCCTTTTAATGCTAATGTTATGTGTCTGATAAATTAAAGTAACCTAGTTGGTATTCACTGTTGCCGCTCGTAAGATTTATCTGACAAAAAATTACGGCTACAAGCTCGAACAATTGAAAACTAATAGCTTGTGACTTCTCCATTAACTTATATTACTCAAGGAAGCCTATCAGGCATGGAATCAATCAAATACTCAAAGTAGGACCTATGGTTGTCCATTATATGAAAAAAATGTCTTGGAAAACGAGATCGTTTCATGTTGTATGTACCATACTGTTCCTCTTCTTCACTCGAATTAGTATTGGTGGTTGAATAATAGGTGGCCATCTTTAATAGCTTCGAATTGGATGACTGTTTACTGTTGAAAAATTGAAATACTTGTTTAGAGATATTTAGAGATGATCTGTTTAAGTTGAAAAATATGCTGTGGAATTCAAAACGCCTGTTTCTTTCTGTCACGAAGCTACGTTCAACCAATCCGGAGATAGTGAAGCATCGTCTTGACTGACATCCGGTAGCAGTAGACACGGTAGAGTCCCCAATTCTTTTACGATGGATTCTCAGCAAAATAGTGAATTTATTGATATAATGTGATCGAAATTCTCTTGTAATTATTAGTTTTAAACTTGGAAAAAGTACCTAGCAATCATAAAGTTTACTTACGTTAACTTTCAAATGTTCATGAATTATATATTTCAATGTGTAGTAATCCTTATTAATACTTCAGCTACATACCCAGAAGCAAGGGCCAGACTAGCTGCAACAAAATCAGACAGCAACACACAGACTTCACATGATGAAAGAAATGTGAAATGTTTCATTGCTGGCAGCAGACTCTTCCCCGCGACATATATCTACGGCCTGCTGGAGGGTGGGAGGTGGATTGATCGCCAAGAGTCTGCGGCGAGTTTCGGAGTCCGAAATGCCAGACATTGATTGCTCGTCGTGATCCCAAGGAAAGTATTTGAAAACCCCCCTGGCTTGCCGGTTTTAACACGGCGCCTTATGGTAGCGTTTTTCTGCACCCACTCAAATTTTTTAGATTGGGACTTCTTAATTTTTTAATAAGTAAACTAAACCAGTTTGCATGCCTGTGAATTATCTTTTCTGGACACTGGATCATATGGCAAAAGGGTAGTTATCAATTATCCCTGAGAGATTTATACTACATATGAAATATGTAGTTAAATCCGAAGGCCTACCCTTAGTTAATTGTCGGAAAAAATTTTGCTTTTCACCGGACCCATTTGTATTATTAGTAAGAAATCTCATGGGAATTCTTTGCGTGTTAAGTTGGGGGGTTAATAGGAAATAACATGTTATGTTTTGTAATCCTAAAAATTTCAATTTCTTATTTCAATACTGATTATACACATGACGCTTAATTTTTAAGAGGGAGTCGTTTATGTTTTTGGTGAGAATTTCTCGAAAAATGCGTTTTCCGGTCTTGCGAAACGTGGTAATGAAATTACTTTTGATTCATTAGTAAAAACTCAATAATAATTATGTCTAAAATCAGTATTTAGTTTCTTGTACGCGAATCAATTAATTTTTGTGCGGCAGGTGGACGAAATACTTCGTAAAAACAGTTACAATCGAGTTGTTTACATGTTTTGGGGGAGAAATGTCATTTTCGTAGAGCTACGTCAGCGCCATTTATTGGGTTGCGTAAAACTGAAAATCAGCTATTAGAGATGGGCTGGCAATAGGTTAAGCGTTGACTTTCTTTGCTTGGTAAGAGGGTTCCGATAGAATGTTTTTTACTTTATAAACGCAGATTATTTAAAAAGAAAATGCATACGCTAAATATTTAAGAAGAATATTAATTTTTTTTCTCCAAAAAACCTCACCTTCCTGAATTTATGTACATGTGCCCCGCTCAGTGTTGATTGCGCACTGAGCGCAAAAGTTTCGAGAAGATTTAAGTTGCGTTATTTCAATTTAAAATAGCTTTTCCATAATTTTGACCCAAAAGGAAAATTTGGGGATGTCTCGGGTCGGGGTCGCTATACGTTCTATCTTACTGCTCCCTAGTAAAAATGTCAGATATTTTTAAGGGCAATATTGACCAGAAACACCGATCAGGACATATATATACACGTATTTCCTGGATATATATTTCCACTTTAAAATAGGCAAAAAATGTACAAATAAACTGGTCTAAGTTTTCTTTTTTCTTTATTTGCTTTTCGTTTTGCTCAGTTAAACACAACCACATATTTATAACTTAAAATAATTATAAGTTATAAGTGAAAGTGAATACATTCATATTGTTCTTTTTTTAATTGAGATTTTCAACTTCAATAAATTGAAATAAATAAAAATAGTCAAACATTAAAGTAAAAATTTTCCCGCCAAAATTATCAAATTTCGTGTTGCGGCGAGAAAAAAACTCCCTCGTCATACGCTCTATGATCAACATGTAGATATCAGGCACCTTCATATTCATAGAAAAATGAAGCTTCTATCACATCGCTTTCGGGAGTTACGACGAGAAATGAAACGTTTTTTGCCATAAGAGACCACGGCCAGAGATAAGGGAGATGGGAAACTGAACGAGAAATCCACCATGACAGATTTCGGGATGCCATTTAACGAACAATTCCCTCCATACGAGAGCGTTCCAAGGGTATTCCCCACACCCTCCTGTCCTTCCCCTTCTCTGAGGGTAGTCCCTATCTCTTAACACAAGGAGGGAATTGCTCGCTAGATGGTTGGACAAAAAGTGTCATGGCGGCTTTTACATTAGGTGTCCTATCTCCCTTATCTCTGACCACGGTGGACGACCGCCATTCAAATAATTGATAACTACTCTTTTGCCATACGATCCCGTGATCAGAAAATCCTATCCTATCCTAGATTCTCTAATAATCGAGTAAGCAACTGTGTGTTTGTCTGTCCGTGGTACGAGGCGGCAAGCTCCGCCTTTTTGCGCCCGGGGTGCTTTTTTCCGAGTTGCGAGCCACCACCAGCTGCCTTTTAGCAACCCCCCCCCCCACCCGCCATCCGTCACCCCTCCACAGTTACCCGTCACCAATCGCACGGCCGCCTGATCCACCGCTCACCCCCCACCCACCGCCTGTTCGAGTGTTCGCCAGGCAATGAAGGGTAAGCCACGCAGTCGAAATTGACAAAAAACACACTGAACGCCCAGTCACGTTATCAGTCTTACATTTTTGACATTACGACAAAAGAGCTTTACTGTTTGCCGTTGAGAGCGTCTGTTTTCATCACTCAATCAACACCAAATAGTAAATGCACATTGAAGCCGCAATGCAACTGTTGGCAAAATAATCGTCACTGTTGATGTTGGAAATTTCGGATATACAAGGGACATCAGATGTACATGAATAGGCTTACGACCCAAATGGGAAAAGTGTCGGAAGATGAATATTGGAAAATTAGCGCCCGGTAAGAAATGTGGATGAGCAACCATGGCTTAGTGAAACAAGGCCGTGGGTGCCACGAGATGAAAAGTGGTTAACTTGTGTGTGTTTGTGTTACCCTGCTGTGGAGTTGTGAGTATTTTGCACCTCACGCAGGGTTGTCGAACTACGAGTCCCTGGTTGCTTTCACAGTAAAATTTTTCTTTAGATCATTTATTAGAGGATTGGTTGCTCACACGGTACGTTTATCGTTTGAGGAGCCAATCCTTTTTTTTAAGGATCGGGACACGAGAGCCTATGATATTTCCAGTTGTCTGCCGTGACCCGTGAGAGTAAAAGTTAGACAGAGCTTCGAGGAAGACGTCATTTTCAAACGATTCATCCCTATCACCAACACTCTATTAATTGTCTGTACGTGTGTATGTGTAGTAAAAATTCCTATATAATTGGATATTTGTTGATTCATTGGCATACTTGTAAGTTTGATTGTAAAAAACGTGACAACTAGGACTAACTTATTATTTTGTCAACTGAATGTGTCTTTCAGTTCTAATGGTAAACTTCTATGTACTCCAGGAACATAGGTACCACACCAGTAATAGAAATCGAGATAGGAATTGACTTTGTCAATGATACCTGCTTTGTTGCTGTTAACAGAAATAGGGGCATTGAAGTCATTATCAATGACTACAGTATGCGAGACATACCGTAAGCCAATAGTTTGCCAGTTTCTAATTTCACCACTAATGCCTATTTTCTTTAGGAGTTGTTTGGCCTTTACATCCAAAAACCGTATTATGGGAATAGCTGCCAAAATTCAGATGTTCACCAACATAAATAATGCAGTTTTTGCCTTTATGCGCTTGCTTGGCCTGAGATTTCGGGATCCTTTGGTAGCAGAGGAACAGAAGTATTTACCTCACACTTTAGTTGCCACTCCAGAAGATAAAGTTGGCTACAAAGTGTGGTATCTGGGCAACGAATTTGTTTTCGGTGCAAGGCAAATTGTTGCTATGCTGCTTACTAAAGTGAAGAATATCACTGAAGCAGCTTTGGAGTCTAAAATTTTAGGATGTGTTCTTGCAGTTCCATATTTTTTCACTGACAAGCAGAGAAGAGCTCTTCTAGATGCTGCGGCTATTGCTGATATTCAAGTAACATACAATATTTAATCCAAGCATATTATGATCTGTATCTTAAAAATTCAATTCAAATAAAGGTTTTGCGTTTATTGAATGAGCCTAGCGCTGCAGCAGTAGCATACTGGTTTCGTCGCACTTCCACGGACTTACCCAATCCCCAACAACCACCTCGACATGCCGCATTTGTTGATTTTGGCGCATCATCCCTGCAGGTTGCAATATTTGCAGTCGATAAAGGCAAAGTGAAGGTAACACAGCTTCAATTGTAAAAAAATTTGTTATAACTCACTGTACTCCTTACATTTAGATGCTGGCCTGTAACTTTGACCATTCTTTGGGTGGTCGTTCAATTGACCTTGCCATTACCCATCATTTGGTGAAAGCATTTAACGGGGCAGGTAGCAATATAACAAAAAACAAACGCTCATGGATGCGCCTTATGGCCGAGGTGGAAAAGGTGAAGCGTCAAATGTCTGCCAACAACGCAGCCTTACCAATCATTGTAGAATGTTTGATAGATGAGAGAAATTTTAAAGCCAACATGAAAAGGTACAAATATTACATAAATTCAAAGAAACTTTAGCTGCTTTCAAGCTCACATAATTTTTTATACTTACAGATCAGAGATGGAAGAGCTCTGGCTCCACTCTTCAAGCGAATCGAGCAGACTCTCCGCCATTGCCTGAAAGATTCGGGTTTGAAAGAAGAAGACATTTCCGAGATTGAACTTATTGGTTGCTCGACTCGTATTCAAGCCGTCAAATCACTGATTGAACAGGTCTGTGGTAAACCAACATCGACGACCCTCAACCAGGATGAATGCGTTGCTCGTGGCGCAGCCGTTACGGTCGCGATGTTTTCGCCCAGCTGTAAAGTCCATAATTTCTCCCTTATGGATCTTCAACCTTATGCTTTCAAAGTTGGCTGGAGTTGTGAAGGTATTGAACACGGGTAAGCTGACTGCGTGTACAATTTGCGTCGTAGTCAACATATACAACCTTCTTCGTACAAAGACGTGGAAGTGTTCTCGAAGTTTCACAGCGTCCCCTCCTCACAGATTGCTACCTTGGTTTGAAATGTAAGATTTCCTTCCTAGTTCTGAAATAATTCACAGGCATGCAAAACTGAAATAGTTTGTTTATATAAAAATTTATGAAATCGCGCTTACGCGCCAGCCCTTCGTGTCATTTGGAACAAAATATGTTTTTTAAGCATTATAGTTTTGGCCTACAGTCATTGTAAACACGTATGACTATTACAAAATTTTCACGGGAAAACAAAATTTCCGAAACTTTTTTACTATTATCTCACTTATCTCCTTTATTTTTATAGAATGTTCTTTCCGTTTTGACTTCTTTCGGCATTTTCGTAAAGAGATACCACATCTTTGCTTAGATTTTGTTTTGATATTGAGTGTCCTCTATTGGCGGTTTCTAACACTACGTAGTAGTTCTTTGTTATACTGGTAATATTGGACCCTTTTCAATTTAAGTTTTTGTATTGATGTTAACGATAGGAGTATTTCTAATTATTAAATGGCCATAGACAATTGTCCATATTTCCTATATATGAAGTTTGTTTTGTGGATTAGTTTCTTATTTTCCTGATTTTCTACCGCCCCTCGAATTTTGCCATAGCCATCTGTTGGTGGCAAAATGAACTAAAAAATTAAATGTTTCAAAGTTGCACTTAGGGGAAAGTCACTTCCTGCTTGTCGGTCCGATAAATCGGTAGAAGCCCTCGGTTCCCACCTAAAGGTGGGAGACACTCCGGGATAACTCTCTATAAAAAAACTCATTGAAGGAGAGCGAAAAAACGCCACCATAAGGCGCCGTGTTAAAACCGGCAAAACAGGGGGGGGGATGTTCAAATACTTCCCGTGGGTACTGTAGGTATTGATGATCAGTCGCATTGGTCGAAACGGAGTTGATAATTTTGTTATCGAGCGTGGGATGAAATCCTTAGTGTTACTGTGAAAGCCGGTTGCAACTGGAAGGGATGTATTCAAAAACATGGATTAGAAAAGTCTACAGTCACGACAGAGTCATAGATATATGGTTGCTTCTCGCCGTGCTATAAGCCCCCATGGAAAAGGGGGGACCCTTCTGCTGCGACTCGTTCTAAAATTTCGTGGCAGATAGGTCAGCGCCTCTCGCGGGTGTGTGTTGTACTACGTGAAAAGCACCAATCACAGAAAAGGCGGCAAATCGTATCGAAATGAACTAATCGTTTCGAATAAATGAAATAAATCGAAATGATTATCGTTTCCAAGTTCAAAAGTTTATCATATAACTTCAGTTTAGTATTGGGAAATACATAAACACAATGAGCATACATATAATTGGAATCAATTTTCGGAACTAAACAAGTTTTGCCAATTTTTTATTTTTCTTCACATTTGCGGATGCTTTCATCAAGAAATGGCTCTTCAAACGTTTTGATTCCAAATGATATCTCACTTGCACGAATTCCCTTATCAAATAAGGTAAAATATGATCACGGTGAACATCACAGAATAGTGGAATAAGATGAGCCTTTGAAATGCTCGAAATGCACGTTTGAAATGACTCTTCGGCGTACATCTGGCCAATTGGCATCAAAATGCTTTTGAATGATTTTTCAATCACGCGAAATGTTTCGAACATTTCTACCGTTACAAAAATTAAATTACCGCGATTGAGAAGAGCAGTATAGAAGTCCGCATTGAATTGCGGCGGCAATTTTAGCTCATCACCAATTACTGTTTTTTTACATTCTTGACATCCTGTTATATTAGCGCGCGAATGTAACATGTATCCGCACAAATGATAGAGCATAATATCTCTAATAAAATCAGGACTATCCGAGTCACGAATTTCAGAAACATAGCGAATTGTGAGTTCCTTTAACAATTCATCTTCAAGTACGGCTTTCAGATCAGCGGCTTGGATATCGCACTCTTTCGCCTGCCGTTGCAAGCATTTAGACATTGTCACCAAAATATCCATATTCTCGGCACTATCAACGTTTGCCCCCTTCACGATAGTAGAAAGCCGCGCTTCCAGAGAAACGGACCGTATTATGTGTTGGAATGACGTAACGGTAGGATGGGCATCGACAGACCGGATAATACCAAATAATCTCTGGAAAATAATGACAGGAGAGATTTATAATAACACACTCGTTTTTGTAAATGATATCCAATTACCTCAATTGGGTCCTGGTTAAATTTTCCTGTCAACACAACTGTATAACCAGCGTTAAATTGTTCCTCGGTTAACGCAATGGCACTCATAATTGACAATCGCCAGCCGTGTAGTGTGGTAATAGAGCAAAACATTTTCCTTGATTTGTCATTGATGTAAATTCTCTCGGTTGCTGCCAAAACTGCTAGCATTTGATCAAGTATTCTTTTTTTCGCGTGCCATTTTTCCACCGTTATGCCTTCTCTACAGAAACGACCGTTGAGGACATCAAATGTGTCGTTTAGCAGTTTTGTCAACCGCTCAATGTGCTCAGTGCCTGGAATATAAAAAAATGGTTATTCACAATATTGAACAGGAGATAAATGAACTATTTTGTACCAATGAATGATCTTTTGATTCTCTTTTCTTCTTCAGTTATCGCCGTCATATTGCGATAAACGTGGAATCCAACCGCGTTATTGTTAGAAAATGTCTCTACCATCATTCTTACATTCATTTTCTGAAAGTTGTTTGGGTTAAGATGAGCTTCAGTAAGCTTGGAACACGGCATTAATTGTTTTCCACGCTGGGCATTCAGCAGGGTAGAATAAGAATTGAAATTTACGTCATAACCTTGAAACTAATACAACGATAATTATAAACATTTCTAGTAATGAGATTAATCAAACTACCTGAACACGCTCATGCGTGTGCATAATGTTTCTTGTACATTTTAGAAGATGAGGGACATCGTTGAAAAAGTAAATCTTGATTGTTGGGTCGAGGGGGTTTGTTATGTAATTCTTTCCACCTTCTTCCCCGGAGATTCCAAACTGGGTCAACATTGCTTTATTCGTCGAAAATCCGTCACTCACGCAGGCTTTTGAGATCGCACCAGCATGGTAAAGAATAGATATGCCTTTTGTGGTAAGTTCGGTCAAAATTTCGCCGGATGCACCACCCTTCGTTCCGAACCACGCAAACGGCTGAATCCACCAACCGATGAATGGTCGAAAAACGAACATTAGTATGTGATCGGCTAAGCCGTTTGGGACCATAATTTGGGTTTCCCCCGCAAAGTCAGTTATTCCCTTCCATTTTAGAGTTCTGGAATCAAATCTTATATCCTTGGTAACCGAGATTTCGTCCCACATGTAGGTGCCCCAACGTTTATGAATTTCTAATCCTTTTAATGCCTCACGTATGTGTTCAAGCGCGAGGGTATTGAACCCAAATTTACATTCAGCAGAGCTCAACATCCGTCTAATAGTCGAAAGACTTGGGAGAGGTAGCAAGCCATTTGCCCTGATGTGAACGTAGGCTTCATTGCTTTTCATCTTTAGTATAACGCATCGAATCTTGAATGAATTTTCATACTTCATCGTTTTCTTACATCTGTCACGAGTAGGATCAATAGCCGAACTCGCGATGAACATTATAACTACTTGCTTGGCCTGCAATAAAAGAGAAAGAGAAAATTTGTCTTAATGAATACAATGGTGAAAAGCTGTATATTTCACAAGATAATAAAAATTAAGGGAGTAAATCATTGAATAAATGAAAGTCCGTGATTAAGTAAGGCAAATCAGCAAGTTTTAGGATAAGAAAAAGTTTGAATGGAATAAAAAGATTGAATTGTCATTGTAAAAAAATTTCACTAACGTAAGTTTATCAAAATTATTGATCGATAATGTCAATGTTAATAATCAAGCAGTCAAAAAGAATTTAAAGACACCGATGGATGTTGCTCCGAGGCTACATCCCTATGGTTTTTTTCGGTCGACGACAATTCGTTATTATTTACCAGATCCGGAAGATATCGAATATGATGGTCCAAAGTATTCCTTTTGTCCTTTTGCAGCAAGACCCGGCATTCCCGTCGCAATTTTGTTATTAATTCAGAGGTATTCTACACAAATGCATGGATACGAGTTAGACTTCAGAACAACTATCACTTGTCAAAATCAAATACGTCAGTGGGGAAATCCATACCTTAGATTTGGATTCCATGGTGCGGATTTTGCGACGGCATCCGTCTAATTTCCTTTTCCTTGTGTCACTGCTTAGGGTATATTTTTTATTTCGGTTCTTCAGTTCGATTGGTTTTTGAGCTTTCCTTAGCCGTTGACTTAAGTAATGCGCGAGTTGACGATACTTGATACACGCCTGTTTGTTTCTTCTACTAAAGTCAAACAATTCTTTGACCGGAAAATCCCATCAGCAATCACACCAGACAATCGGGCCGGCACCTTATCTCGTGTACTTTCAATGCCCGCAAAACGCGCTGACACTTTGACTTCTTGTAGACCAGGATCGATACCAACACATGATGTTTTTCGATCGAATTCGGTGATCAGTAGGGAAATCTCTTCGATTGACTTAAATCCACTTACAAGACCAATTGGTGGTATCACCCTGCCATTCAAAAGATAGGCGACTTTTTGCGACTTCAGAATGTTAACGACCTTGATGATAGCTGACCCATCTGGTAAAATATTAGGGAAGGTACAGCAAATAGTCTGTTTCTTGCTATTGTAAGACCAGACCCAGCAATCAGGTAATCTTGTGTATGCTACCAAATACGTGTAAGTGGCGAAGTTGGTTACAAACGTTGATGTACTCCCATCTAGATGTGAAAATCAAGCATGAATATATATTTGATTCTTTCCTTTTTTAAATGCGAATGACCATACCACTGGTAGCAACTTCGATATAGTTCACATCAGTATCTCCACTTGTCACTACCGGGGAATGAACAGGTGGAGGGCTCCTACCACCTGGAGATTGAACTAGGTTCCCCTGGCTCATCTCATTTCCATCACAGTGGATAACATTGTCATCATCTATAAAAAGAACTACAGTTATGTCTTGTAATGAGCACAACGTTTAAAGATTTTACCTTGAATAGCTACGATTTGTTTTCCATGATCAACGTCGAATAACTGAGGTTGTACTAGTTCATTCGGTTCACTAATCATCATATCAACAACGGAAACTAATTCACCCAAGGCTGACTCATCCTGTATAGGGGCATCTTGGTTACCATCTGCACACAATGAAAGAACTAAGTTAGATTAGAAACAGGCATGACACTTGGCCATAACATCAGTTATGAAGTTATTGTACTTACGAAAGGTGTATTCTTGGTCCAGAACCACTAGGTGGTTTGTTTGTGGTGAACAATCACTGGGTGAAGGAATGATAACTTGATGTAGAACTCCTGGAACATCGCCATTGATTGGGTCCGGTCCTGATGTGTATCTGCGTTTCGACTGCCCATCTTGTTCACAAAAATCCCTCTGTCGTTTCTTGGCACTTGAAATTGCACCTATATGATAAAGACGTACTTTTTATTGCAGTAAGCAATATTTACAACTATTACAAGCTTACCATATGTCTTGCCGATACTTTGTGGCAGAACCAAATTCCCTTTCTGGCCACACACATTGACAAGCGGCCCTACTGCATTAGAAAGCCCTGCAAATGGTCACATACAATAAATTTGTGGATTACAGTTGTAAATTTTGAATAATATTGTACCTTTAGAGGAATTCGTCCATGTTTTATCTACAATTTCCTGTAACACTGGTCTGGAACTTCCTGCTACAATGTAAGATCAATTAGTTTCGATTAAGAACTTTTACAGAAGGAAACGAATAACTCACTTGGACACAACAAATGTTTGGGCAAGGCACCAGGCCTCAGCCTCCAGTTTTTATACGGATGAAACCCATCGGACATTTTCACACCCTTCAAAATATCACTTTCGTAGAAATGACGACTGCATATCCGAGACTTTGTGGTCAAATTACTTAACGGCGTCAGTTCTTGCCATTTGCTTAACGATGCACTTGGAACAATGAAAAAAGTAATCCCATTTTCCTTTGTGTTGTCCTTGGAATTGGCCGTTCGACAACCAATTACCTTACATGTACTGTTACCAGAAGCCATTTTTTCACGCACCTCTCGTCACCACGCGCTCAATGCTGTGCTATGCAATGATTAATGGACTAAACAGATGGCGTGGACCTATCTGCCAGGAACGCCCCCAAAACCTCGTTTTTTTAAGACGAAGTTGCAGCAGAAGGGTCCCCCCTTTTCCATGGGGGCTTATAGCACGGCGAGAAGCAACCATATATCTATGACTCTGGTCACGACTGCTGTATTTAGTAATTTCACACCCCTTATGCTGTTGTGTACGTTACTACAAATAAGCCTTTATTTTTCCAGAAGCGGTGATGAATAAGTTTGACAAGGCTGACAAGTGCGATCTTGCCAATTTGACCAAGCTTCCAGTTAAACACACCCCGGGCAAACAAAGGAGGATGGCTGCCGCAGCCATCTTGGAAGATCAAGTAAAAGAATCCAGGTGAAACTGAGAAGAACGCTGTCCTCGGCTGACGAAAAACACTTCTCTTCCCAGTCTGACCGAAAATATGTTTTTTGCGGTCACCACGTTTTTAATGAATGAAATCCATTGTTTCCGCCAACCAAATTTGTAACAACGCAAAAGAGTTGGCTTACAGCACCAAGGAGAGTTTAGAACCTGGAACTGATAATTGTATCGTCTGTATTTGAAAATAAGTAATACAACGGCTTTATTCAATTCGTGTTAATTTCTGTATTTATTTAAACAAGAAGCGCTGAGGTAAAAGGATTTTAATTAGCATATAGTTTAATTGTTCATGGGACGGCTAAATCCTGTCCTAGTCGCTTCCAAATTACGTAACTCGCATATACGCCAAAGTAGGGGATATTCGCAACGGGATGTAAAATAATTGTCTAGAACATAGCTAAAATCATGGTGAGAAAGAATTTTCAGTGAATCCAAATGATAGCTTATTAGATATCCAACAGACGGAAATTCGTGACGTCGACGAATGTGACATAAAGACGGCTAGACAACATACTTGGGATGGCCGATATGGATATCCAATCGTCAAATTTGGATGGGCGTTCAACGTTGCAGGGATATCAGTGTGCTAGCAGGAAACATTGCAAACATGGACTACAAAAGTCGCTCATCACAAAAGCCGTCTTTACGGTTACTTCTTTTTTATAACGTTTTGTTTTACCATCAAACTTTACATGTGTAATATTTGTATTTGCACATTTTTACTTTATAGCAGGGGTCAAGTTGTCCCCGAAGTTTACCAACATCAAAGAAACTGAATTCTGAGTTTGCTGACGAAAGCTGAAACTGAGTTTGAGACGAAGCTCGTCCTGAAACGTGCCCCTGAAGCGCATCGCAAGGCATTAGCCGCCTGCGCAGAAGAAGCAGAAGTTGCAGGTGATAGTAGTAGTGCAACTGCTGGTGTTGGTAGTGCCGCTGATGGAGTAGATGCCCAGCTACGCGTTGATGCCAAGAGTAAAAAACAGGTTTAAGGTAATAAGGTTTATAGGTTTAAGGAAGGTTCGGATCAGATTGTGAGAAGGATCCCATAAGGTTATAGGAAGGTTTCTATTAGGTCCGATCTAGGGTCCATGGCGGTATGTAATATGGTAGTCATGTCATCGAGTTTCCCTAAAAAGAATATCCAATGGTTGTAAAAAAAATAATAATTTCCTTGACTGGCCTATAATCAATCGTAAGGACCAACATCTTAACTGAAAAAAAAATATTTAAAATACAGAATATAAATACCAGAGATGAAGGTAAGACAAAATCTTCTCTGTGAAATACCTTTTTCACCATTACAATACCAACCAGCAGACGAAATAAACGAAACGTAGACGTGAAAACGTGACTATGTGACATGCCTGATGTCTGCGCCTGCGCCTGCGTAATAATTCATTGCCGATTATTCATTGCGATGGTCTGCAGCAAATTGCAACCTACCTTTACATTGCAGTGAGGTGTGAGTGATGGTGTGAGGATCGAGTTTTTGAGCTTCAGCCGTAATTTTCCGAGGCATTTTTGTGGAGATATATATTTTCTATTGCCGTGACAAATTTTGTATTGATTTCTTTAGCAAACATTCTTGTTTTTTTTCAGATAATGTAAATTTAATGTGGAAACATTAGTGTGGAGGAATAATAACTGTTTTTTCCCCGCAGATACGTCACGTTTTGCCACGCGTGAAATGGGATTCGAATAGTTCAAAAGGGTTTCAAATTACCCATCATACATTGGATTATTCTCTTCTATGAATTTCAACAAAATTGTAGATTTATTGCTTGAAAACTTAATCAACTGAAATTTTTGTACCATTGAAGAGGAATTACTTTTCCATGTCGTCATCGTGCATAATCAACGGGATAAAAGTGAAAAGTTGCTGAATTTGGTGTTGGTCAGTTGGTGGATCCAGCCTACCGGGCCGACCAGACATATTGGTATGTGCTTCACCCTCATCCAGAATTTAATATCAATGGATGTATCCCTGAGACTGGAATGAAATGGCCTTCAACATGCAGGTACGTACCCAACTGACAAGTTTGTTCAATATGAAGTTTCTGATTTTGGAACCGATATGTCGGATAAGTGTACGCATGTGCCTGATTATAATTCACCAACATTAAAAATATTTTCTCAATTTTTTCATTAGTTTCTTTTGAGGATGCAAAATCATAATTTGCCGACATCATGGAAGAATGTGAAAATGAAATATTCGACAGGGATCAGACGTACGAAGAAGCTGGTTAGGTAGGAACTAAGGACTCTCAACAAGAAGGTAAATATGATTCCCTTTATTTTTTTAAATTCCCAAACATTGTTCACTAACCTATTGCCTTATACAGGGAATGCTGGCTATGGTTCTGAGAAATCGTATCCCACGTTGACTCGAACCGTCCTAAAAAGCCCGGAGGTATTAAACAGTAGACAACTTGAGCTTACCGATGAAGACATCCAACGTCCTTTAAAATCGTTTAATATTACGCCAAGATCTGACGTAGTGACCACGAGCTTTTCTAAAGTTCATCGGTAATAGCTTGTTAGGGTTGATATGGGCTACTCTAATACATTAATTGAAATTATCTTTAGGTAAACGACCCTTCCATTTGACTCCTTCAATTGCCCTTAGCAGTTACTTTAGCTATACTCCAGAATTGACGGATATTGAAGTGGCGTCTTCACAACATGGTTTCATTCAGTAAAAGGCGGCGGAAAGGGGTCCATGCACGTCCAAGCTGAAAGAATGTAAACCAATTATTGACACCACAGGTTTGCAAAGTTTCGACGGTGGTATACTATCTACTAAGGGTAGAGCTTGCGATTTCCTAGATGCAGGAATTTCACCCGGCGTTGTTGGAGAAGTTTTACTCGGGATAATACCTGGTGTTACTGTTGTGTGGCTGTTCAAAAGCTCTTCTTTTTCACGTTAAAGATCAGGATCTTCCGAGTTTGATAGAATTTATTTTTGAAGATTACCACTCAATAATTGTTGTTGAGTAGCCATTTACTCACTCAACTCATTGTCTTCTAGCTGTTGTTGTTTGGCCAACCAATCGTTATCATCTCCACCATTTGTGGGTAGATTGATCCGCTACATCCGCATCGTTGTTATTGGAATATGGTATATGTTTCTCTTTTTCGAATTCCATGTCTTCATCTTTGTTGGATTCAAGAGTAGAGGGTGGGATGTCAGACACCGTTTGAGATTTTTGTTGAAATATAGCTGCGTTCCGACCCATCGTACCATGTCCACTGAACTGCTTGTCGCTATCGCTGTCTCTTAAAGTCTCTTTTTCACCTTTCTTCCTATTTTGTAATAGTTGCCAGCATCGAAAATGAAACTAATTGAAAAGTAACTTGGACTGTTCTAAAAGAATAATTTGATGGCTTACAAGATGAGAACGTTTCGTTTTTTCGTTAATGTTAGCATAGTTGCATTAGGAATTTTCTCCCATTCCTCAGATGACTTAGAACACCAAAAACGTTGAAAAACAGTCAAAGTCCAATTGACTTGCTTAATTTCGCCTTGCTTTTTTGGGTACAGAAAAGCGTCTTTTGTAGCGGCCTACTTTTACATGTTTAAAAAAACCCGAAGGAGCACCTGGACAAGGTCTTGTTATGTTCTATATATACATTAAAATACCATTAAGTAAGGGTTGCACTTCTGTATTGACGCCCTTACTCGGGCAGGGTTTTAACAAGAAAAAGGGTACACATTTAGGGAGATTCATATTTTAGAGGGTCTCACTAGCATGGTGTGAAGCCCTCTAGCGGTGATACAGATTTTTCTGTTGAGAGTATTAAAAACAACAGAATGTAATTTGCATACCGAATATTTATAGTTTTTTCCCACAAATGAAGAAGAGTTGAGACTAGTCCCTGACTGCATGTTATGCAGAGGTTTAAGGAATCAGCCTTCTGAAACCCCCCCCAAAAAAAACAATTGGTATCACGAGATGAAGTCACATGTCTTACATGCCAAAATCTTACCTTTAAGAAAATGGCGGGGTATACCTAAATAAAACTACCCGTAATTGGGTCCGTTATAGCTAAATCACTTAATGCAAAGACAATTTATGTCTAACACGAGAGAAATTCCCACGTAAGACTAGAAAAAATACCTCATGAGAATGACGCCGGGCCCGGACAATGCTCGTAGCCCGTAGCGATTTTTAGTTCAGCTGGTAAAATGTATGGAGGGGTGTCTTGATGTTGCCAAATCCTGAAATATCTTTTGAAATATATTTTAAGCGGTTTCCATCTCTAAATCTATCTAAATTATATAATTACATAATTTCGGATGAAGCCGGCTACCAGGGATTACAGCAAAAGTGGGTTGTACTTTGATTTAATCTCCAAGATGAAAAGACTTCGGAATGATGGAACTGCAATAATTAGTCAAACTTCCTAGACAAACAGTGTGACGAAGAGTTGCAAGATACCACCTTTGTCTTACGTCAAAGACATCTACGGGAATAATCAATCAATCAATGGTAAGGAATACATTTTCCCAGAAATTTTTGGAATGTGCCATTCACGTACAGTCAGATCCAGCTTACCAGCGTTATAAATATTGAAAGTGGAAGACGTGAATGGTTGCTTGAAGGCGCTTGTTACCGATTTGAAAGTGTGTTCAACAATTCTATACTTCTTCGAATCGGGAGGGTGTTCTATTATATCAATGATATAATATGTTTATGGTTTGGTAATAAACAAAAGTTGTTTGGAAACTTGTTTAGAATGGTATAACCAAAAAATATGAGCTTCTTCGCTATTTTTTTATGTGAATCAGCAAACTCAACAAGCCTATTTTTCGTAGCCTTATCGCAAAACCGCTTTGCTGATTCGGAAATCTAATCCCTATAGTTTAGAATAACGGTGCCGTCGGCAGTAGTCGGAAGCAGATATTTAGCCCGCTCGACTAAACGGTAGCGTAACTGCTGGGGCACCAAATTACCAGACCGCACATTGCGATGGAAAAACGAATAGAAATTTTCAAATGGAAATGCACTTAAACACTCTACACCACATTCAAATTTTTTAACATCAATACATCATCAGGCAAATGGATAATTTGATGGGTTGTAAATCTACACGGAATTCCTCTAGCAATAAGTTGCGTGTTGTACATTTTAGAACGGCATATGCTTGTTGAATGCATGATTCGGACACTTTATCGGGAGAAAACCCACCCATTAATAGCAAAGCCTGTTGGAGCAACAATGCGTGGTTTAAATCAAATTTGGTAATATCCCATGGAAAGCAGGAAAGAACGTGAAATATAAAAATTGACGAGGTACGTTACACTCAGACTTTTAAGAAGTGTTTAATGGCCCTACATGAGTATCAAACTTCTACAGCCGGCATTTCTTGAAACGTTCAAGACGCTCATTTACTCTGGCTATCGATATCTGGCTAAATTGACCTTCTTTCTTTTGCTTTGCCCCGAAAATCCACATATTCTCATTGAAAAAGCCCCACCTAACATTGAGAGTATCGGGTCTATCCTGAATGCCGAGACCATTCCTAAATTAAATTTGATGGAGGGACTTTCATCGAAAGGGTTAGTTATGTGCTCATCCACCAAATCATCACCAGTGCAATAAGTATAAACAACTAAAAAACGCTATCAATTCGTCGAGGAGCGTCAACATCATTAAATCGAATGAAGCCGTAGATAATTTCTCCTCTCTGGATGCATCGGCTGCATGCCCAATTACCAGTGTGGTATTTGATACGCTTCAGAAAGGCTCGCATAGGAGAGTCTGCAATGACGCAAGGCCAACTGACAGTACAAGAACGGCCTAGCGTTTCTTTTTCGTCTTCGTTATCAGGAGATAGACGCAGGAGTTTTGCAATAATTGGATTGAGAAACGAAGTATCTTTCTGCTTCGTAGCGTGTAAAAAAACAATGATAAACGGCTCGGGCGAGCAAAATACTTTATTCCTGTTGTGTTGGAAGGAGACGGCTGAATGGAATATAACAGACCGCTTACTGGGGTGGCCGACGAATTTTCTGAATTATTTGCAATGGTAACGCCATCAGCACCTAAATCCATCACGTAGTGGGTATTGTGTCAATCCGTTTTGTTTGCAGATGAGCAGAAGATTCTTCCTTTGACAGCTCTAGTTTCCCAAAGAGTATATTCCGTTCTGTATTCATTGCACTGAGCTCTAAATAATTCGCGTCGAGTATAGGTACACATTATTTGCTTTTTATTTTAAACAGCTATTACCTTTCGTCTCAACGGATATAGCTTTGAGGGATGGAGGACTGGACTTTGAGAGTGAATTTCTAAAAACTCAAAAAGGTCCCTATTGTTGAAATGAAATACCCCTGGAGATTCGCCATTCAAAGCAGAATCAATGTGAAATCAAAGTGAAAATATTTTCCGCCTTCAACATCAATTACAGGTGGGAGACATAGGGAATCTATAAAATTATTAAATTAGATGATTTAGACGTTACATTGGAGACCATTCAATGAATTTCCAGCAACTTTTCTCCTGCACTTGGAAGGGTGTCATACTGTGGTTCTGGCTTATATTTTTTAAAAAGCTTAAGCAGGATTGTTAAATGGCTGTGCTTTTGTTCAGTTGCCATCGAAAATCGTTGCAAAATTCTTTTAAATGAGAAATAAGGCAATAATGAGTTTTTATCTCTTGTGGATCCTCGTGCATGGTAATATCTTCTATGGCGGAATTTTCAGTATTTTCGGCATTCCTGGCATTGAAATCTGGTAATTGAAATGGGGTTGATGTTACGTGCTCCGATTGACACTGTTCTGAATGCACGGTGCTCAGAACATTGTTAAGGATCGAAACCTGTATGCAAGAGACATTTGATTAAATGGCCTAGAAAAGAACATAATGCATTGAGATTTATACAATAAAAGCCACACAGGTGGCGAAACCTTCAGGTGTGTTTTTTTGTTAATTGCGATTTAATAATTTATGCATGAAATTGTCACAGTATTCGTCTGCTGCCTATCATCGTTGTTCATTTTTACCTGATGGATTTTCGTTATATAAGGAAAGGGGAAGTTGTTACCCAGTTAAAAATTTATTAGAAAGTGATTATAAAGTGGCGAAAAATTTATAGTTTTTGTATAGATTTTGTATAGAATTCGTATAGATATATATAGAAAATGTACAGAAAATCTACAAATTTGTCGTCACTTTATAAACACTCTATAATAAATTTTTAATAGGGTAGGGTTTATAGTAAATTCTACTGTCAAGTGGTTAACTATTGCTAAAAAAGGTCACCGCCTAATACCCACCTCATAGTTTAAACAACTTAGGTCTAAGGGAATGGTGCTATGGAGTATTCAATTTTTTCTCTGATCTATCAAAAATGTTTTTTTTTTGCTTTTTCTTCACAAAATTAAAATATTATACCTCTGGTTTTCTTTATTTCTAAAGTAGGAATAGTTATCTTACTTTTTATTATTACCAACTACAATTTTGTTGTGCTTCACATAGTTTTTTTTGTAAACTGCAAAATCCAAACTTTTTTTTGCTTTCCAGTAAAATAATTAATTAGTGTATGCTTTTATATTTAAATGATTCATATTTTCATAAGGCTAAAAGTAACTTACTATCAAATATTTGTTTCAATTTGATTAGTGATAAATTGCTTAACTTTTTTTGGGATTTCAACAAATTTTTGGATTTCAACAAATTTGTTTGTAGTGCCAATAAATTTTTTTTCTCTCGGGGTATTATCCTTTGGATAATAATTTAGAGGAATGTAAAAGCGCACCGTTCCATTAATAGTCTGGGCCTTTTAGAATTCATGAATTAAAACACGGGAAAAATGTGCAATAAATGCTTAACTTTGTTTCACATAGCATTAGTAGATCATGTTAAAAACCCAGCCAAAATCGGCAAAGGAGAAATACACGATTCTTCTTTTTCCCAAAGGAAAGACGCAAACGCACTTTTTTCCTAGCGGTGGGGCCAAATCAAAAACCCCGATCTTTCATATATACTTACGCTTTTGGTTGTTGTAACAAGTTTTAATAAGCAAAAAAGATATTTTTGGGTTCTAAATAAAAGAGTACAGTATAAATTTCTTGTTTTCGCTTTTCTGATGGTTTTGCGACCTTCAGGCTCAAAGGTGGTGAGGCACGAGGGAGAGCTGTGCGAGTGATTTACCGTCTGCTACTGACAACCTCGTTTTGCTGATACTTACGCGAACCTATAACTCCCATCTCCCAAGCTTGATTTCAATTTTGATCGCGTTTCTAAAACTCATTTTGGATATCGGATTCAAGTCACTCAACCATATGATACTCGTGTAATGTATTCCTCGTGTCATAAACTAATGTCATTTGTGAGGCAAACAATTATTTTCGAGTCACTGAACTTATTCTTTTGCACGGGGATGTGGAGGTTGTGAACACCGATATAGGCGTCTTAACTCTTCTCGAGCTAGTCTTTGCAAATCCCAACGGTTTTCTGTTTACAAATTTACAAAATAATATTTTAGTATACAAAAGTTAATGAACATAGGTATGAGATATGTAGCTATAAAGACGCACATAGCCTATTTTACGTATACATAATTAGAGTTGTTTGCGACAATAGTTCAAAAAACTTACCGTCTGTCGCAAATACTCGTCTAGGCATTAGCTGACTTACCTCGCCAGAGATAACGACTTCGATATCCATAACTAACGTGGGATCCAGAAGCTGACGTGATTCTACCGAGCGTACGTCAATGCAGTTGAATTCCTGAGAAATGTCTTCGCCAAGTTCCCAAAACATTAAAGACCAAAGAGTCCAGCCAGGAGACCATGAGTCATCCAAAAAAAAATCTCTTTTTTACCCATTCCGAGTACTCATCACTCGAATATCCATTTGTTTGGTCAGATTCGGAATCAGACAATTCGACCTGGATAAAATTTTGGCACTCACGGCTTTAAAAGACTAGGCCAAATTGACGACCTGCCATTGTTGTGTAGGTCGTACTTTACAAAACTTTTAGTATGAGAAGATGTGTTGCAGACGAATCGACCAAACCTAAATATACCAACTAATAAACTCAAATGACTCTAATTACAAACCGATTCCTTCATCGAGATTAGTGTACGTTACCTCGAGTTTGCTCAAATATCTGGTTCAAGTGCGTTCCTTGAGACACGAAAAGAAGAGTCCAGTTACTTTTTCAATGTTTGCATTTTCTTTTTTTAGTTTGCAACTTAGCTGTCAATTTTGCAGCGCATATCGTAAACTGAAACGGAAGTCAGATAAAACCCGATTTACAATCGAGATTTCTTAGTAAGACTTTTCGTTGACTAACCCTGATATAAACCCGAATTAGATTGGATTTGAAAACGAAAAATTTTGAATCGAAAATATGTCTGATTCCCTTTCTAAGAATGAAAACTTTTCCGGTTAGTTGGTTGTATTTTGAACAAGTTTTAAGATAAAATATTAAAAGAGGGAAAAACTCGATTGAAACTTATCTCTCAATCTCAAAAGTTTTGGCCAAAAAAGAGTTAGGAAATCTTTGGTATACCCCATACAAAACTCGTTTTGTAGCCTTTCTTTGGGGAGGCCGAAATTTCTGGCCGACATGGAGGTTTAGAACTTTCATCAACCTTTTTTAAAGTGACATTTCTTGGGGGGCAAAATTCCTGGCGGTCATCACAGTATTAAACCAATATTAAATCAAATTTTCATATAAATTTGGTAAACTATATTCTGCCTTGTTTAAAAACTAGATTGATAAAAGGCTCAAAAACTGATTCGTATTTGATTTCATTGGAATTGTTTTTGTAGGCGTTTTGAATGAGAAGTTTTTTCGGTTGTCAGAGTACAGAGAATTTAGACCTCAAGAACCTGTGAAAGTAACGAAATGCTTTCCCCGTTACATCGAAAGACCCTTTTCTGTTACTGGAGGTCGAAGTTGTTCACCATATTCCCTAGACATTGGTGTCCGTCGAAAAGGTGTTGCAAAAAAGCCAAATGCGTTCACACAAAGCCTTGTGCCGAAAGTACCAACGCGCCGTTGGGAATTGGTGTTAGTATTAAAAGCGCTGGTACTTCAAAGGGCCAAGCTGTGTCACCCTATGTTAGACGAAACGGATCGGTCCCCATAACGACCGCCCGAAACGGTTCACCTGCAGCAATTGGAATTGGGATTCCTCGAAACGGGCTCATGGCCTAAAAAATCGAAAGTCTACCTCAGACAGACGGTTTTGGTGTTTCAAAAGGCGGTGCAATTGTTGAAAATTCAAATGCCACTTCGCAAAGTGTTGGACCAACCCTACCAACCACTTATCACGTCACCAGTTCGAGAAGACCGAGAGAGGAGACCACTGCTGATCATCATATCACTGGTTAGTGTAAAACAACATTCTTGCCAGGGTTATGTTCTATTAAGCGGTTTTAATCAATTTTTTTAGATCAAGATTTTCGCTCCAAAATGCTGAGACTTGCAGCCCAAAATGTCGTGAACTCAACGAAAACTGTTTAATTGCTAGAAGAACAGCGCAATACAAAATTCGTCCAGGAGCGACCCAAAGTGGGCGACACTTTCCATAGCTTATGACTGCTAATGTCAACCTTCCTCTAACGGTGCCGGATCAAACTGCGCACTTTGATAGCTCTCTTGCTAATATGGAGTTGTTTGTAGCTGTGATAACTACCTATTTTTGGTTCTTTATTAAGATCTCGTTATCATTTTTGTATTTTAGGCATCTTACCACATTATGCGCTTCAGATATATCTTCTCCAAGGATTAAATTGCAAAACAGATGCTGCTTTCACTGTTTACCGCTGACTTGTGTATATGAATCTGTTGGAAGTTTCGGAAAACCTGTTGGAGCTTCGGACAAGCGTCCAATGATCGGGCATCTCATTGACCTTCCCAGGTAGCATTTCATGTTAGTTTTACGTCAATTGGATGTCAGGGTGAGTGAAAAAATCAGAATGACATCCGTGACTTGCAAAGTACTTGCAAATGATGTGAGAAATGAGTCAATTCTTGGTCACGCAAAAAATCATATCAGTAGAAAATCAAATATACATCAACTACTTTGATAGGCCTACGACCTGCCGACGGCTTTTTCAGCCACACGCTCAAATCAGCTGTCTTTTAAACAATACTTTCCATTAGGTTACCCATCTAAAAAAAAAACAATCCAACGCGTAAGGTTGGGTAAGTAAGTTCGACACAACTACGAACTGCGTGTCAAATACGCTCTAGGGCTCGCGGTAACAAACGTTACAACGTTGAAATGTAGCAGTAAGCATTCTCGTCAGTTTTTTTACTCTGTATTCACTCAACAGTTTCCAATTGTTCAACATTATATCCATTCTTAAGCCAACTGTTGAGACACATAAGTGCTGATAGTTTTTCAGAAGATAAAGACCCCCGCGTGTGATGGCATATCAGAGGCCTCCTGAAAAACAGCGTTCAGGGGCTGTACTGGTTGCCGGTACACTAAAATATTTGTTTTTCATTTGACTTAAACAAGGGAAATTCTTTTTCTGCTCTTTCCAATACGAAACAGGATCTACATCCTCGCTGCAATCGACTTCACCAAAATAAGCCTTAATTTTATCCTCGATACTACTAGTCTTTGACTTTTTAAATATTCCGTTAATCCAAGTTCGCGGCGGCACTGGGGATGAAGTCGAAGTCGCCGTTTTTTTGCTGCTGTATTTAGAAAATGGTTCCGCATCTTAAAGAAACTGTTTTTTTTATGGATGCGCTATCCTTCAAACCTTCTTTCTACCCTTAAAATAGCTATGCTTTAATCTAGGATCCAAAATCGTTGCTGCGACACAGACGGGCTTTTTTAGTGCGGCTTTATAATAGAATTCTAGTTTTGATTCTATTGCAGCTTGGGCATGGCAAAGAGAATGGTTCGATTTCGCTACCACCTGCGTCTGCTTGATGAGTGCGACATAAGTTGGTATAACAGTATTAATAGAGGGGAATTTTGACTTGGACAGATGTTTGGTCATGTCATCGAGAGGTTGAAGGAGAAGGCTATCCAGTTGAACCCAGTCATCATTAACTAGCTCGTACGTTTTTTCAATAGCAAAGAGAGTAGTTAAAGGGACCCTAAGAGTTTTAGCTCTCTCAAGCATAGAAAACGTAGAGTTCCAGCGGGTGTCTACATCGAGGAACTACGGAGAAAGTTTTTGGCTCAATATTTGCTAACGAGACTTTCAAACAGCTGTGTTTTTTGAGGAGAGCTTCGAATGGAAATGACAATTTTCGGAATGCGCACAACAACTGAGTCAAGTTCGATCAAGGATGTTTGAAATTGATTCTCTTCATCGTCCTGGAAAATATAAAAACTGACTTTTCCAAAATAAAAATTAAAAATTAAAGAAGAAATTATCCCACCTCATCTTCTATCAAAACTAGTTTCGGGTTTTTAGTTAGTACAGTGCGGCCCATGGCCCTTAGCCGCCAAATTTCAAACGTGGCCGACGCATCCAAGCAAATGCTGATCATCTTTATAGCTGCTTAGTCTATTTTGTAAGGCCCGTACCATTGTTCCGTTACTTGACGCATTATCTGCAGTAATGTAGAAAAGTTTGGACGATATACCGTCACAGTTAACGATTTCATAGAGATAAGACGCCAGATTTTCCCCAGTGTGCCGTCCATCTATTTCAGTTACAGCTATCACGACATCCTTTAAAAAGGGAAGACAAATTGTAGCTATTATCAACAAACTGCATATGATATTGGCAACATACTTGAAGCAAATGAGCCAAAATTATTTGTCGATGTCCAAACGTCACATGTGCAGTATATCGCTGTCACATTCTCGTCACACATTGCCTGCGTCAGTTTGGTTTTCAAACCCCCATACATTTTAATAACATGGTCAGTCATGGCGTCAGCTTTTACCATTATATCAATTGCCTCCAGATACAACAACTTTACGATGTCAAGAAAAGTTCGGGACTCAACATATGTAAAGGGCAAATTTTCCACCACGATATGAGTCGCCAGAGCATCTTTCAATGATTCCTTACTAAAAATCTAAAAGAAAACATAATGCAATAGAAGCTTCGATCTGGAAATAACTGGTCATACCTGTACAGGCTGTACTGAACTTTTCTTTACTGATACGTCTATGCCGTGCTTATTCCGTAAATGTTTGCTGAAATTACCCATCCCATACCTCGGTTGGTAAACATAAGCAGATTTACATCGAGTCACGTTGTCAGACTCGAGAAGCTTGCACTGGGAGTAAAAAACCATTGACTTGCTCCCCGTATCCTTATTCACCACCTCTTTTAACACTTTTTCAAAATAAGTTTCGTGCCTTTTTGGCGCAATTGCGACTACTTGAGTTGTAGCTGCAGCGGTTTCAGAAATTTCAGAAATTCCGTAATCGGAAATAGTCGCCACTACTTTTTCACGCAACGCACCAACAATGGCTGAAAACGATTACGTACACGAACGCGTGTTCTGTTTCCGTAATCAATATAAATAGCAAATAATCAATCATTTATATTAGGGCTCACGAGACCTCCAGTGAGGTTAGCTTGAACAAGTGTTAGATCCCCGCACCGTCCGACAGGCCCAGCTTCCATTTTAATATTGTAACCCATCAACCCAATGAAAAGAATCCATTTGTATACTTGTGAAATTGTAAAAATATGAATCAGTAATACACTGGGCAGCGCTCCTACAGAGTGCGCCCATTAAAACATTTAAACAAATATATTAGCGCCCTTCCGCTAAGAAACAAAGAAGTGCCGTCGGTGCTGCCGACCCGTTTCCAACCCGCAGCTCATTGGGTGATTCAAAAGTGAGAAACTGCGGGTTGGGTCAACTGCGGATTTTGTATCTGGTTTTCTGGTCTGCCGCTAGATGAAAAAAGCGGGTACAAATAACTGATTCCGACACGCAGGTCGGAGGCCTATACTTTGACACGTCAAAATTATATACAGTTTGTTACATCAAAAGGACATGTTATAGATGTCAAAACATAAGACATGCGAAAGGTCATTTTTAAATAGCAATTATAATGTTTTGGGAATATTGACCTAACGTCACTTCAATGATATTATAATAATGTCCTGCTTTCCTTAAAAATGACATTGTAGTGATGTCCTCAGGATGTCAAATCGTCTGACACGTCCCATCCACTTCATCCCATCACTATTACTTTCACTTTCGTGACATCAGTAGCAGCTCACGTGAATATTTAAAAATTAAGGTTTGCCCATTTAGCACTGAATGTCAAGGAGAAATCGTTTTGATGTCATTTTGATGTATATATTACGTCAAAGTGACATCAAACTGATGTTCGACATAAAATTACTTCCTTGGCATAAATCCAAAGATCCACTTCTGTTCATATGAGAATTGAGAACGGGAAAATTAAATTAACAGTAATTACTGCTAATTTTACTTTCCCGTTTTACTATATGGAGAATACATCTTCTCGATATATTTAATAACGACACCAAAATTAGTATATTTTTACATCAACAAAGACCTCCACTTCTTACTCGCATAATCTATTATTTTGTTCATCGTAAGCACCCAAGTTTTTGGGAACGACATACACCCGTGACACCAGGCTAACAAAAGTCCTATTCTGTGCAACTAGCAGACCAACAGCCTAAAATCCCTATTTATTGGTCAACACTTAAACACGCATACGAAATCTCAATTCAGAAGTGGATCTTTGGATTTATTTTAGTTAATGGATATTAAAAGGGTGGCTTGAAATAAGTTATATTTATTTCGAGTTTAACTTATAGGACAGTAGCACAGTTGAAAAGGCGTTCTCATCCAATCTAATAGCCATCTACTAGTGGTATCGATCCCAATACCTTTTTTTATATTTTATATTTTTTATACAAATTCTATTCAAATCAATCTCTATTTGATCACTAAAATCGATCCCAATTGTTTTAGAATATTTTATTCAATTACCGTAGCCGATTCGCATTTTGATGTCACGACATGACATCAGTTTGATATCAAAAGGATGGACAAGTTGTACGTCTAATTGACATCACGGCTCATCAGACCGACATCAATATTTTGACGTCATTTGAATGAATAACTGAACATGTGACATGTGAATGTCACATAAACGTCATGGTGTTACATGGGTTGTAGCAGTGCTTGTGGGCAATATGGTTTTTGAAATCTCCCTCTCCCATACACAATTGATTGATTTTTTTTTATTTAGTGTTAATTCAGGGAGTCCTTGAAATGAACAACCAGAGCAGAGTAAAGATGCGTGATTAATTTGAGAAACTCAAATCCCAAAGAAGGCTGATTACTAAGAAACAGAAGTGGAAGAGGCCATTGCTAATTTTTGCCTGTCAAAATAGCATTAAGTTTCAATCGTTTTCTTGGGTTTATCGAGCTAAGTCGACCCTTGTAGGGTTGCCATTTGTGTGTCTAAATTAATGTTTCGATTGGATTTTTGTTCTTCAGAAGATAATGTTTCGACCTGCTCTACTTGAAAAATGAAAAGTGTTGTCGGGGGTTTTGTTCTAAATTGATCTCGACATTCAAGAATCTTAAGAGATATAAGTGTTTATTTTGTGTTTGTTCAATTTGGAAAATATAATTTTTTGAAGACTATAAACATGTCTTAATATTTTCTTAATAATTTTTACCTAAGTGAATTAAGGTTCTATTTCTTCAATAGATAAGTAAATTCCAAGATAATTCTCGTAAAAAATCCCAAAAATTTTTGCATTAATATCCAATCATTACTTATTATCTAACTATGATTTTTAATGAATAATTTTAAGGAGATTTAACTGCTATTTGACGTAAACTATCGGGGGTAGATGCATCGTAAACGTGTTTGAATAATTCGTTTTCAACTCAAACAGCGTTAGAGAAATGCAATGATTTTGTAAAACTGAACATCAAAAATCTCCTCGAAGGGCCTAGCTCTTGTTTTTACCTCAGTCCTCAAATACTTCGAGTTTCTTGTGCAATCAATTGCTGTAACAAGATTCCTTCGGTAATACCTTCGGGTTTATAGCTTTGACTTTGAAAGCGGACAAAACGAGACGGGCGCAGTGAAGAGAGAAAAGCGCTCCTTTAAAAATGACCATCAATTTTCGTCAAAATTAAGCATTGAAAATCCCTCGGTATTATACATGAAAGTCGTAGATGACAAACTAAAGAAAACAGAAAATGAATAAAAAATTCGAAGACAAAATGTTCGGGGACTCTATAAATCGATATCTAACAGGATTATTTATCACCACCACATTTTCACCTCGTACTTCTTTGGTGAGTTATTTTAACTCAGTTCTCATTGTGGATATTCTAGAGGTCCATATAAAAGGAATTTTTACATCCATCCAACCATTCCTGGAATGGAAAGACAGGTTAGCAACACGATTCTTAAATATGATTCGGCCATGACTTTAAGCAGAGTCCTTAAGAACCATGGCTGTGTTAGATTGCAATTTTAAACAAAATAACTTTGCAATGTGAAATCAAGTTCCGACGTTCTATGAACGTATACAGGCAGAATTAAAAGCGCTCCAATGTTCATTAGCAAACCAATGTGCGTTTTATTACTTTTAATAGTATGGGTTGCATCTAATTTCTCGAACTCACTCGTACCCCTTGGCCGAAAAGCAGCCGAAGCTTATTCACATCACAGCAGGTGAGACACCTAGCTACCTGAAACATAACTTTAGCCATCTATTGAGCACCAAAAAATCTTTAAAAAAAGATAGTTACCCCAACTCAAAACTTCCATCTATTGAGCGGTGCAAGAACGAATTTTAACCTGGAATAAGCATTTGCAGCCTCCCTTCAACAAAAGCCTCGGGGTCCCTTTGCGAAAATGAGCAAGAAAAACGACAAATGGCCCTTATACAGAAACTTAATACTTTCGGTATATTCATAAGAATGAATATTACAATGAATATATACTCAGGGAAAATTCATGGATTTAAAACGTTACAGCTTGTTAGAGAAATTTCGTTTGCATACAGCCATACATACAAAAAGCGAACAAAGTTTTCAGACAATTAAATCACAATTGCCGTAAAAACCATCAACATGCTCTATCAGAGATCTTATGTATTTTGCTATTTTCCCTTATGAAAATAAGGTTACGACTACTTGGGCTATTTATTGTGTTGTTCGCCTTGTACTTCGCTTTTATAGGTTGATGAAACTCGGAATCCTGGTGACCTCCTGAAGCCAGAAATAGTCCAGATCATATTTTCAATTTCAATTTTTTTTTAATGTTTCCCTTCGAATGGTCTCGTTGTCTCGTTTTTCTCCATTACCAAGTGGACAGGCTAATCCCTTTTCTTTTTTTTCTTACTACTTACTGAGCCTAATGCTAATTTTCTCACTGTTTAAGACCGTCCAATTTTCTATGTTACTACTTCATATCGACCAACTGAAAATTCTTTTTCCAATTTTCGTTCTTCCCTCTGTTTGAGGGGGGACGTTGGAGGTAATTATAATCCAAACAGAGCTGAACCATCTCTCTGATATATGACGTCTTGGGCATGCGAAGTCTCTTAAGCAGCACCCTGAGTGTCTCTCATCCTTCTCTTCTCGCTCTAGCCGTCACGCTGTCAGAATCGTAAGATATTTCCAAAGTAGAAGTCTTAGGAACTATTTCTTCCATTCCCTCGAGAAGAAGGTATCTTTTCTAGTGCTGGCGGTGGTACCGTTTTTTCTACTCGATACTCGTCTGGTACCCGTAAGTAATCGATACCCGAATACTTACCCGGCCCACTCGAGTAGGAACTAGAATAATCTATAATTTGCCTTATTCACGTTTTTTTCAATGAAATTGTAGTTTTAAAAATCTTTCAGAGATTTAA
Source organism: Ceriodaphnia dubia (assembly GCA_022539655.2). NCBI lineage: Eukaryota > Metazoa > Arthropoda > Branchiopoda > Diplostraca > Daphniidae > Ceriodaphnia > Ceriodaphnia dubia. The sequence goes on from JAKUCG020000088.1 coordinate 322,006, forward strand.
TTCATTATGGCGTAATTGAAGTTATTTAATAAAATAAAACTTTAATTTCAATTTTAAATTGCAACATTGTTTTTTTGAATTTTGGATTTCCCGGGTCCCTAATAGCCGTAAATGGCAACACTGAGCGGGAATCGAGTACAGTACCGGCTACCCGCCCTATTACTCGAGTAGTACCCAAGGCGGTTACCACCGCCAGCTCTAATCTTTTCGTTTCCATATTTTGTACCGTTTGTGTTTATTTGTTTGTGAGATGAGCTCCTTCACAATACAATGCTTTCCCTCGCTACATGCTTGCCTTGAATTCTCACAGGGAGCTGCGGTAAAATTAGGAAAATTCGAATAGGTAAGAATAGGGTTAGTGACTGTCAGTTTTGTAGTGTTTCACACTTATTACTATTTAACATCTGGATAGCAAACCACAAGGTGATAACCCAATTCACTTGCAGTTTGCTAACCAGCTGTTCTTGTGAATTGTGTAACCTTCATACGAATATTCCGCATGAAGAAGTAGGGGGGCCAGTGGTATAAAACCCACCGGAAAGCCCAGATAAGTGAATTCTTGTAGTATTGTTATTCTTGTAACAAGTGTTTTTTAATATTTGTATTTGTGTAAACTTATATTATTCAACCGATAATAAACACTTTAACCAGCAACCACATCAGTAATAGTAATTATTACAATTTATTTGTTTAAACCAACACAAAATCGACTAGGAATCTTCAAAACCACATTGAAATTCAGGTTTGATTGCTGTACATGCTCTATGGGACGGACATAAATCAGCCATTAATACTATTACGCCATCTCATCCTTTAGCCAACTTATAGTTGACAGTGTTTGGATCAGTTTTGACAGGAATAGGCAGAGAGATCAAAATAGATCCCTGGGGTTTTTAAATCTACGTGTTGTCTATTGTTCTCTAGTTCCAGTTTGAGGGCTATGATCTTAGGGTGGTCAACTGTCATAGTTTTTTAAAATGGCGGATGCAAATAAACCCTCGATGTCGAACATAACTTGAGGCAAGGTATACGTATCTAGTCGACCCGCCTTTTTATTAAAAATACACTGCTACACTTCCCAAAATTTAAAAAAACGTTTTTAAAGTATATTTATTACAATTAATTGAGATTACTTAACTTTTGAGGGGTTCAATTAAACAAATAACGAAATTTTGTAAAGAGATCTCTTTTCAACCGCCTATATTCGGGTCGCTAAAACTTAATAAAGCTGTGGCAAAGACTCAAATGGCGTATCCAACATTCTAGTATTCGTATCTTCTTTGGTAGCGCAGGAAGTCATAGGTGATTTGTTAAGGGCATTAATATCTAGTTGAATGCCATGTGTCTATGGCGGTTTACAGTTCGATTCCGAGTTCCGACAACTCGTATAAATATTTCCGTTATAACTCTTAATTTAGAGAACAGAAGAGGCTTCTGGAAATGTCCCGTATTCTATTGTCTGCCAAAAAATTGTGAACATGCTACATGCTACATGCACATGCTTAAGGTGCTTAAGAATATTTTTAAATAAAGTTTTTATAATGTAAGCATTCCATTTCTTATTTAGGTGCGCATTTTTAATTGTTGAAACACAGGCTAGTGAATTCTTATTTGTCCAATTTATTGAGACTTAAGATTCAGACTTTCAAAACACGTACCATTTTCCAATATTGTGCCACTAAAAGGACCATTGGATTGCAAGCATTTTAGTTCAGTCTTGTTTATATTTCAACTTAACCATTCTTGTAAACTAATTTTTCACATTTTTAAATAGGAACGCATATTTCATTATGGCATTCAAAACTGAAAGATGCCTTTCGTTGGCTTAGAAGGTACATGTGTCAGGATAAGGACAACAATTTTCTCGTACTGGCTTCTTATTAGGTGAGCAGTCATCATTCTACACATTTTCCCCTGTAAGGTAATGCTTCCTAAGCATTTCGTAGTGTCTTTTTCTTAATAGTATATTCTTAGAGGACGTCCCCACTTTCCTGTCCGTATTTCAATAGCTGGAAAAGAGACAGTATGATTTTACTAATTTGTTTTGAAACGTAAGATTATTATGTTGAGAAAATACTTGCCTTCCTTCGCCTTAATCTATTCTGAAATGAATATTTCAATAATATATTATTCAATCTGGAAAAAATGTAGTATATTATAAATTGATTTAATCTGATTGGAAAAAACTTCGTGGTACACTACATTTCTTATTGCATTTGCAGGAAAGTCTCCGTATGGTTTGATGGCATATTTGATACTATCTTGATGTCCAACGCGAAAACAGGCAACGTAAAACTGGCCGTGTGCAAAAACCGGTTCTTCTAACCAAACACCAACTCTACTGAAGGATTGACCTTATTGGCTTTTATTGATTGTTATAGCGAACGAAGTTCGAACTGGAAACTGTCGCCTTTTCCATTGTATTGGGAAGCCATCCGTTTCGTTTGGAGTAAACGATATGCGAGGTATGAAAACTTTATTTCCGTCTTTTTCACCTCCTGCTATCTCATATTTTAAAACTTGACCATGTTTTGATTTTAGAATGAGTCTGGTCTGGTCTGGTCTGGTGATGTTACGGAGTAACATTATTGGAGCTCCAAGCTTCATCACCAGTCGATGTGGAAGTATACCATTCACTGTTAAGGAATTTAGATATTCTGTCGGAAATCTAGTTAACTCATCCTTGTCGATCGTGGTGTCCGCACTATACAGTACCCACCAAAAATGTTTACACCCTCCCACCCTTTTGCTTGTTAATGACCCTCGCGCGCCGTGAGCCCCCAGCAAAACTTACATGCTGGAATTTTTATTTTTTTTTTGTGAGTAGATATTAAGTTTGTTAAACCCCTTGATTTTTTTCTGTCCGAAAATCAAATTCGTCAAGGCGGTACGCGATCTGACATAACGCCATTTGACCACCCCGGCATAACCCAACTGAGAGGTTTCCTTGAAATTACAAATGCAATATGTCAGTAAAAAATGAAGATACAGCCATGTGAATTTTTTCCCTGAAACATCTTGCCAGTTTCTATAACTACCGTGATTTTGAACAATATCCGTTTTGTTTTAGTAAATTAAATTTGTTGTTAAAAAAAGTCGGGGTGAACGATGCCCCCTCTCCCTATCTCTTTCTCTCTGTGCTGCCAAACAGTGTTTGCAACTTTTTTTCACGGCAGATTTAAATTAGAATAACACAACGGATATTGTTCAAAATCACTACTGTAGTAGAAACCGGCATGATGTTTCATGAAAAAAATCTGCAAGGCTGTACCTTCATTATTTCTTGACATATCGCAAATGTAATTTCAGGAAAACCTCTCAGCTAGGGAGGCCAGAAATAAATTTGCAATTATGTGTCAGGTCGCGTACAGCCTTCGCGCATTGGATTTTGGGACAAAAAAAATTAGGGGTTTTAACTAACTTAATATCTACCCAGCCAGCACAAGCAGTAGCCTGACAACTACCAGGTAGTAACCAATGGTAGTTGGGTAGTTACCATAGGTTGCTACCTGGCAGCTGACAGAAAACTGCCTATTACCATGCCCAGGCACTGCCTTTTGGTAGCTACCAGGTAACTACGTTTGGCCGTTCCAAAACATATTCTCGTTCATCATCTTCACGATCATCCACCTCAACTCCATGATCATCTACCTCATTTTCAGGATCATACTCATCTTCATTCATCTTCTCATCAATGTCATTCTTCTGAGCTTCATTGCCATCAGCCTTATATTCTTCGTCCTGGTTCGCGCCATCCAGCTCGTTGTTGTTTAAATCACCTTGTTTTTCAAGATCTCTTAAATGTCTTCGTTTTGATTGCCAAATCCAGTTCTTAGAGTAGTTCTCTATTTCCTTTTTGTCTGCCCCGGAAAAAGTTGGGTCGGAACATACTGCCGCTATATAAAAATGATTATAAAATTGATACAAGGCGTGTCATGTTAAAGAGAACAGATCACCATACCAACGGCTAGTTTATACATTTCCGATTTTAAAACAGGCAGTTTTCCTTTTTGACCCACCCAGCTAACTTGTGTGCCAAATTTGTTGGTTATGAGGGCCTTCCAAATGCGTTGCACACGTTCTGCCAGACAACTGCCACCTTCGTTTGAAATTTTTATTTTCTTAATGTAAAAAAAGTGTAAGTGATGGTACTAAATTCTAGAGTTGATAGCTTACCAAAGCTACAGCTGTCTCTTCATTCGATGACGCAGTTTCAAGATCCATCCATTCCGAATATCTATTCACTGGGATTTTCACATCTACCTCATCTAAAGAAATCAGCCGTGCCCCGTGAACAAGACGTTCTAAGATTAAATCTAGTTTGGCGTCAACGGTACTGAACATCTTATCAGTTTTCTTCGACACACCACTCAGTTGATGAATAAGGTATTTGTCTACCTTGCTCAACGACCCACCTGAAATATGTCGAAAAAGAAAGCAGTAGTGAGCGATAGGGCTCCGACCCGAAGCAACCCGTAACCCGATTGACATTTTTTACTTTTAACCCGTTTTGGCAAGTGCTCCCCTAGCCTTCTTTCGATTTTATTACCACGTACTTTCTGACCCACACTCTCTTTGGCCGCACATTCCCTTCTTTCGTTTTTACGCTACCCGCTTGTAGCGGGTCAACCCGTTCTCTTTTTCTGTTTTTTTTTTACGAAATAAAATGAAAAAAGGGCCAACTTCAGCTATAGGACAGGGAGTCACATTTTATTAAGTTAATTTCCTCAACAAAACCCCTGCTCGTACCAAGAACTAAGGCACATCAATGCCCTGATCTTTTCCGATGAAAGTGAAGACCGCGTGTAATGAAGAATTAATCTTCCTTTTGAAAACGCTCTTTCAGAAGGCGTGCTAGTAGGCGGGACAGCTAAATAAGTCATAGCCATTTTAGAAAGACTGGGATATGTTTCGGCCTTCATCTTCCAATAGTCGAGAGGATCTTCTTGTTGTTCCAAGATATCCTCTTGTAAATAGCGCTTGATTTCGGCGTCAACATTGGAAACTTTTTTCTTTTTGTAAATGCTTTGAACCCAGTCTTCGTCATCCTCGCCAGCCGCTACTAACGTTGGTTCTCCCGGGTGCTGGTTAAATTTCTCGACTTCAGATTTGAATTGCTGGCGCAATGTTTTGGCATTTGGCTATTAGGGACGAGGTTAAGATTCAAAAACTAAAAAGCCAATTCATGTAATATAGAGTCCAAACATACTTGACTTTTAAAAAAGTTGAACTTAATTCGGGGATCCAAGATAGCTGAGTACGTATACACAGGCTTACTCAGTGCCTCATCGTAATAAGACCTCAATTTGGCTTCCATTTCACACGCAGCCACTTTTAAAGAGATGACACGCGAGGATGCTTTTTCAATTTCCTTGTTAATTGTAAATTTATGTAAATATCGAGTAAAAGCCTAATAAGTTGCATGTTATTAAATATCTGTCGCAATTTGTCAATACCTTAATTAAACCCACATAAATGGGTAAAGTAGCACTTAAAGAAGTGTACTTAGACTTTGATAGGACAACCGTAGCTACATATAGCGGCTTTAAGAAAGAAATGATTTCCTGCAGCTGCCTCCATTCTAAGTCTGTTAAACAAATTTCTTTCAACTTAATATCGTCAGCCGAAAACATCTCAATTGCTTGACGGAGATCAACAGCCCTCTTGAGCATTATGTATGTGGAATTCCATCTTGTTCTCACGTCCAACAACAATCCCAAAATCCGGGGCCGCTCTATTTTCTTACTAGAATTCGTGCTTACAATAACCGGCACTACCTCCGGCACAGTCTGCACGGAAGGTTGTTGACTGACAGTTGGTTGCAAACCAACCGAGGGCCGTTTTCTATAAAATAGCAAATTGTAAAAAATAACATATAAGTTAATAACCCATTATTGATATGCAATTAAATGATTAAACGACACATACCTTGCAGCTATTCTTGAAGACGATGGCCTTGTTGGCACTAACTTTTCCGTTTCCTTTTGTGTTATTCTTGGGGGTTGCACGTTTTCGTTTCGTTCAAAAAATGCTGGTAGCGCTACCCTTACTGTATTCTCAAACTTTAATCTTTTTGCGGGGAGCTACGAACTGCTTTCACAATTTCTCTTATTCGATTAATAATCGTCGATGCTTGATCTAGCTCTTGATGACTATCTTCACTTTCATCCAACTCATCCCCCCACCCATCGTCGTTGATAACCATCCCCATGTTCGTATTACCATCAACAAATACAGCATCTTTAATGGTTTGACCGAGAGCTTGTAATCCCACCTGAGCAGCTAAATTGAACACATGGCCGGTGCAACCTAGAATATGCTCCGATTCTTTAAACAATGGCAATTTGGCTTCTAGTTCTCTGGCCATAGTACGATTGTTCGACGCGTTGTCTCCGGTGACGCAAAATAGTTTAGATTCTAGTTTAAAGTCAGTCAAAGTTGTCAAAACGTTGCCGGCCAGATTCACTCCAGTGTGCGATCCTCTTAATTCTACTGCATCCATGATCAATTCTTTCAGCTGGGAATTTTTGTCAATCCAATGTCCGGTAACCCCAAGAATTCCTTTACCATTCGGAGAAGTCCAAGCGTCAGTTGTTAAACTGACTTTAGAGTTCACGGTTTTAAACATCTCCGTAATTTTACCCCATTCAGACCAAAATTTTGACATAACATACTCCGTGATAGCGTCGGCTTTTACTAAAAACAGTTCACAATCAGGATTCACTAATTTCAAAAGATCAACAAACGCTTTCGATTCGATGAAAGAAAAAGGGAGATTTTCCGTGACGATTAACTTTCCCAAAGCCTCTTTCATTGAAACACTGTCCAACGTCTGTAAAATTAAAAAAAAACAAGCTTAACTATAACTTATACAACAATAAATTGTTAAGATTTACTATTACTTCTGATAATTTGATGTTATTGCTTGCTATTTCTTGTTTTACTTTTTCCTACGATCTGTGTGATCCGATTACATGGCGCAGTAAATTTTTAGTGCCATCTTTCTTTGAATGCTTATAGAACTTACCACAAATAACACCGGGCTGGTCTGGGCTGATCGGCAAAACACAGACATCGCAAGGCAAAACAACTTTGTTACCTGTCTTTTTATCCACTGTTTCCCTTTCTTCGTTAACAAAAAAACTCCTCACCCAGCTTGGCTGCTTACCTCCGTTTTCACTTGGACTTTTCTCATTCTCAGAACTCACTTGAGTCACTGTCTGCATTTCTTAGAACTTCCTTACGTATTCTTTTACAGTATACTAAGCCGACCGTCCGTAACGAGCCGAGAAACTACACCCTGCGCTAGAATTTTTGTACTAAAACACATAGCTCTAGGTAAAGGAAGGGTCACATACGGGTTGATCCGAACATTTGAATTTTTTTCTCAAAAAAGATCGCTTTGTTCTAAACGCTCCAAATGTTACGTAATTTTCTAACCCGTTCCATACGGGTCTAGATAAAAAAAAGAGATAGAAGGCAATTTACTTTACTTCACCCGACCCGAAACATTACCCGCCATAATGACCCGCAAAAACTACAAACGGGTCGGAGCCCTAGTGAGCGACTAAAAATGGAAGACTTAATTGATCATTAATGAAACAATAGTTAACCTTTTGCTCCCTTGTTGGCAATCGGCAGAGCTCCTCTTGTTTCCGGAAGACTAATATTTTCTTTCAACACAAGAGCAGTTGATCGTACGCCCAGGGTTTGAACAGGTTTTGGAATCTTCCCCTTGTCTCGTAATGGTGTAATGAAACGCTCGCTTTCTTTTGTTACAGACTGCTGAGACTTCCTATTCAACAGATCAATATTATCTCGCTTCGATGCTTCACCAGTATTCCTGAATTTGGGTGTGACGTTTGATCCGGTGTGTGGCTCACTTTCTTTCTGCGCAACAACTCGTGCAGTTGTATTTAAGTTCAACATCTTCTGCTGCTTCAAAGCTTCAGCAGCTTTCTTGCAACTGGACGCGAAGTTTGAAACTGACGGCCTGATATCTAGCCCGCCTCCCTTCTGAAGAGTAGTAGTAGTCTTAGAGTTTGGCAATTTTTGCTTTGATGTTTCATCAGTAGCTTTCTTGCAACTGGGTGCCACTTTTAAAACTGATTGCTTGATATTTGGAACGTCTACTTTCTGTAGAGCACCAGTAGTCTTGGAGTTTAGCAGCTTTTGCTTTAATGCTTCATCAGCAGCTTTCTTGCAACTGGACGCAGACTTCGAATTTAATGGCCTGTTTTGTACCTCGATTCCTTTCTGGAGAGTCTGTGTGGAAGTCTTATAGTTTGATACCTTTTGTTTTGAGGTTTCATCAACCAATTTTTTCCCACTTGATGCTGCTTCTGTTGGCGGAGTAATTTCCGAATCGCTTTCTTTTTGGAAGGCTTCTTCGCTAGTCTTTGAGATTGCTTTCTGCTCTCGCAATGTGGGATGCGCGGGTTTCAGAACAGGTCGGAGTGATTTTTGAGAAGAAGTATTCTTTGAAGTGGGCAAGTTGTCCTCAATTGATGCGTCAACATTCGTGGCAGTGGTTTTCGAAAGTTCGATTTCATGATAAATGTTTTCCGTAAAAGATCCGTTATACAAGTTTTCTTCTTCATGAGTATCTGATTGAGTCCCATTTGCTTCTGACTCTACCTCATGCACTGTGTGCACATCTTTATTCAACATCAGCGGGTCCGCGGCTTCTTCATCTGTGTTTGACTCATCATCATCATCAAAATCTCGCAATGGAGACAGTTCGCCACATTCTTCGGTGGGTTCTTTTGGCACTTCAGTTGCCAACTTCAATTTCTTTAACTGGCTATCATTTTTCTTCTTCTTTGCACCAGTTTTGGCTGAAGATGTCACGTCGTCAGAATCCTCTGCATCGGCGGAGGAATGAGTTGGGCTGTATGGTACTTTAGGTGTTCGTTTTCTTTTAGTTGATTTTGAAACATCATCAGCTTCTGTGTTGATATCAGACTGCTCTACTGCTCTCCGAAGTAATGCTCTGGCAACTGCCCATGAATCTATGGAAAAAGATTTTAACGATCTATTGTATTACGTTAACTGCAATAACTTTTTCTTACCACATATCTTCCTAGTCACATATGGGAACTCTTCATAACTGCGTGTTGGCTCTTCCTGGTTCCTTACAGCTTTTTCTGTTTTGACGGCTGTGTGGTGTGTTGGGTAAAGAAGAGTGTTCTTCCTAGGCTGAATCCACCTCTCTGAAACAATACATACAGATAGCCCTTCTTCTGTTTTCAAGTCCACGATGAGGGTTTTCCACTTATGAGGGGCAGCATCTGTTATATTGCCACTCCGAGTTACCCTGGAAGTCATAATCTGAAAATACTATGTTCACAGCATCGTCAGCATGATTAATAAATGAATAACATGATATAAGATATACAGAATGCAGAACCTTTTACGAACTTGAGTTTCACACTAAAACGATTCAGGATTTTCTTGCTCACATGTGCAACCCACGTGTAAAGAAGGTAAGTGGATTCACACAATTCACGCTACTGATTTCAATCCCTAAATTTCCATCTAGTTGTCTATCAAAATACAATTATTAAGTGTTTTTCTCTTTTACAGAACATCATAAGTTGTGAATATTAAAACAAATACTTACATCGATACAAATTGCACTGCCTAGTAATCTTGTGAAAAACGTGTACTTGTATGAACGACGACTCGGCTATAACCACGTTTCACCATGACAACGGCCAAGCTGTTTCAAATAGTTATAAGTAAGTTACCTAAATTTTTGTAAAAAACTTTGCTTTATCATGCGAACTAGTGTAGTAAATTTTTAAAAACATTATGCAATTGAGATTACATGATTTAAGTAAAAAATTTGTGCTGAAACGTGATTTTATCAGTTGAATTTTGCTTCGATTTACCATAGACTGGAGCAGCCACAGCATGGTTTGCCAGTAATGTTTACGGCTTTACGCTCGAGGAGGACCAATGGTGGACGCATAAGAATCAGCCGGCAATTAAGTTTTAGAAGTTTGACAGTTTCATCTTTTAGCACTGAGAATACATCTCCAACTGTAAAGGTAAACGATAGAGGTAACTCAGTTTTTTTTATTTCATTGAATTATGTCTGCCATCATCCAATTTGACGACTAAATACTTTAACTTACTTAGATATATGTTTCCATTCCAGGTTTGCTTCTCACTATATGCCTCCATCTGACTGTTTTTTACCCTGTATTGTGACAGTTTATTAGATCGAAGAATCTTACTACCAAATCTTTTAGATTTCATTTCTAAATACGAGGTAATAAATTACATTTTGTGTTATTACAATAGTTTCACCACTGCTTAACCATATATTCTTTTTTCAGTTGACGGAAGCAATCAGGAAGACATTTGAATATTTCAATGAGCAGGCATATATTATGTATCCCGTTATGTGCATATTTATAAGTAAGTAGAAAAATTTAAAACAAAAAAATGATCACTTTTTTTTAACAATGTGTACGTTGAAATGATATTAGGCCCTGTTGATTCTAATGTGTCTTAAGAGGATTGTGGCCATCATAAAGTTGAACAATGGATGCTCCACCACCTAAACGCCGGAAACTGAATGTTTCTTGGAGACAAGAACGAAATCGACTAGCTCCTGTTTTTCGTGATCTCGAGAGCACTGCTGGTGATTCAACCTCTGACTTTGACGAGAGTTGCAGTAGTGACGATCGTACTGCTACTTATAGAGAAAGATATCACATAGACAAGACTACGGAATTTCGGCATCATGGTGAAACCGACATCGACGAAAACAATCACCTTCAGTTGAATGAAGAAGAAGAAACCTATCGCGCGCCAGAAGAGATAGATACTGACAGCGGCTGTGAAAATGTTGAATCGTACGAGATAATTAGTTCCGGCGATGCCGAATCAGACTCGTCTATTGAAGATGAGGAATTAAGGCAAGATGAATCCGATAATGCTGGGGAAGAACATTTCGACATGGATTCTGACTATTATGAAGAACTGTTGAATCCCGCATTAGATATTGATGGCCACAAAGAACTGGAGCAGTTTTTGGGTAATTGGGTAGACCGTTTCAACATTCCTCATTCAGCATCAAATGCCCTTCTGAAAGGATTAAAATTACTGAAGAAACAAAATGGAACGTTTGACAAGCTTCCCCTTGATACCCGCACCCTTCTGAGGACTCCTAGGTCGGTTTTGTTAGACGACGTCGCAGGAGGAAGATACTGGCATTTTGGATTGGAAGAAGGTCTCCACCAGCAACTTTCAAAGCTTCCGCACAATTCTATTCCCAAAGATATATCCATTTTGGTGAACATTGATGGATTACCATTGACGAAAAGCAGTAAAAGTACTTTTTGGCCGATACTCGGATTAATTTCTGGAGAAGAGAGTCCATTTCCGATTGGCGTATTCCACGGGACAGGAAAGCCTGAATGTGTTAACTCTTTTTTGGAAGAATTTGCTGATGAAACTAAAAAACTTCAAGAATATGGTCTGGATCACCGTGGAGTGAATATCAAATTCCGTTTGTCAGGATTTATATGTGACGCACCTGCCCGATCTTTCGTTGCTGGAACATGCGGGCACACGGGCAAATTCGCCTGTCCTAAATGCAAAACTGTCGGTATCAACTTTGTGAAACCCGGTAGAAAAAAAGGAAGAATCGTGTATCCAGAGATGGAGGCGGCGCTTCGTACTCATCAATCATTCGTCGACAGAGAAATACCAGATCATCATAAAATGCGAACAGTTCCTCAACATCGACATCCTCAAGACCTCAACATCGACATGGTTAAAGATATACCTTTGGATTATATGCACTTAGTATGCATCGGCGTGATGCGCAAACTTCTTATTCATTGGGTAAACCGTCAAGCTACCCAGCATTTAATCACACCTGAAATGCTGGAAGAAATATCAGAACGTCTGGAATCTATTCGCAATTGGGTTCCATGTGAATTCGCAAGACTTCCTCGTTCTCTCTCTGATCTGTGCCGTTGGAAAGCAACCGAGATGAGGCAGTTTCTTCTTTATACTGGCCCCGTTGTACTCGAAGGTGTTCTTCCTTCTCCTCTATTTCGTCATTTCTTATGTTTGCATGTTGCAATCAAAATGCTTTCTTTTGAGCCCCTCTGTTATACGCAGAATCGTTACTGCGCTCGTTTATTGAAGCATTTTGTTAGAGAATCAGCAAAATTGTATGGCGAACATTTTATTACATTTAATGTACACTGCCTCATCCACTTACCCAATGACGTCCTGCGGTTTGGCCCTTTGGATCAATTTAGTAGTTTTCTGTTTGAAAATTATCTGCAGAAATTGAAACGGCGCATAAGGCGAAGTAACAACCCACTTGCTCAATTAGTTAAGCGACTAAGAGAATCTTCCAACATTCAGACTTTTTGTAGGCTAGAAAATACAGCAAACTCGGGGATTTTAAAACAAGAACATAGAAAAGGGCCTACTATTTCCATCGAAAACACAAACGAACGACAATTTAAAGTTGCGCAGTGTGCTTCTTGGAAGCTGACGTGTTCACCACCAAACAATTTCGTTTATTTGAATGACAATTCAGTGTTTTGTATCGGCAGCATTGTCCAACGGTCCGGGGCACTTTACCTTGTTGGTAGAAATGTTTCGATGATTTCAAATTTATATGAACGTCCTATAAATGCTGCCAATATGCTTAACATTTTTGTGGTTCAGCTATTATCACATTGCGCTTTGTCCGAAATATCGATTTCCTGTGTGAAATGTAAGGCGATGACCATTCCAGTCGACAACGAGACCGACATTTCTGGCAGTGATGATGATCCCCAAATTCCTTATAATCCTTCTTTTGCAGTTTTCCCACTCTTAATGCAAGACAAGTTTCGATAGAGTTTTTAGTTTCTACAAACTAATTTCAGAAGTTTTAGAACTACAAACTTTTTTTAACGGTAATGAGTTCATGTGAATGTATTCGCGGGAATTTCAGTTTAATAAACGATTCAAGTTGTTCAAACTTACTAATTGGCCGCCGTCAATGATATTTTGGTATCAATTTGGCTTATGAAAAAATTCGTGGGGCTCATCCTACAAAACCACTACGAAACGACAATTTTTTAAGGAATCGTCCGGTAGCTACCAGGCAGTGGTTAAACAGTTGGCAAACAGCCACCGCCGTTGGTATATTTTCTTGGCAGGAAAGACTCCTACCGGTAGCTACCTATTAGTTGCCTGGCAGCGTCTGTGTTAGCTGGGTATTCACAAAAAAAATAAAAATTCCAGCATGTTTAGTTTTGCTGGGAGCTCAAAGCGCGCGAGGGTCATTAACACGCAAAAGGGTGGGAGGGTGTAAACAATTTTGGGGGGAACTGTAGCATTCAGTTTTGTCGCCGGAGATTAGATAGAGAGATCTGATCTACAGCTGTGTTTATGGGGGCTATGATAGCTCTTTCGGATAGCCATATTCGGTAACTTAAATTAAGTGAGAGTTCTGGGTAAACAAATTCAATTAGCTTGTTCATTGCGTCTTTCAATTTATCCTGTTTACCGTCAATTATTAAGATGCATTTGTCGGGCGGTAGTAAAATAAATTTATCGAGATCACTTTCACTGGGTATTGTGGGGATTTTTCCCTCGCCAACTCGTAACAGCCATTTAGAAAAACTGATAAGTCGTTCGTCATTTCCATTTCGAATCACTCGCATGTTTTCTGTTAGTTTGAAACAACGGAAATGTTGCCAAATTGGCGAACGATTTATTGCGGCATTCACTGCTTGAGGTCGTGATCCTTTCTTAACAACAAGTAGAACTTGGCGAAAGTCTCCAGCAAGTAAAATTGTTTTCCCTCCAAACGGCAATGTTGACGATGTAATAACTTGAAGAAATCGGTCTAGGGCATCAAGAAGAAATCGATTATTCATAGTAGCTTCATCCCATACAACCAGTTTTGCTCTCCGGATTAATTCTGCCAAGTTGCTCTGATGAGAAATGTTTAGACTGGTATCTTCCGTGATTTCAATTGGAGCCTTAAATCGAGAGTGAAAAGTTCGCCCCATTAGTAGAAGAGTTGCTGCGATTCCGCTTCGAGCAACAGCGATAGCAATTGAAGTTTCGTCCAACAGTCTGACAGCTGCAACAATTACGTTTAACACGTATGATTTCCCAGTTCCACCAGGGGCATCAAGTAAGAATAATCTTTTTGGTCTGTTACTTTTCACGGAAGCTATCACCATGTCAAACAGTTTTCTCTGGTTAAGAGTGAGAGCAGTAGGTCCATGTAGTGTTTCTTCAAGATAATGAGTGAGAAAATTGTGACCAAACTCTAATTCTTCTTGAATTTCCACAGGGATGCCTTGAAAAGCGTCGTTTCTTTCGATGGCTGCGTACGCTTGTTCGCGTAAGACCTCATCAATATTTGGAAAACCAAATTGCTGAAGAGTTTCCCCCCTTGCCTGCATATGTAATAAAGTTCAAAATTTTATAACTTCCAATTTTCTTACCAACAACTTTCGCTCTGTATCACACACAACCAATTTACGAAGAAGAGCTGGATCAATTGTTTCCCGCGATATTGTACGTGCTCGATGAACAAAATCATCTGACCATTGATGATGATATGTTTCAAACAAATGTTTTGGATTTGTTACATCACAAAACAGAAGAAGTGTGACGAATAGTCCCCCTTATCTGTGAACACATTTGTGTGTGTCCAGCATCTTGAAGCGCAGTCTCCCATTCGCGATCATGTAAGAGTAAACCTAATTCAACACAGGCTTCTTGAAGAGTAGAACAAATGTGGCCGTTTACATTTCTCAGGTCTTCAAAGCTTGTTGCACCAGCACTGTGATTGTGGTTTAAGAGAATTCGGAGATAAAAGACCTCTCCAGCTGTGGGATGAATGGTAACTATTCTTCCTATTGTGCTAAAATCTCTTTGGCGAGTTTTTCACTGACGTGTCCTTTTATCCCAAACGTGGTTCCCAGGAAAATTTATGTGTGATACTCTCGTATTTGGATTGTTGCGGTTGAACGTGAAGAACTCGGTAAGTTCCGTTTTTCTGGAACTTTCACGGTTGACAACAATCTCTTCATCCCCAGGTTGAAAATATACTATTTGTTGTTCTGGCATGTGGACACGCATAGCATAAACTGCTGGAAATTTTTCGCTTATTTGGAAAGCAAATAGTCGCCAAACAGCCTCTGCAGCTCCAATTGATCTTCTGTCTTGAAATTCCTTGATTTCATCACGGTGATCCTCGCCTTGAACCCTCACCATAGTGCGATCCACTCCTTTCGTAACATATTTGAATAGATATTTGGCCGTCAGTGTTGATGCACACACCTGAATGGAAGGTTGAATAAATATCGTAAATTGATAATTTAAAGCACGTTTTATTTGTTACCTCAACATTAATATGTGCATTGTACTTCAAACACAAATATGGGTTGTATGGCACAACCCAGCCGTTATCAACAGGTCCAGTTCTTGTAACAATTGATCTACCATCGTCTTCCGGAGATCTTCTTTGGTATTTTGGGTAAGTGTCGAGACAACCCCACTCTGTATATTGCTGGAATGGTTTGAGAAACTGTTTTTGACATGTCGACGATCTTTCTCCATTTTTATTGACCATGCATGGCGAGGTTGGATTCGATGATCCGTACGGTCCATGTCTCATTTGACTCAGTACAATATTTTGCAACCGAGTAGCTTGTTTGTGCATATCCCATCCGATAGGGAAGGCACAAGGATCTTGTGGAAGTTCTTCACACACAATATTATCAATGTCTTCCGTCGTGCGTAAACGGGAATCTTAATCTAAGATTATAAGAATATGAGCATGAGGGAGGCCCCGTTTTTGAAAATCTACAACATAGAGGTGTGCAACACAGTTTCCACAAATGTTGTTCTTGCAGAGATCATGAATAATTACTTTCAGTTTAAGTTTGAAAACTCGTGCAACAATATCTAGACGATCTTGTGCTTTTTGACCCTCCAACAGAGCTTCAGTGATTACAGAGCATTTTGGATTGCAAGTCACAGTAATGAATAAGTCGGGTTTATGAAAATGTCTAACTATGGCCATTCTATCTTGTAATCTTCGATGCATGTCCCTGGGTCCACCAGTAAATGATGGAGATAGGATTATGGATCTTCCTACTTGTCTTTCAGAGGCGTCAGTTTGATGTATTGCGTCACATATATTGTTGTATAGATCCGCTCGTATTTCTCCTTGATTCGTCCTTAGCCAAAAAAGTTTTTGATTTTCATATTTAGCGCATGGGACGCAAAGGAATTCTTAAAACAGTCGACACATACGGAGTCAATTACTTTAAGCAATCTTTTCTTGTACGTGAAATGCATAGTATTCACGCACTGTTACTCGATTGTTTGTTGACGTCGGATCGCCATGGCAATCGAGTACGTCGGGGTTGACTTGCTTCAATTCTGTGTTCCATCCGTCATGTCCAAGAGGATATATTAGGACAACATGTAAGGAATCTGAAGAACGATGAGTGTCAGCAATTTCTTGAATGCCACCTTCACGTAATTGTAGAATCAAATCCCGCTTGCCAGGTTCCTCGTTAAACAGAACAGCGACTTCGCACAGATTTTTATTATAAACCCTTGAATGTCCCTCTTGTGGTCGCGCGCTACCATTAATCACCAGCCGGCAGTGTGTAAGTTCATTTTCGGGAATTTCGCAAGCCGTCATGAAATCTCGAATGTAGGAATTATTCCGCAATACGCATTGAAGTTTCCTCAATAATTCTGCCAGTATATCACGGACTCGCCTTGTTGTTCCTATTGGTAATTTCATATTTTGCAATCGAAAGTTTGTCTCTTGTTCATGGTCAGGATCATACACCCAAATTTGTGCAAATTTAGGATTTCTTCCGGGGTGTTGCTTGAAGCGGACCGACGAAAGTGTGTACTTTCCCCTGAAGCACTACACTTGGAGAATATCCTCCTCTTAGTGGCCTTATTTCGGTGACTTTTTGTGAAGCAAGTGCTAGTGCATTTTATAAAATGCGAGAATTTTCTCTTAAAATGTGACTCTCTTCAGATGTGCCAAGCCATAAATCTTTAATTTCATTCGGTGGCTGAGGGAAGATGGTGGTTCTAATTTTCCCATTATTGCAACACATTGTCGATGCTTCAAGGGGCCACTTAATAGCTGCGCAATGCTGGCATTGGTTAAGCGGGAGTCCTTGTTGAGAAAATCGTGAACCAACAGAATGTTCACCAACAACTTGAGTACAATTCAGAACTTCTTGTGATCTCCTCGCATTAAAATTTATATTATTCCTTAGGGTTCCGATTTCATTTTCTTCAATTGCTCTTACATTAAAATTTTGTATAACTTCGTTTTCAGGAGCTCTAGGGATTTCTTCTTGAACAATATAATTTAGCTGAGCATTTTGTAATTGTGGTTCGGTTTGACGTCGATTATTTTGTTTTCTTGATAATTTCCTTGCTTGATCAAGTAATGTACGCAGATTCTTTTGTCTTTGTTTCTTGTTTTCTTCCGGTTCATCACAGGTTTTTCCTGATGGACAATTTGGCCATTCAAATGTAACCCCTTGGCTTTGACAGGCGGTGTGAAGTCCACCGCATCAAGGAATTTGCGTTGATGGAGAGTGTTCACAATATTGACAGGAATAGGTGAACCTAAACTTGAACTTTTTAATGAAAAATTGCAATAATAAATTTATTACTTTTTTACCTTGCCCATTCCCATGTAGCAAATGAAGTCTGCCAACATCTGGTTAGTGTCTGGTTAGGGTCAACAGTCATCAAATGGTGCAAAATGACCTCAAATTGACGTCATTTTGCACCATTTGATGTCTTTTGACACTAATCAGATGTGGGGAGACTTCATTTGCTACCTGGGATTGCCCTACTTGCACCCTGGCCATCTAATAATGGCCCTGGTACATGGATTTCAGGGATTTCATTTGGTGGAACTGCATTCAACATTATCAGACTATTAATACTTTTCAAATTAAAATAACTAATTTAACACACAATCTACGCTGTCAATAATACGACGGGCGGCTAATGTAGCTATTTGCAGTCCTTGATCCGATTCATTTTGAACATAAGCATTGGCAATCGAGGAATTTCTCTGATTATCATCAACTAAAACAAAGAATCAGCAGCTGTTTTATTATTCATCAAGAATAATTTTGTTTTTCTTTCATACCCTGCCCTTGAATAACGGGAACAACAATCGGTACAACACGTCCGCCACCGCATCCACCGGCTCCAGGTGTATAATTTACCTTGGAAAACGGTTTATATAGTAGCACTTGTCATTTATTTAATACTATGCACTGAATTATTACTGTGTCGCATAATTTCAACGGTAAATTCCCTGCTGTGGTGCGTCGTGGCTGTTAATTAGGAGGTTTGTCGTCTTTGCCACTGTTTGCTTCCTCATTTTTCATTTTTGTAGGGCACCTTGAATGAAAAATTTTCTACTTTAAATGCTTGTTTTTTATTTTAAAAAGGGAACGGCAAAATTACAGACGACATCAAAATAAAGACCTCTAACTTAAATTTTCCCTGAATGATAGAAATATATTTTATACCTTCTATTGCCTTGCGCTTCCACTTTCTTTTCTTTATTGTCTAGTTATAGAGGAAAAGGCAAGCTTTGTTGAATATATCGCGATAACACCAAGGCTATTCTTTTGAAAAACACAACCGATTACTGGAATTTTTAATATATAGTCTATAATACGCAGCAATAGACTTCTGACCTACGAATCCAGTGCGTTAGCTAAACTCTCTTTCATCCTTTGTCCGCACATCCTACATTGCACGACCTCTAGGAATCTCAATGAGCAAAAAATATTAAATCATTATAAAACCCAAACCAATTAAACCTAACCAAAGAATTAGTAAATTACGATGTAATGTACAACACTTAGAGAAATTGTTTATTGATAAACCGTCTGCGACTAATATTGGCATCCTGTATCATTCATTATGACGGACCAAAATAAGTTCCCAGCTCAATTAGTCAATCCCAGTTCAATAAGTCAAAGAGGCTGATAAAGGTTAATGATTATTAGTTGTGTACAAAATTTAACACGTGCCACAACTTAACATACAACTTATTAATTCGCCCAACTCAATAACATAACTATCAACGATGTTATTCAGAATATAATCCGCGATGTCCCCGTCGATTCATTCGGACTCGCTTTGTATCCATTTATAATCTCTTCGTAATGGGAGCAATTCTCAGGATTTATCTGAATTACATAAGAGAAAAAAATACATGACTATGCAATTACAATTTCTATCAAAACAGAATATTATACCATAAAGATTGAGTCATCATACGAATCAAAGCAAATTTGCCCATCTATTCTTGGGTAAGTGGACACCTTCACTCCACCAATTCCAACAATGCATTTGAGTCTGGGGTTTCTTTTTTTTCCTTCTCAATAGTATTAATGAAATTGGTGGCCGTTTCACCCCACATTGTAACATTTACCTGCAAGAATCAGAAATCAGCGTTTGCCAAAAATTCCATTAGCTTACTGAATAATATTTCTAAGATAACTTAAGCGTACTTACAACAACATCCTTAGTATCTACCCAGCCAGCAAGAATAAAGGACCATTATTGGGAAAACCTTGGACCAAGAAAATATTCTTGGTAAATTATTGGACCAACAGAGGTCCAAGAAATCATGTTTACTGGGTAATAGAGATACCACAGCTTTTAATGAACCCCAGGGTGAGCGAATTTTTGATGGTACTGTGATATGATCAACAATTTCAGTAATATCTAAAGTTGAAACATGTGTAAATATAAATCAACTTCGTGCTGGACCTTCAGGATTAGTCTTATAATTAGTTTGTTATTTAACATTTAATGAAGAAGAGGAAATAACAATGATTTTGTTGTCAAGTCTGGTCGTTGAATAGCTTCTTTTACTTTCAATTTACTTTGTTGTGAAACACGGCATAGGAATACTCGATCAGTTTACACTGTGGTTTCAGTTTAATTCCTCGGTGAATTTGAAACACGAAGATAACTCTCGTTTCTTAAAGTAGGGAACATTTTGTCGCTAGGTGGCGTGTTTGGTAGGGGGGAGAGGGTGGAAAGTGGTGAAAAAGAGGTCAATGACGACATAATAACCGCCGGAGGCGTTTTCCAATAAAGTTTTAGAACTGGGTTTCGATGCTACATGATTTTTAAACTGTCGAAGATTACAAACGTACTTTCATTACCCTCCATTATTGGTTGTCGTGAACCAATCATGAAAAAAGGGGGGAAATGAGTCGGGTTGGTCCGCCGCAGCCAATACTGGAGTGTGATGAAAGTACGTTTGTAATCTTCGACAGTTTAAAAATCATGTAGCATCGAAACAACTTAGTAAAATGATTTTCTTTTTGGTGAACTTTGTAAGGACCAGTATCAACTGTACTTTTTTTAGTTTTCCCGAGGGTGAGAAATATTTTCAATTTCTTTTTTTCATTTTTTCGTTTTTAACTCCATAAGACCCCATGTAAACTTAGGGGAACTTTTTTTTAAGCCCCTCCCTAAATGCGACGAGGTCTGCTACGCGGGCCCTCACAGGGGAAATAGCAGCGTCTGTCCTCCTTCTTTCACTCTCCTCGCTTTAGGTGAAGAATCCGAAGATGTACCTGCAGCACTACGTCTTCTTTTTGCAAAGTTAGAACGATATGCGTAGCCAGCCTCAGCCTCCTTTCCTTTGTCAACCCTTCGACCATTGACTGGAATGCAACTGGCCATACTGGTGTATCCGTAGTATTAAGAGGAATGATAGTAATAACATTCTCTACTCAGCGACGATAATATTGGCCCTCTAACGGTTGCTAAAATTTTATACAGATATATGTTTAAAGATAGATTGACATAAGGGTAGATGGGGTCGAAGGGATCCCAATCTAAGACCGTTGTGACGTCACGTGCAAAATACCCGTGCAACTAAATTTATCTCTAACGGAAAGTCAAATTTTCTAAAAGACTTTTTTGTATGTTAAATATATAATACGGACGAATTATGGGCTTAAAATGTGCAGTTCAATAACAAATCAATTTTTTAACTTATATGCCCCAAAAATGAAGTAGTGCTTTAAATACACGAAATATGTATATGTGCCCCCCAGCTGTAGATGTGCAGTATAGTGTTTGGATGGTAGCAAGCGTCGTTGCGGGCCCAGTGCCATCAAGAGTGAAGCGGATATCAGTGACACCACTTGGGAGCGTAACACAGATAGAGACTATCTCGTCTAATGAGTGATCCTTGTAAACTGTCATCAGGACCACTGGTTCTGGTGAATTACCCTACAATCAAAATTTTCTATTCCCTCGTTTAAGTCAGTCTCCTGGTCATCACGGAGGCGTTTTCGAGAAACGACAAGAGAGCTGGTAAAACTTGAGTTGGCCGAGTCCTCTGAAAAACTCAAGGCTGACGATGAGCTTTTTTCAGAATTTAAGGTTTTTCACTGCACATAGCCGCAGATGTATGTCTAGAACAGCTTGAAAAGTGACCAGTATTATGGGAGATAGAACAAGAAAAGTGTTTTTCCCATTTTTGGCCTAAAATTGGCGATTTTTAAATTGTAAAAAGTTGACATTGAAAAAGTTTTAAAAAATAGATAAATAGTGCCATTGTAAGGGAAATTTCTTCTTCTTTCTTTTGGGTAGACATTTTTTCTTCTATGTGTTTGTTTACACACGGTAATAAGAAATGCGGAGTCTCTTTGTGCGAGGTTGTTTGGGACAGCATTGCCGGAGTTGTTTGGGACGGAATTTTTCTACCCAGTGGGTGGGGAACCAGTCCCCCACAACAACAAAAACGAGAGTTTTAAAAAAAAAGTTTTGAAGTTTTCGACTAATTTATCAATTTTGATCTTTTCATTCCCCTTATTTTCATACATCATTGGATCATTCGGTATAGATAATTTTATTTTGAGTCGAACGGCATCCTCGTTTTTGTCAAATCGTAAATTAATAGTAACAAATTTCCATTTTAGTAATCTGCCCCATGGAACCCCGCACTATTTTTCTTGTTTGTCAATCAAAGGCCCTTTAATTAAAAAAATTGCAATAAGATGTTCACCAACTAAAAATAATTTTCAAAAATATATTCTAAAAGAGGGGAAGGTTTTCTTGTAAATTAAAGCACGTTGGTCAATCCTCTATTTTGAAAAAGTAAAAAAAACGTCGTTTTCAAAAATTTGTCCTAACCAGCCCCAGTTTCCCCTATCATAGGCAAAATGTCGTAATCGGCTTTTAACTAAGCAAAGGGAAAGAACGACAATGGCCGTCTATATATACAATGTAGGCAAATTTATCGGCTATTGAATTACGTTTAGGGTGGTGTTCGATGCGTCACAATGTAACGACACAGTCGAACGGGTCGCGATATTTATTTATTTTTCTTCTCCAAAAGAAAGACAACGCACAAAAATTGAATTGGAAAGAGAAGAGGGAATGGGTTTACGCAATGATAAATTACGCATGTAGTTTTGTGGACTCTCGCAAGGATAATGTATTTTCCTCACTGAAAGAATATGTATGGCGCACAGAAAAAATGCATATGAAGGCTATATATATGGGCAGTGGGCACCATTAGTCCTTACACTTGAGTGATGAATGTTTCAATCACGGTCCACTCGATCGATTCTCTGCGTTCTCGTTTGAAAACTATCTCGAAAAGTAAAAAACCTCGTAATATGATCTTCAAACAAACCTTTGTCACCAATAATGAAAAGAATTCCCGTGAAAAGAATTTAATGTTGCATAGCTCGATGCATTGCCCAAGGCTTGTCTGATACAGGCCCAGGCTGGGGCCGGGCGAAAAAACAAATTTGGGCGAAGTGAAAGATCGCCCGATTTTTTTGCGACACAGAGTAATATCTAGCTTCTTGTTCTATTTTTTATCATTCCTACGAAGAGGTTGGTGAAACAACCAAAGTTATGTATATTTCTAATCATCCTATCAATCAAGATATGCCGACCAGTGGAAATGATCTCAAAATCCATTTGAAACTTGGGGACGAATACGTGTCCATTGACGTTTTGCCTGAAGTTGAGGCTGCCATGAATACTATAGGTAGGTCTAATAAAAATGTTTTTGACCTATTTTTTCTAATTTCTTCTATTTTCTTTTTGTAGTTGGCGTCAAGTATGATAGGCAAAAGTTGCTTCTAGAAATTTTGAGACGTATCCTGATAGCAGTTGACAACACAAAACAAATAGTAAAAAAAACAAGAAAACTTCAACATACGTCTGGCCGCACTTGAACAACGTGGTGGAAATTCTTTAGAAGCCATCACCTCAGCTAAACGAATTACGCTGCCAATTAGTAGTCTAGGGGAATTGGAAAAAATTTAAAATGATATCAAGGCTGATGTATACATGAGGGAACAACTCGTAATGAATCAGTCTATAAAAATGCCTTGTCGTTAAATTAATTTGTTCAATTTCCTTATATCGGCAGCCTTCAGCAAAGTTTAGGTTATCGGCACAACACTGGGGCTTGCTCGCAATGTTTCCTGGGGCTATACCATAGGCGTAGAGTATGGGTTGGCGAGCGGGCGGTCGCCCCACCCGAGAATCTTTTCGCCCCACCGGAAATTTGTTATCATTTCCTTAGTTTTATACAAAATAAAAAATTCGTAAAATATCAGAATTTCTTTTTAAATAAAATTTCTGTTTGTAATTTCAAATATTTTTTCACTGCGTCAATACAGTGCCGGTCCAATTATAAGACCACTTAGTGCAGGGGTCTTAAAATCGAATGATCTTATCGGTCAGTCACCCAAAGAGTAGTACATACAGCACACCAAGCTGTCCTGGACCTTTGTTTGTGGCATTTGGCGCGAAAAAGTGGTGCAAGCCGAAACTGGTCTGTTAGCCGAGTCGGTCTTATCAGCCAGTGGTCTTATAAATGGACCGACACTGTACAGTATTTTAGTCTGCTATTAAGCCTTAAACAACAGTCGTCAGCAAAATATAAAGCTGGAGAACATCCAGGGTTGCGGGACTTTCGAAAATGCGAAAATCTCAATCGCCTTTTTCGCCACCATGGCGGTTTATGGGATTTGGGCTCATTTTGAGGGAAAATAAGCTTTAAGTCTAACTTTTCGAACGTTTTTCCTAACGTTTCACATGTCATTCGATGGCTTAGTTGACAGGATATTGAATGATTTTTTGTTTTAAGCTTCAAATTGTAGTTTTTAAAAAATTTCATTTAAATGGTCCGACGTCTGCCTAGCAAATGTAGCAATCATGAAAAAACGGAATTTTATTTTATTAGAATTCCAAAATACTATCAACTTGTTTCTAACATTTCAAAAGTCCATTATATCAAACTGGCCGTATTTTAAAGTAGGTTTCCAATATTTGTAGCATAGCTCGTGTAACTGTTACATGACGGCTCGGCAGAACCAACCAGATTTTCTTTGGGATGATAATAACCTGTCAAAGCAATCTAGTTTCCCCAAACTAATTTTACCCTTGGCGAAGACAATGCCGACCGAACCAAATTCGCTATGTTCAGAAGCACCCATGTAGCAAATGATGTCTGCCAACATCTGTTCACTGTTTGGTTAGTGTCAACAGACATCAAATGGTGCAAAATGACGTCAATAAGAGGTCATTTTGCACCATTTGATGTCTTATGACTCTAATCAGATGTGGGAAGACTTCATTTGCTACATGGGCAGATGCAATGGAGTGATGGTATTAGTTACCTTAGAACCAAGCTATGTGATATAACACTTCGTATAACTATACAATTTTTCTAGGTGTGTAAGAGTGAAAATGGAAAGGTTTGCACCCATGCGGTTTCAAACAGAGTGAATGACAACAAGTGTAGGAAACACTCTTCCGTCGCGTTGAAGACAAGCGGCCCATGTATTGGCTACTTTATCTACGTCAGACCAGAATCCGAAGAGGATAACGTCGGTGGCTAGCGTTCTTGACGAAGGATGAGTACAGCACCACGCACTACTCACAGCCACCCAATGCCAGTGAAATCCGAAATTGGTGCAAAAGTTCAGGATAATTTCGACGAAGTCGTGAAAAATCGCGTTGACGAAGCGGATATCAAGGAAAATAAAGACTCGGGACTGGAAAAGCTAATTCTGAACGCCAATTCCCTATACTGCAGGTTATACTCAAAATGTAAATGGTAGTAAACCGTCAAAAGTAAATCGTTTTTTTTTCATCGTTACAGGCTCACCAGTTGTGAAGAATGGTGGAATTTCTGTTACTTTGCAACTCCGCAGATGCTTGAAGTGCTAAACGAAGCTAGATACATCGAAGCAGATGTGACTTTCCCGAAAACCACAGCTTTCCCCTACACGTTAAACATGGCATCCTTCAATTATGAAACCATGAATTAAAAAACAGTTGCAAGAGGTATGATGACTAAACTCACAATCGCCGCATATAAAACTTTTGCCTTTTCGACCATTCTTCGTCTAAAACTAACCTACATCCTGAATTTCAATTGGGAAAAAACGTTCGAGGATGGCTTCTGGATTTTAGCGCACCACAACGAGATGGTTTGGCAGCTAGTCTTGGTGATCAGGCGTCGTCCGTGATTAGAAGGCTGCCTTGTCCACTACAAGCGCAGAGTTAAAAATATAGCCGACAAGGTGAATGGAGACGACAATTCGAAGCAACTATTCAAGGAAATCGATTTCTCCATCCCAGACTTAAAGGATCAGGAAGATGTAAATTTGGCGTTTGGTATTTTGTGTGGAGAAGCAGAGTGTCATGAATCAACCGCGGAATTCCTCAGTCAAGTCATCAAAGCAAAATATTTTGAGTCTGTCAATACCTCCTTCAAAAGTTATTTGTTGTTAATGCCCTTAGTTTGTAGTTCAAGAACTGGTGGACAGTTTCCAAAGATTTTTAACTCTCATCCTCCTTTGCCACTACTAGATTTATGATTTCCAGACATTTATACAGACATAACCAGGGATAATTTCTGGAATTGTTCACAAAAAGGAATTTTGTGTTTTTCTAGTAAGAATCAGCAATGGAACAGAGGAATTGAACAAAATTTAGAAGATATTTTTAGCAGTCCCTGGAATTTACCTCCGAACTTTTCTCGTGCAAAAAGCAGAAGCCATCAAAAACTTGTTAAAATGGGTCTGCCCAATTAAAAAACTCGGGCCTTCAGAAATTGCTTGTGTCTAAAGTTTCAATGTGATGAGCAATAATGTTGACATTAAGAAGGCGGCCAAAGCAGAAGTACGCCTGTATGGGCTCATGCCCATTTTTCCTAAGCCGCACAGTTGCAAATTTATGTAGGGGAATAAGATGCTAGCACCAGATTTAAAGGAAATCGAGGTTTTGCCATCTCCGATACGGAGAATGTTGAGAATAAATTTGAACTGACAATCAGGGTTGGGCTATCGCGGTAGCTGATGTACCGTGGTACTTACCGCTACCGTTATCGCGGTAAGTTGGAGAAATGAGTACCGTACCGGAGTACCGCTATGACGCGCCGTTTGGGTCACGATTTCCAAGTGACTGGGAAAGATGTCTAGTGGCGCCATCTAGTGGGTGATTCCGCATACTATAGTATAGTATAGTATAGCAAAGTGTAGTTTTGAACAGATTTCAACACAGAATTCAGGGTACACTCGATGATTAAGTTACCGGCACTGCCGTGTAGTAAAGTAAAGTATAGTTCAAATGAATTGAAATACCCTACACCGCCGTGTAGTATAGTATAGTACAGTGAAGTATAGTAAATGACTTAAAATACCCGGCGCGCACTGCCGCTTGTAGTATAGTATAGTATAGTGCAAATGAATTGAAATACCCTACACCGCCGTGTAGTATAGTATAGTACAGTGAAGTATAGTAAATGACTTAACATACCCGGCGCGCACTGCCGCGTGTAGTATAGTATAGTATAGTGCAAATGAATTGAAATACCCTACACCGCCGTGTAGTATAGTATAGTATTAGTTCATCAGACCGAAGATACCCTAGACTGCGGTGCAGTATAGTATAGTAAAGTATAGTATAGTTAATCAGACTGAAGATACCCTACACTGCTGTATAGTACAGTATAGTATAGATCATCAGACTGAAGATACCTTATTACACTGCAGTGAAGTATAGTAGAGTATAGTATAATATAGTTCAAAGACTGAATGCACCCTAAACTGCTGTGTAGTGTAGTATAGTATAGTGTAGTTCAAATGAGTTAAAATGCCCTACAACGCCGTGTGGTGTAGTATAGTATAATATAGTATAGTAAATGAGTTAACAAGTCCGACACTGCCTTGAGGTTTTACTATAGCTCATCAGACTGAAGGTACACCGCATTGCCGTGTAGTGTAGTATAGTATAATATAGTATAGTACATGAGTTAGCATGCCCGCCACTACCTTAAGGTTTCACTGTAGTTCAACAGACTGAAGGTACTCTACACTGCCATGTAGTATAGTATAGTATAGTACAAAGACTGAAGGTACCTTACACTACCGTGCAGGATAGTATAGTATAGTATAGTTAAAATGACTGAAGGTACCCTACACTGTCGTGTACTGTAGTATAGTGTAGTTCAAATTACTGATGGCTCAATCATTTCAACACAAAGATTGAAGGTTGTATAGTATAGTGTAGTATAGTTTAGTAAAGTTCATCAGACTGAAGATACCCTACACTGCCGTGTAGTGTAGTGTAGTATAGTATAGTATAGTTCAATGGACTAAAGGCACCCTTCACTGCCGTGAAGTAGTATAGTCTAGTTAGGGAATTCAATGATTGAAGGTTCAGTCATTTGAACTACACTATGTTTTACTATACTATACTATACTACACGGCAGTGTATGGTACGGTACCTTCAGTCTGATGAACTATACGATACTATACTATATTATACTACACGGTAGTGTAGGGTACCTTCAGTCTGATGAACTATACTATACTATACTACACTCAGTGTAGGGTACCTTCAGTCATTTTAACTATACTATACTATACTACACTATCCTGCACGGTAGCGTAAGGTACCTTCAGTCTTTGAACTATACTATACTATACTCTACTATACTACACTGCAGTGTAATAAGGTATCTTCTGTCTGATGATCTATACGAGACTATACTATACAGCAGTGTAGGGTATCTTCAGTCTGATTAACTATACTATACTTTACTATACTATACTGTGGTGTAGGGTATTTCAATTCATTTGCACTATCCTATACTATACTACACGCGGCAGTGCGCGCCGGGTATGTTAAGTCATTTACTATACTTCACTGTACTATACTATACTACACGGCGGTGTAGGGTATTTCAATTCATTTGCACTATACTATACTATACTACAAGCGGCAGTGCGCGCCGGGTATTTTAAGTCATTTACTATACTTCACTGTACTATACTATACTACACGGCGGTGTAGGGTATTTCAATTCATTTGAACTATACTTTACTTTACTACACGGCAGTGCCGGTAACTTAATCATCGAGTGTACCCTGAATTTTGTGTTGAAATCTGTTCAAAACTACACTTTGCTATACTATACTATACTATAGTATGCGGAATCACCCACTAGATGGCGCCACTAGACATCTTTCCCAGTCACTTGGAAATCGTGACCCAAACGGCGCGTCATATACCGCAGCCGTTTTTTTGCGGTAGCGGTATTTAAGTTTGTGATTCGCGCCGTCTAGCGGTGGAATTTAAAACTAATTACTAGCGCCCTTAGCGTTAGAAATAGAAACTTTTACACAAATCCATTCAATTAAACGTGTTGAACACGTTTTCAAAGTGTCTATAGCTCCTTTTCACTTCCAATCTCAGCGATTTCGTTCTAAAATGGCAAAGTAAGTCAATTCAGTTCATTATCACTGTAAAGTAGTTATCTTTTATTTACATGAGATTGTTTTTAGAAGAGGCAGGCAAAAAAATGACCAAGTTCAGTAAGTTGTAAAGTAGCAAAGATTGATGAATACCGCTCAACTCGTGCTACTTCACGACTATAACGAGGTGAATCAAATAGCAGTTGTTCGCCTAATACTTCCAGCTTCATTTTATTCACAGATGTAGAAGAACCTGTTGTCAATGATCCCTCACCTGTAGCCCAGCATCAGAAAGCGAGTCATCAAGTCATCAATAAGGAAACGGTAACTGATAATCTTCGTTTAAGTGTTGAGTCATTGCCAATGGGACCTGAAGCTAACCTAAGTATACCTGATCTTTCAAGTCTGCGATACCTCAATGGTAATTTTAAATAATATAGAACTCATTCATCTTATAACTATTTTGGTTTGTTATACAGATTCCCCATTGCCAGAAGTACGCATTGAATCTGAATCCTCTGACGAAGAAAATTCTTTGTCCGTCATTAATTTGGCAGAAAAAAAGAATGTCCCATGCCCTCCACCTAACAGCCTTCCATATCCCGAAAACTTCTTTGTTTTCCATGGCCCTGGCAAAACATTGGGTTCCTTGTTATACCGTTGTAAAGTTGGGGATTGTGCCCAATCGAAAAAAAGGAAACTTAAAGAAACACATCAAGGTATATTTATTTCTTGTGGTTTTCTTGGTGTTTTTGTCGGAAATTTCCCAATGATTTGAATGTTTCTTCCCAGCAAATATTAATTCTTGGTCCTCTGTTGGACCAAGATTGCCCCAATAAAAGGCCTTTATTTTTGCTGGCTGGGTTAGTCTGTCCATAAATCTCAACTGGAAACTTTCAATTAATTGGTTAAACAACTCGATATGACAAAACGTTGCAGCTCAAGTTCATCAAAAGGAAATGCAAAAACACCCGAGCCAGCAGAAGATAAAAGCAGTATAAGTTAACGTTCTCAGGATTTCCAAGATTCATTATCCAAGATGACTTTGATGACTACATAGTGGTACGCGTGTCAAAATCAATAATTTAATTACCCAATAAGTCAATAACCAATTCAATTTTGTTTGCAGGAATATCTATGTGAATCGGTTTTGCCACTTTATCATACGGAGAAGAAATGCTTTCGTAAACTAATGCAACGGCTACAAACAACAGTAAAGATGAGGACCAGAAAATGCTGCAGAAATCAAATCTCCATGTCTTTCATCAAACAGAAGGCAATGCTAAAGACATTGCTGTCTTCCGCCTGTTGGGTGTGAACAACTGCAGATAATTGGAGCTCTAGACGGAAATCATTCGTTTGCGTTACTGTACATTGGATGGCTCAAGATCTAACAAGAAAATCTGCATGTCTAGCTGTCAGACGTGTTGTCGGAAGCGCGAACTACGAAGTTCTTGCCAAGCTGCTAGAAGCAGTCCATGCGTGATTTAGCATCTTAAACAAGCTTATGGCTACCATAACGGATAACAGGAGCAATTTCGTCAAAGCTTTTCGTCTTTTTGGTGTTCAGCCAGGAGAAGATTCAGAATGGCAACGTGCACCGCCAAGTAAAGAAGCAACTGCAACAAATTTGCCACTACCTAGTAGAGAAAGTATTGACCTTCCTCAGGATGACCTGATAAGTACACCAACTGTGTCTTCTGACGCACAATTACCCCAGTTATCTGGAAGCTCGGCTAATAAGAGAGATCATACAACGGATTTATGAAAGTTCAATCGCCAATCTGTTGGAAGATATGGAATCGGATTTTGAAGAAAGCGAAAGTGACGAAAGCGAGGACGACCAAGAAGACGAAGAAGAAACAGATGTCCAGCCAGTTCAAACTTTTACTAACGTCTATACTGAAGGCCCACATGTTCAGGATGACACAACGAATGAACCAGAACCAGTTTAATTCATTCCAATAACTGCGACATTGGATGACAAACTTAAGACAACACTTCTTTACTCTTTGCCGGCGCATCGAAGATGTGCTTGTCACACACTTAATCTCATTGCAAATAAGGACGCTCTAAAACAAATAAATGAACCCCTGAAAAATCTGATGAAGGACACTGAAAAAAACTAGCTACCCTATGGAGCAAGCAGAACAAAAGTTCGAAGTCTTCTGATACTATAAAAGAAAACCTTGATGGCCTTTCGTTGTCAACAACGAAACAAGATGGAATTCATACTTCGACGCTCTGGATTTCTGATTAAAAGAAAAGAAGACCTCATATCCGAATTCAAACACTTTCAAATTGAACTCCTGCATCCTGCAGAGGAAAACTTTATCATTGAATACTGTAGAAACATGAAGCCTCTAGCTGATAATCTTGACTTGATTTCGGTCGGATACCTCCTTCCAACTTTAACTGTTCTTATGAAAAAAATGAGATCTCTACAAAACAAACCGCACATCTTACTCTGCAAAGACTTCATATCCTCCATTATTGAAGGGCTTAACAACAGATTCTCGAGCTGTTTTTCCGACGAAGAGTTAGTTATTGCTGCAATATTGCACCCCATGTTCAAAACCAATTGGATTAAGGAGGAAAACCGTCTTCCGAGAAAATTGAAATTCTGCTTTCAGCGTACGACCAATTTAAAGACAAAGCCCCCAACGGTTCCAGGTAAAGAAAGCCTTAGCTTAGAGACCCTTTACATTGATCTTATTATAGTTTGATTAATGTATCAATTTTCCTATTTTTTTGGGTTCCTTTAACTGATCTCGGTGGTACCGACAGTGAAGTGGGTAGTCCAAAAAGAAAAAGTGTTATGAGAACAAATGTCGTAAGATCCGGTATAAACAATGAGAATGAGTTATTTTTAGCGGACGAGAGTACCGATTTGGAATCTCTGAACAAATATCCCGTTTTAAAAAAGATTTATATAAAATACAATGCGGCTTTACCGTCATCGGCCTCGGTCGAGCGGCTGTTCAGCGTAGCCGGTCAAGTTTTTAAACCAACAAGAAGCAATCTTATCAATTCAAAATTCGAGAAAATGCTTTTTTTGAAAGTAAATTAATTTGATTAGACTGTGAAATGAGAACAGTAGCAGCTGTCACCTAGCTACGGACCCTTGCCTCACGGTTAAAGTAGTTATTTACGTTAGTTATTTGAGTTTGACTTGCCGTGCGAACTACAAAAAACAGTCTTAATAATCATCTTAACAGGAAAGAATTATCGAATGTCACTAATAGGGCTTGGGTGTGCGTATTTAGTTTTACGTGAAAGAGAGCGGCTTTCAAAAATTATGCATTCAAGAATAGTACGTTACTCTGTTCTACGTTGCGTGGTCGTCTAGTTCTCCGTCTGATTTTTGATCGAGGGCATTACGAATCAAGTAAAAGAATGTGTTCCGCTGCTGAAAAAAATCGTGCACTATTCCGTCCCCCCAACTACTTCTTCAAAGAATTCCATATCTACCATGTGGAAATTTGAAAATTTTGTGCCTGTACGAACCCAAAAATTACTTGGATAGTGCAGTTTTCCTTATGGTCGCGAAAAATGGTTTTTCCGGTTTTTCCCAGCCGGCTTGTCTGAGAATGCTAATTCGTTCGATGATACATAGATTGATCTACACCTAGAGAAAACCTATCTTGCATTTAATTTATCTTATATTTAGGCAACGGAAGTGTTTTCAAGCAGACGCATCAAATCCAGTTGTCCCTCCTGAAGAAGGACAGTTTCAAGGAAGATCTGTTTGGCAAGGACTTCCACATTGTGATGGTAAAAGCAGCTAGAGTCGTAAACGCCCTAAAAACAGCGTCGACTTATGGTCGCGGTGGCGGACCTTCGATTCACTCTGAGAGGGAATCTCGCTGTGGATCTCATAGTTTCCATGGTGCTCATAATTTCTACCATAACCTGGGTCCGTCTAACTTTTCAATGCTCGACGGGCAACCCGTGAGCCAGCATTTTTTGTAAATAATTTAATGATAGGGATTTACAATTCCAAAACACCTAAACCAAGATATTCTTCGACATGGGGTATCTATTTGTCAACGAATTACACCAGTACATTGCCGACTAATCATGTTTTAATTTTTGCAGCGATTTCCCGTAAATTGGCCGTCCTGCTGGCGCTAAATTCTATTCTTTGAGTCTGAGTTGGCACCGATCGATAGGTGGACGAATGGACGTTGGAAATGCCAAGGTTGTGTTTTCATTTATCAAACCACGTAAAGCTCAGAAGGATTGGGCGCTGCATAATATTGTTATTAAACAGTTTACGAATAATCCAAATCTCTGTCCAGTGGCTCCCAGCTAGGATTAATTCTTGGTCCTCTGTTGGACCAGTATTTTACCAAGAAAATTTTCTTGGTCCAAGATTTCCCCAATAAAAGGCCTTTATTCTTGCTGGCTGGGCTTGTGTAGGGTATTACTTATTACCAGTATTAATTATGAATTCCGCAGAATTAATAACTACGTACGTATACCGCACAGAGAAGAAGGGCCCCTTAATCTCTGTACGTATATTATTAGCGTAGTGTGAAGTGATCCGTCAGGAAGCCTCAAGTCAGTTTTGATGTTGTGCTATAAATTTACCTTCCTCCTAATGAAAGAACTGATGCAATAGCAAGACGAATAAAACGTCACAGATAAATTAACCCAGCACCGTACCCATTGCTTCCGATTCTACCAATGATGAATCCCCGATTTTGAAAATACGCCGACCTTTCAAATGCAAGGATTGTGGTCAAATTTTTACACTCAAATTTTCTATCGAGTCGCCACATTAAGTAATTTTTTAAAATTGTCAATTACATTATTTTATTTCGTTCTAATGTTGTTCAACTCTTTTTAGGGCAAGGCACACGGATGACGAAACTCGGTTCGAGTGCCACATTTGCACTGAGTCTTTTACCAAACAATTTAGTCTAGATCGTCACATTAGGTAATTTTTTTCAAATTTTTTAAGGCGTTTTCCAATGGTGAAAATGGAGCGCTCAATTTTTTCCCATTGGAACAACTGTTGCCCCTAAATCTCTAAAAGACGCTCATTTTTTACCTTTGGAAAACGCCATAACTAAATTGTTTAATGTTCAATTCGTGCTATATAGTTTGATTTTTTCTAGGTCTAATCATGTCGAAAAAAAATTTTTATGCAAAAGATGCGGAGCAACGTTTACCCGAAAGGATAGCGTATATCGTCATATGAATAGGTTTCATATGAAAGTCTGAAATACAAAACAAAAAGACTACCAAATGAATGTGTGGCACCATTTTGGAAACCTCGGTCCAAATGGTAATGAATATTGCTAGGTCTGGATCCTTGGGTTCTTGGTTCTGCAGAATGTGGATTTCCAACTGAAGAAGGTGCTCTCTGAACCAAATGAATTACTTTTCCATTTAAATCTGCAAAGACAGCTCATGTAAAACAATCTTCCAATACAATTTGTGCGAAACATTACCATATTCATTGAGTTTCTTGTCGTCTTAAAGTACTCGGCCACAGTAAATCAATCACTGGGTCTCTGCTGATGTCCCAACATCACCAGCAAATTTAACACTCTACCCTGTATCCAGTTTCACATAACGACTAACCTCCTCGGTAAAATCGACTTTTGCCACATAAGCCATGCCTGCTTGCAGATAAAAAATAGATTCCACTAGGGAAGTTTCATCTAAAAACAAAATGCAAGATATTTTTTAGGACAAGAACAAATAATTTTGATTCTTTACAAGTATAATAGTTTCCCTATTTCTCCATAAACTAAAGAAAAAGTGTTGAGTTGTCAGTCAGTTGGCAGTAGAAACTTTTGGGGTTTAAAACGCATACTACTTGGACATCTTGAATGGTGCCTTTCATCATCACCTGTATTTAAAAAAAGGATGTAATATTACTTGCCTGATTAGAATGTATCACAGCCAATTAATTGTACCTGGGTTGATATCTTTGAATTGAGGCTTCCTTGAGGACGAAGCCCATGGGTTGCAACTGCTGTTGTTGCGACTGGGAGAATTTTCTTTAGATATCGTCTGCTCTTTCCGCAATCCGAAATTTATCGAAACTTCCAAAATCACTTGACAACCCTCTGGCGCCCATTGGTCAACGCGAGACATCTAATGATGATTTTACACACTAGCTCTTCAAATAGTCTTAAGAAAAAGAAACCGTTTTCTGCGTTTTATCTACACCCTCTTTCAACAATTTCGTCTGCTCTTGTTGTTCAGTTCAATCAATTTCGTAGACTCGTAGCAATGGACGTTCGTAAATTGTCAAACGATTTTCATGGTGTCGTAGAAGGACTTGAAAAAGATGGATGGTTTTGGGTTTTTAAAAAGATAAATAAAAACGAGTCATATCTTACCCTAATTATGTTTCCAACCAGTGCGGTCAAGTGCGTCCTCTATGGGGTGACAAACATTTTCCCAGAGGGGTACACATTTCTTGAAGAAGCAATTTCTGGAGATAAAGCAATCATGATCCATTATCATGTGATCAAAAGAGAAGGCTCTCCACTACGTGACAATCAACAAACAGAAAAAATCACTTGTGAAACGTTTAATCGTTCTAAACTACGCCCAAGAAGCCTAAATTTCAAAATTCTGGGCTGAGAGCACCTCTGGGGTTTTTCATTTCTTTCCTTCTTTCTTTTTTTCATTTCATTCACTATCCAAGTTCAAATACAGGACCACTGGTTTGTGGGGTATTAAATATGAATATGAGGCTATTTTAGTCCGATGTCTTTCTCATAAACACACACTACGACAGCCCCCGGAAGCACAGGACAAGGTAATGTTTTGAAAGTGTTCGTTTCATCAATCACTTCATGATTCTTATCCTCTTATATTATGTTGATCAGACTATTTATCCTGGATACTGGATCATCTGCCGTCACCAGAAAAGCTGCTGCCCAACAACTGGGTGAAGTTCAAAGTCTGCACCATAAGCTGCTACTATTGCTGAAAAAGATTTCTGTGCACCTGAAAATTCCTTCCTGGGATACTTGAATTGCCGCCTCTCAATCCATCAATTGATGATCATCATTTGACTTCTGGACGAGCTGTGCACATGGAAATTTTCTAACCATGTTCATTCCACTCTCTTACCTGCAAAAAAATAACTAATTTGATTGTGAAATCACTGGGTTGCAGTAAACACAGATTTGCTTTTCCAAAATATATACCTGTTGCTGGACATATGTGACACGCTCATCATGCTTTTTGGGAGCAGAGTTGAGCTCGAATATGATCCAGCTGCGAGCCAAGTGGTAGACATCATATACAAAAAAGCAAAGAAACACCCTTAATTATTACCTCTTTCAAACAGATGAACTAAGAAATGGCACAAACAGCAAGCTGTTGTTCTTGGCCATCGTCAAAACCTCCAAGATAGTTTCGAGTTCTTCGCTGGGCAGGATCAAGTTCTGCTGGATGAAGCGGGGGTAGACACGTCAACCTTTAAAGCCAGGCACGCAATCGCTGATTGTTCGTGGGCCGAGTAGTGGCCTGATGGGCAAACTTGATTGCATAAATAAAAGAGCAGTGACGTTTGTTCTGCCACTACGTGGCTGGTCACGTTGGTGTTCGTCTTGCTCTCTCTGTTTGTGTAAGGAGGAGGTATGCAGTGTACATAATTCCTTTGTTTATTCTCAAGCGACTGAGTTAAGAACAATTTTATCCCTGAGGCAAAATTCTTTAGCCTTTCCCGAGGGTCTCAATAAAAGTTCTCGAGAAAAAGCTCTCCCCATCAGTTCTTATGGAAAAGGCGGAGCTTAAGTTCTCCACGTGACCCATATCCACCAATTTTATTGGCTCTTGGTCCGATGTATCCATCGATAGTGTGATCGGATGTACTAACCGGCATCTTTCGATGTCTGAAGCCTTTCTGTCTGTGTATTCCGTATCCCCAAGCCGTCGTCTGAAAATAGTGAAATTGTAGGGCATGGGTATACCACTGTGTCTCCAAATCCGTGTTTTGAGTGTAGTTTAGTAAGCTGTAGAAGTATAGGTTTTCGGCAGACGACTTTCATGAGAGAACTTTGACAATGTTTGTGTTACCTTTTGTAAACAAACGAAGAGAATTTTCTTCAGCTTCAGTTATTGAGCCCTTTTTATACACTCTTCATATAGCAAAAGTATTATAGAAAACTGCTTCCTGTAGCTGACCTTTGTTTAAATTTGTTATCGTGTAGTGTAACACAAACTCAAGAAAAATTTAAAGGAATATTTCTCAAAGCCTTATTTACTTGTTTGAAATAAAGAGTACAAACCTTATAACTCTAAGCCCAAGTGTGTTTTTATCAGTATTGCAAGCGATTGCAAGTTTATGTATGTACACTCTACTTTTGGTTTGTAACATTTGAGCATATCGCTTGAACCCATTAGTGTGGTGAGAAAGGCTAGCCATTCATACGACAAACTTCCACAATGTTTTTGCCCTTACTTATATCTTACAGTCTAGAGTTTGGATTGGTAGGCTCATCAAATTTAGTCTGGTTATGTGGAGACTTAAACGTTAAAAATTTATTCATTAAGTTTTTTATACTCTCTACACTCATTATACTAACTATAAAAAAAGAACATAACCATACTTAATTATGGTGAGCCTACCAAACAAAACTCTAGACTGTAGATATAAGAGCAAAAACATTGTGGAAGTTTGTCGTTGCCTTATGTAGTCATAAACTGTATAGAAGAATAGAATGTTGCACTCCTTGTTATGCAGTAAAGGGAGATTGCTAGAAGTCATCACTCAATATCTACTTGAATGTTTGTAAAACAAAACAAAAGCCCTTTGCGCATAATTTGTGCATTACATGGGGATGAGATTAAACGGATTAATGATAAAGATTAAATAAATCATTATTGACAAGATGTCGGATGTAATTTGCCCGACACACAATACCCTTACCCCAACATAAAACCTAAGGTAGCTACACTGCGAAAATCTTTCACGCAAATCGTCACCATGCGAGTGGCGTATAGTGCTTCAGGTCGTTTCGTGTGCCGTTGCAATGCGCAATGCGTTGCGCGTCAGCCACAAAACATTTTACGAATTCAAAATGGAGGTAATGTGCCGTGAATAAAGAGTCTATAATGGGGGAATGGTTTCACTAATTTGCTTGGCAGATTTTTAAATTCGGGGGTCTCAAGTCCATTCAATTTGATTTGCCGAAGCGAAGTGAAGCCCTAGTATGTGGTCAAACCAAATATCAAACTGTTACCTGTGATGAGAAGCGTAATTCTAGCTATTTTAAATAATCCGCAGATAATCCGCACGGTTTTAAATTTTATTGGGAAAGTATGATTTCTCCATAAGAATACAAGGACTTACTGGACTCAGACACTCAGTCACGTGACCCTATTCCGCATAAGATGGGAAAACGTTGCACGAATGGCACACAGGGAATACTTGCTTAAGATCATTGATTGAAAACTAGGTAAAAGACTAAGACTAGGGTTCACTTCTGCCATCAGTTTTAAGCTCTCAAATCCGACGCGTTCCACACTAAGATGAAAGTTTTTCCATCGTGCTGCCCATTAAAGGTAATGGCAATATGACATTCCTAGTTCGATAGGGTATTTATTTTAATTATACCAGTGTCTTTTTTGTCCGTCGTAGCAAGGCCTTAAATCAACCTTCCACGATGTTTTATTTTAATAGGTTAATAATGGAATCGACTAGGCCAACAAAGTTGTCATCATGTATCCGTTCAGAACAAAGTTCATAAATTTTAATTCCCGCTTGATTGTGGAATATGGAATTGTAACGATACCCTACCTTAAAATATATTATCCCTGAAGGATTCCTATCCTTCAGGTTCTATAGGCCTTTACGCCGTTTCCCAAACCGAGTTCTAAAACTTTATTGGAAAACGCCTCCGGCGGTTATTATGTGGCCATTGACCCTACACCCCCTCCTTTCCACCCCCTCCCCCCTCCACGCCCAAACACGCCACCTAGCGACAAAATGTTCCATACTTTAAGAGAACGAGAATAATCGTCATGTTTCAAATTACCGAGGGATTAAACTGAAAACAATGAAAAATGATCGAGTATTCCTATGCGGTGTTTCACAACAAAATAATTGAAGTTAAAAGATTTACATATTTCATCATCCTCCCAAGAGTTTATCTGAAAAGTCACTATTATTTCTTCTTCTTCATTAAATTATAAAAAAAATAACAAACCAAATAACAAACAAATCCTGAAGGTCCAGCACGAAGTGGATTTATCCCCATCTATCTGGTTGTTTGAAAACCAAATTCATCTAGGAGCCAAAAATTGAGCTTACGATTCCCTATACAAGCCGAGAGAAAACCCCCGTAGGACAAAAAGGACCCCCACACAAAAACCTACAGATACCCTTCAGGTTATGGGTATTTATAAAGATATATAAACGCAGTAGGCTTGCTACTCATTACTCTGAAAAAACTTGGTTGTCCTAACTGCTTTTATGTGTTTTTTAAAAAAACCGAAGGAGCACCTGGACAAGGTCTTGTAAAGATATATGAATTAGTTACCACCGCCGACTTTTCCGACGAAGGAGTAAAACATTGTTTCACGGCATTACGATCATGGGAGACGGACAGAGGTTAAGTAATTACATTAATTACCCTTTCGCCTTTGTAAATAGGGAATGGGATTGTCTTCTTCCCTTTGATGGGCATCACGATGCCAAAACTCTCAATAAAGTGTGGGAGGAAAGCGCCGTTCTTTGAGTTTAATCTTATGTGTGATGTGAACCCAGTTTTCCCTAATTTTGTAAATACTCAATAACAATAAGAACTAGACCTTACATTTACAACTGCACCCAGGCAGGGAGCGAGTGGGGTGCTGGAGTCTCCATCCTCCCCAAGGACCTCCTCAGGGAACCTTGCGGCGCAAGTCACTTAGCACGATATTATATTTGTACAGTTATTGTTTGAATTCGGATAAAAATACCACTTAACAAGCAGTCCGCGAGTCAAGGAGACCAAAATAGCGGGTTTCGTGTGATGTGTCTTTCCGTGGGTCTTTAAAATGGTCAAATTGGACAAACAGATAGTTAATATTGTTTGTCAGGATATTAAAAGTCGTTTAAAATAAACCTCAACGTTACATTCTTTATAGTTTAGGAGATAATCACGATTTTTTAAAGAGGGTTTTCCAAAAATGAAAATTTTCAACACAAGTAAAAAAATTTTCAAGGTGGGTAAAAATCAAAAATAAAATAAGCACCAGATAGCCCAGAACCTAATCTTTCATCTTCCTAACTTTCAATATTTTACGACTTACTGTTACGGAGCTAAAAATAGAAAACAAATCCCAATATTTTGCCGACATTACTTGCCATCATCGAGTCGCCCCTAGCCCGCCGGCTCGAAGCCCTTTAGGGGGGAAACCGGACTCGCTTTTGACTCGCTGTGGCCAGAAATGTCGGCAAAATATAGACTTTGATCTTAGCCAAAAGGCCGAGAAGCGATAACTATGGTCTCGAATGATTGGTAACTTGACAGCCATTCGATGGACGCACGGGAAAAATTTGCCGCGAAAATTTGGCTGACTTGTTAAGACTGAGACAAGTGAGATTTCCACTACGCAATGTCTCATCAACCACTTAGTTTCCCAAGTTTCTTTGTTCTTGAGATAAATAGAGGCTTTAATATTCTTCTCTCGAAGTTGAGGATCTATTTCCTAAAGGAAACTACTTGGTATTGTCATCCATTTTTTTTCTCCGGATGATTCTGCCTCCGGCAAATTTATCTGGGAACACTATCCTAGCCAACTTGAAGAAAGGAGCTAACCTTTTATTGTTCTTGTCAAAATTAAATCTGGAACGCAGTGCACTAAACAATTGTATGTGTTAAATATTGTTTAAAAGGACATAGAATCATTCATATTTTCTATGGTCAATATAAAAATTGCCTCCTATGAGAATTGAACTCATGATCACTAGTTAACGATTAAGAAAGTACAAGACTAGTGCTCTGCCACTGAGCTAAGAAGGCCGTTCAATGCAACTCGACATAAATGTGTCCCGGCCACGCTACCGAAAATCATCCTGTAGCAATCCAGAACAAGCAATTCAGATTAACACTTTCTCGGTCTTCTTCTTTCTGCCCAAATGATGAGTCTTCAAACGAAAGTCGTAGGATTGCAAGCCAAGTGTACTGCTTCATTAGCGTGTGGGGATTATCGTCTTATTGGCCGCCCTGCTGGCTGGAAAAACTGGAACAACAGTTGTAGTAGAAGTGAAGAAGAAAACTGTTCCGAGGGGAGTGTACCCATACAAGAGACGAATGGGGGAATTTGTTTTTTGTTGTTTAGTTGCGCCTAACTTGACATTAGGCAATTCAAAAATAAGGTCATAGACTCATATGCTTCCCACGAAAATCTTTAGTAAAAGGCGATAGATTTATCCGTTATTGAGTGTGAGCCTGGAGCATAAAGGTAAGAATCATGTTCCCCATTCTTATATTGTTAGCACTCTGTAACGTAGATTGTATGGTGCTTATGAAAGTTGGTCGTGTTTACTTCAATTTCAGAAATCCTACATCTCTATCTACTACTATTATTGTACTAAATATGCAAAGGGCATCAAAGTTCATCCACTCGTCGCACACAATAGAAAATGTTTTTATTTTTCATTGCAAGGATGAGGTTTTAGTTGAAATCTTCAAACCTCCATACCCAGCTGCAGACAAGATTTCACTATTTTTCATTAGAAAACCTCCAAAAAATAATGGGTAGACTTAGAAATCCCAACAAACTTTTCCATCAAAACTTCCTTCGAACCGGAGTTGAACCAGTGACCTATGGATAACTCGCTTAACATCCTACAGTCCACCGCTCTACCAACTGAGCTATCGAAGGGAACATCAATGAAAATAGAAAACGTCACAAATAAAAATTCGGTCGAATCATAAAATATACTAAGGTGACCCAGATTCAGGAATAGACGACCCATGGCGTCTTGCAAAAATAGTATTTCAATCGAATCATACTTTTTTGAATGAGCTTGGTAAAAGTACGCTCCCAGAGGGAAACTGATTTCTAGTCAGTCGCCTTAACCACTCGGCCACATCTGCATAGGACTTCTGCCTGTCTGTAAACTATTGTGATTACAGTAAGCACGTTTTCGCTCCTCATTCCGTAGTTTAATTCTACATATATGCATCGACCGGGAATCGAACCCGGGCCGCCCGCGTGGCAGGCGAGCATTCTACCACTGAACCATCGATGCTTGTTACCACGACGTCCAATTTTATTAACCAAAAATACCACGCAATAATCGGAACTCTTCGTCATAAAAAATACGAGAGTAAGAAAAAAATATTTAGTACATAGCAGAGCGTAGATTCGATCTACGGACCTCTGGGTATTGGGCTGCCCATGCCCATGCCCCCTGCCCAACTTGTTTCATATATTCTAGTGTCTAGATCAGTAGTCTAGTAGCCTATTAATGGAACACACTTGTACTTTAATTGAATATTTATTTAATTTGTATTATGTATTTTACTCCGTTAAGGAGAAGCCGATCCTGGAGGTACTGCAATACCAGGTCAACTCGTGGCGGGGAATTTGCAAGCAAATTGTTCCCGCCGATTTTCAAAAATCAGTTTAATATTCTGGGGTCCATTTGAACCCGTATCAGATATTAAGCTGATAAGAACAGATTTAATGCATTGTATTTTCCATCCAGCGGAACAAAGATATATGTACAGATCATTTATACAGTAATAATGGAGAGAATAAAATATCAAACTACGTGTTTAAAACTTATCTAACTACGCATGAAATAAAACATAAAACATGATATGTGTGTCGTGTCCCGGCCACGCTACCGAAAATCATCCTTTAAAAAAATTAAAAAGGGAAGAAATGAACATTATTCTTTATTACTGTGCAATATAATAGGACATAGTTGTTATTTTAGCTTTTTCTTCCCTTTTTAATTTATTTACATAAGTGTGGGAGGCAAAAATCTCAAAAAGTTTGCCCATTCGATTTAAGCGCGTCACAATGCTACGTTGCCATTTGCCAAACTGGAGGGGAAATGGCCGCCAACCATCAAAACACGTTACACACTTGAGTCTGGCAAGCATAAGGAACCGAAAGGTGGTGACGAATATTAAGAATATTATCAGATTTTTGGTTTACTTGAGGATTATGGGTCATTTTTTGACATTTTTCACGCTTTTCGGGAGCGGCTCCCGGCTTACAGAACCGCAGGCGGACTGGCAGACTGATGTTTTTCGGAAGGAAAAAGTGCCAACAACGACTTTAGGGGGTCGAACCGTCTATGACCAAATTTTAGAACTGCCTAATGTCAAGATAGGCGGCAATAAACAACATAAAAAATGTCCTCCATTTTTCTCTCTTGCCTGGGACGTGGCTTAAGTCGGTTGTCCGTAACATTCCAGTGACGAACTATCGTCGCGATTCTCCTTTGGGCTCGATCATGATCCGGGGTTTTCGCGTGCCCGTGAGGAAAAGTGATTCAAACTGCTTGCGAGAGCGTGATGTTTTGTCACTGTATCCGACAAGAGTTCAGACGCGATACGGGTGAACTATTTTCCGAAAAAGAAAAACGCTCAATGGAAAACAGGTGTTCTTATCAGCTTTACAGCACACACGTGTTTCTTCCTCGAAAGGACATAATAATCCCTGAATTCTGAACGGTACCGGAGCTTTTGACGAGAAATCTGTCAGATCAGACAGCTTTCTTTCTCAACACGTCCAAAAGCGATGAGAAATTTTCGAACTAAGTTTAAAAGTTCAACTCATTCCCTCGGAAAGGGGTCCGAACGGTACAAGTAATAAATCTTACCAAGAGCAGTCAGAAGAAAGCGAAAACTTCTCTACTTTGCCTGGGTTTTCATTCTGGTGAAAGTGCATACGGGTTGGATGAACAGCATTCGTTAGGTTGTAAGAGATTCTCGTGATTCTGCACTCAATTCGCTGGCGGTTGCGGCAATCTAAGAGACAGCAAAGGTACATTTCCCTCGGAACAGTTTTCCTATTTATACTACAACTGTTCCAGTTTCTCCAGCCAGCAGGGCGACCAATAAGACGATAAGCCCCGTACTCCACGAAGGCAGACAGAAAGAAGAAAACCGAAAAGTGCTTATCTGGATTTCTGCTTCTAGATTGCTGCAGGTTGATATTCGGTAGCGTGGCCGAGCGGTCTAAGGCGCTGGTTTAAGGCACCAGTCCTTTCGAGGGCGTGGGTTCGAATCCCACCGCTGCCATAATATCAGAATTTTTGAATTTCCTTTCGACGTAATCATTGTTTCCCGGAGTATACTCCAGAAGATATATGTATTGTCAGTGTACGACAAACTGATAAAAGTGTTGGCTCCTCCACACGGTAGCCTTACAACGTCTGCTTCTCTATACATACAGAAGCGCTCTCTCTAAAGATGAGAGAAAAAGGTTGTACATATACAGAGAAGCAGACGAAATCAAAATGCCGTTGTCGTGCATTACGCTTGACGGATACGGACAGTTTAGATACCTGTTCTTTTTTCTATAGACTTTATCAAACTAGAATCATATGAAAATTTTGCCTAAATATTTGATTGATGATAAACAATAATTGCCGTGACCAGGATTCGAACCTGGGTTACTACGGAATTATCGTTTCCCCACAACGTAGGGTCCTAACCACTAGACGATCACGGCGTACGTTCTCGAAAAAACAAATGGTGATATGTATATGTTATTGCAAACTTCTAACGGAACATATATATCGAGTTGCTCATTCCATCAAACGGCCTTCTTAGCTCAGTGGTAGAGCGCTGGTCTCGTATGTTTAGGAATTATTCGATACTAATAGGTAACCAGATGTCGAGAGTTCAATCCTCTCAGGAGGCAGGCAGCCACGATGAAAGATGTATTTTACTTTCTAAACTATTACAATATTTTCAGGACAGAAGCCGAGAACTGTGTATCAAATTTCGGCGGTTTCAAAAACATTTGCCTAGCAAAAAATGTCCAAAATAAACCTGTATTACTCCAGGCGAGGATCGAACTCGCGACCTCGGC
Source organism: Ceriodaphnia dubia (assembly GCA_022539655.2). Classification (NCBI taxonomy): domain Eukaryota; kingdom Metazoa; phylum Arthropoda; class Branchiopoda; order Diplostraca; family Daphniidae; genus Ceriodaphnia; species Ceriodaphnia dubia. The sequence continues at coordinate 366,847 of JAKUCG020000088.1, forward strand.
ATTACTCTCCATAGGTATAGAACTTATTAATTGATGAATACTGTCATATAAGTACCATGCGCTAACCAACTGCGCTACTGGAGTGTCAAATAACGGCGTCGTTTTATTATTATGGATATAATAGGCCTATTTTGCGCAACCAGCCATTCACAGACCAGTAGCAACAGTACACACTTACTTTCTTCTACTTGCTCTAATTTCTTTCGCGACACGAGCCAACATTGCACCCTTTCCAACTTGTTTTGACCTATATTCAACCCGCTGTAACTCATAAATCACCGGTTATCTGTGTTAAACAAAGAAAACCCATTGATGAGCTTTATTTCACTCGAAAAGGAGAGCTCTCTCGATGATACTGTGACCCGAAATGATACTTTAGATTTCTGTGGCTTGACAACGTCGTTGCACTACCTTTCTCTCTGTCAGTAATACATTGCATTGTGAGTAAACTGAGTATTGTCACTTCACATTTATTCTCAACGTTCTCCGTATTTATATTTTTAGAGATTTTCGATTTTGGAATGGCGATAACACATAATTCAAGCATGAGAGATTGAAGGAAATGAAAGATGAAAATCGTTTATTTCTTTATATCAAGATTTTCGTTTTGGAATGGCGATTTTCAAGCGATTGAAGGAAGAGATGAAATTCTTATTTCATATCAAACCGCGAATCTAAAAGTAAAATTGTAATGAATAGGATTCTATATTTCATAGAGTGGTAATGAATTTTAAGATCAAAACAGGTCATGTGGCCTAATGGATATGGCGTCGGACTTCTATCATTTGTAATTGAGTCATTCGTGGCGGATTCGACTCCCACCACGATTATAAATCTTAACATCGGACCTATTTAACATTCACTCGCGAAAGAAGAACAAGCTTGATGTCTTTAAAACTTTAATTCTGCATCTTATGAAATGGAGCGCCAACAATGTCGCAAACGACAAACTTAGTTCAGCTGAACGCGCGAACTGAAGTTTATAGACTACATTGCATTCTAAACTAGTTTTTATCTCAGATTCAAGTTGTATTTTAATTGTATTACATTCTAGTCTCTTTACTTTAATTCAAGTTTATTTATCCATCATATTCAAATGATTTCATCACACGAAATGTCTTTCTGCCCAGGATTCTTAGCGATGACAAGAACAATTTCCTTACTGCTGCTTCATTGTCGATTAGAACTCACAGTAACGAATTGCAGCAGTCACGGATTGTTAATATTAACCCTTTTTCATTCACCCATTCCATGACCTAAATTCTAGTAAACAGTGAGAAGTCCCGCCTTAGTATTAACTTATCCATCGACGGATGTATGCATTAATGCGACATACTAGCGTACTGCAGCACGACACTATTAAGATTAAAAATTTTGCTTCTGATGGCACTTTTTTAGAAGACCTCGTGGTTGATCGCGGCACAAATGAGGGAAAGAATGAGGTTAACTTAATTTGCTTACCGTTTATGCCCAAATAACATGCCAAGGATGATCGTCTTAAACAGCCTTTGTGGCCTAATGGATAAGGCACCGGCCTCCTAAGCCGGGGATTGCGGGTTCGAGTCCCGCCATAGGTATAGTTCTATTTAAGAAGGTCATTCCTTATGTCCCTCGCGATATTGATGATGCCCGACCGTCATAATCCATATCAATGATTACGCGGACCCTGCCTTCAGTCCGAAAATGAAATACCAGTAACTCTAAATACCACTTTATATCGGTCTTCCCTTGTACATTTCATATTTATGGGGCCTCGTTACTTCAGTTACAGCATTCAAAAGCTCTTACTAAAGGAGGTGGTAGTAGGTACACTCAATGATCTACAGCCATTTCTATTATTTTTTTTTGAAAATTATCTTTGCTCGCTGAAGATCAAAGAAAATAAAAGAAACGGGATAGTCGGAAATAGCGAAAGGACAAAGTCTCGGGTGGATAGAAATCTATAGCTAGCAATTCAACACCCTAAACCGAAATCATGTTTATGGGTTATGCATAGTGGTTTTAATTGACAACTGCGACTGACAATGTAGAAAGGTCCCATGGTGTAATGGTTAGCACTTCAGACTCTGAATCTGGCAATCCGAGTTCAAATCTCGGTGGGACCTCAGGGATAAAGTAAAGATTGCATGAGAAGAAAATGATCAATTATCCAGCTATTTGGGGGGTTTATTTTATGTTCGTCGTATCTGATGGGCATTTTCTTGTTAGTTAACATTGTGTGCGTGATTTAGGGAAGTAAGGTAGCGTGGCCGAGTGGTCTAAGGCGCTGGTTTTAGGCACCAGTCTTAACGGGCGTGGGTTCGAATCCCACCGCTGCCATGGAAACCCATTATGCTTTATCGGAAAATCCTCACCGGAGAAACGATACTGCACTCATGATACTGCACTTCAAAGCTGACAGTTTCCAAGAAATCAAACGGGGGAACTTCGGTAGTAAGGGCCCAATTCTTTTCGTAAGGAAAATGACCAGGATCTCACATAGGTAGGTACGGTCTTGTACAGTTAAGGCCAACACGATTGAAAGTGCGAAGGCGTCATATTTCTTCGTCTATGTTTTTGTCCAGCACAATCCACTGCGCTATTGACTCTTGTCGTTGATAGTATATTGAACGAAAAATTGGGAGAACGACGAAACGAAATAAAGTAGCATACCTGCCTCCACAAAATGTGATGAGATTGAAGTTGGTTTTGACTCTCTTTAGTCTAATAAAAATGGGGCCCACTAGGTACAGTAGTTACTACAACCCACTATCACTGTAAGTTTCCATAGTTTAGTTGTTATCACGTCGGCCTTGCACGCTGAAGGTCATCAGTTCGTTCTTGGGTGGAAACACAGCTCTGTGTAAGATACAATTTTTTTTTTCTCAAGGGGAAGGTAAAAGAAAATAGATAAGATACAATTTTAAAAAAGCAATAGCCTATAGTACATGGACAATATGCAGATGTGGCCGAGTGGTTAAGGCGACTGACTCGAAATCAGTTTCCTATTGGGAGCGTAGGTTCGAATCCTACCATCTGCGTCGACCTAGTTTTCCAAATTCAACAATATCAATATGTGTGCAAATTTATATTTTTTTCTTTTAAAATATTAACTCTTCATGACGCAATGGGCCGTTAGTTACGTGCCTATCCCTGAATTTGTGATACCTGAGCATTTTCTCTGACTCCGTAGAAGTTGTTGTTGGTGACATTTTATATTTTCTTTGATAAACGTATATTCCATTCCTTCGATAGCTCAGTTGGTAGAGCGGTGGACTGTAGTCTATAAATTGAGATATCCATAGGTCACTGGTTCAACTCCGGTTCGAAGGAATTTTTGGTTATATGGTCAGTTTTACACACTGCAATGAATGCCAAATAGTTAGTGTAGCTCCAGTTTGGCTTCCCTGGGCAAAAAATATATCGGCATTTCCAAGTCTACTCATTAATTGGTTAGTAGAAATCCAGTGGTCCTTACGGTTTAGTTCTTTAACGAATTAGTTTCTAAAACCAGCCCAAAGTATTATTTCCATAGAATTCGAAAAATTTACGAGCCTGCCAGGAGTCGAACCTGGAATCTCCTGATCCGTAGTCAGGCGCGTTATCCATTGCGCCACAAGCCCTTACGGATACATTGTTACCATTATAAAAATTCGATGAGCAATTGAAATAAATTTTATGAGGACGAGTTTAAAAAAGTGAAACTATTTGTTTAACGGCACTGTGGCCAAGTGGTATGATTCCTTCTTTAGGCTAATATGAAAGTGTAGTCGAATCTAGAATTTTTTGCTAAGATGGAAGTCAGATTGGTTCTCGGCCTTTTGACTAGGATGGGAGTGCTTTGCAGCCAATCCATGGGACTCTTTCTCAATATTCCCGATTAATACTTATTAGCCTATTTCCCTATTGCCCTTTTCCTGCCTAATTTCAATTGATATGAGTCAATTCACGTGTTTTTTGGTCTAGTGGTATGATTCCTGCTTTGGGTGTAGCTTAGGAGGTGTGCTTAGGAGGTCCCGAGTTCAAATCCCGGATGGTTCTTAAAGTGCGAGTAATAATCTGAGTCATCATCTACAGGCCTTTACGCCGTTTCCCAAATCAAGTTCTAAAACTTTATTGGAAAACGCCTCCGGCGGTTATTATGTGGCCATTGACCCTACAACCCCTATCCACCCGCTTTTCACCCCCCTCCCCCCGCCCAAACACGCCACCTGGCGGAAAATGCTACTTGAAGAGAACGAGATAATCTTCGTGTTTCAAATTTATTGTAGGTAGCGTTTGAGCGCCACAAGGTACCCGAAGGGTGAAGGGGGGAGAACGCATCATTATATTCTTTACACATGTTTAAGAATTATTGTTTGGTAAAATACTTAGAAATTTAGAAAAAAAAATAATTGGGAAAAGGCAAATATAAATTTAGATCTCGTGGGTCGTCCGTTGGGGGGCTTCGCCCCCCAACGGCCTCCCCACTCGCTCCCCCGTGTGCAGGTTTTCTGTGTTACTCTTGATAGCAGTGTTCATACTTGATCTATTTGAACTTAAAAGCGTGATATAGTGATTTATAGAATAAAATGCCGATTGTAAAATGGTGTGAGGGAACGGAGCAGTGTTTTTTCCTCCCACACCTAATTTGAAATTATTGCGATCGCCCGTGCTCGCGCAGTCGTGCTTCCCATTCAATGCACCAAGACGTTCCCAATTGTTCCCATCATCCTGTAGGCTACATCCTATTGAAATGACCATTGGTCTATTATACCAGTGTCCGTTTTTTCCGTCTTCATGGGCCCCATGCAGCCATGACAAACAGGTTCCTCCTTTATGTCAGCCATCCAAGATCTTCTGATGTTCTAGATCTGGGAAGGAATAATTCACTTCAAGCTTTATGATCCACTGAGCCTAACGTTTAACGTGTTTGATGTTAGCTCTTCATTAGCTAAATTGGTGACAATGACACACCCCTTTATGGTTTAAATTTAAGACAGAACCATGTTGTCAACGTGCTCGTCACAAACTGCAATGCAATACAGGTCGGTTGGAGTTTGGCTCGATTTGGCCGACAACATTTTCATCATATGTCTGTGTACAGCAGAGTTCATCTGTCGTAATTTTTCTTGACGATATTTAAAACGCGTGACAGAGTTATCGATGTAGGATCGACCGTTGTAGATGCTTGAGTCGACTCTTCCTTTCCCCCCTTTTGGCCAATCAACCGGGGTTAACAGAAAGGAACCTTGTGGAATTTGGAATTGGAACCGATACCTCACCTTACAAATGCTACCGCCATCTCTCTAGTAATCCCGGTACCTTGCACTCCCTCTAGGAACCAAAAATCAAACATACGTTTTCCCTATCTAACCCATAGAAACATGCCTTTAGGCAAAAAAGACCCCCCGTACACATTCCAAAACCTTACAGAAACCCTTCGGGTAATTTCATCATACTCCCAAGACTCTAACTGAAAAATGGAAAAAAGCTATTCAACGACCAGCCTTGACAACAAAATCATTATTATTTACTCTTCTTCATTAAATTTTATATAACAGACCAAATAACAAACTAATCCTGAAGTTCCAGCACAAAGTGGATTTATTGGCAATAAGTATTATTTAGAAAAGGTACAAGCAAACGATTTATTTAGTTGATTGCACCGAGTGAGGTAAGAACTCACCACCTCGAAATTATGAGACTCGCGTGCTGCCTACTTCGCTCTCTAGGCTTAGAATACTTTAGTTATTAGGTCCCAACGAGACTCGAACTCGTGATCTCCTGCTTACTAGGCAGGCGCTTTGCCATCTAAGCCATAGGACCATCGTGCCACAATTGGTGTATACTGGGTACAGATATATGTACGAGATCCACCGAATTCCTTGCTAATCAAAGATTTTCATCGACTTTTATTCTGACAATAATTATTCCCGTGTGAGTTAGTTTGTGTCCTAATTGAGTCCTGCTACGAAAATGATATTAGAAGACTTTTCTTTGAAATCATCGAAGCATTGAGTAAAAGTCGTAGCACGCTTTATGGAATTACATTAATTATGAGGGCTCATCCGGGAGTTGAACCCGGGACCACTTACACCCGAAGCAAGTATCATACTACTAGACCAATGAGCCGATATTTTTATTGAAATCAGAATATTTCGACATAAATTTTTTTTTTCAATTCAGTACAAACAATAAAAAGATCAATAAATAGGTTCCACTGAGAATCGAACTCAGATTGTCAGAGTCAAAGTCTGAAGTGCTAACCATTACACCATGGAACCTTAATAAACTTGAAAAATTTTTACGTACTGGAAGAGTTCTGACATAAAATATGGATGTCCTTGGCTGTTGCCATAAACACTTCACATGATCTTGAGAAATTTTTTTTCGGGCAGGACATTGAGAGGGGGTATAGCTCAGTGGTAGAGCATACGACTGCTTATCGTGGAGTCTCCAATTCAAACCTGGGTGCTCCCTTCAATTTTATATACCACCTGGATGCATAAACTACTATTCGTGTCGTATACGCATTTGCACTTTCCGACATTGACTACTGTAATGCTACCTTCGCTGGCCAACCGTCCACGCTACTCGACCGCATGTAGAAGGTTATCAACTCTGAAGCCTGGCTGGTCCTTCGCGTACGTCGGCGAGAACACATGATACGGCACTTGAAGTACTTGAAATGATTTTCCATTCCTCAAAGAATCGACTTCAAGCTCGCGAGTTATGCCTATCGCTGGCTCTGTTTGTGAAAAAATCGTCCACTTCACGTTTGTTGCTCGAATTGGAATCGAAGGTGCACTCTAAAAACAAAACGGACGAGAGTACTATCGCACTACTAATTCTTTAGTAGTGAATCGAACGAGGCTACTAAGAGCTTATTAGACACTTTTGTTTTTACAGTGTGAACATTTTTAACGAGACAGTATAATACTTTCAGCGTCATTTGATCTAATCTTCAGATATAAAATACACTAGTCGATTCGATAGCAATTGGAAGTATACAAATCATATGTACGAATATGAAGTGCGAAAGTACTTCAAAATAGCTCGCCCCTGGGTGGGCTCGAACCACCAGCCTTCCGGTATCGACGAAATTCGTAACAGCCGAACGCGCTAGCCAATTGCGCCACAGAGGCCACAAATTCCAAGTGGTTGCAAAGTCCTTTCCAAAACTGGCATATCTAGAGTTTTAGTTGGGTACGGAAGCTTTGCAATTTGGACTTTAAACATAATCATTTCAAGAAAATAGAAAATATTTGGTATTATGGGCGACGGAATAATAACCATTGATACCCCTTTCATATTTTTAATAATTAACAATAGTAGATAGAGATGTAGAACTTTCATTAGAAGTGTAAAATTTTTAAACATTCCGATGGACAGTTTATGTTAATGTCTCAAAATAATTACGCCTTTAGTTTATCCGTGATTGTATAAGCCTGGCTAGCTCAGTCGGTAGAGCATGAGACTCTTAATCTCAGGGTCGTGGGTTCGAGCCCCACGTTGGGCGAAGTTTTGGATATAGAAGAACTAGAAAATCTCAAATTATTATTAAAATTCATTTGGATTACGTTAATACATAAATACAACGAAAATGGGATTCGAATCCACGCGTGCAATGCACAATGGATTAGTAGTCCATCACGTTCACCGCTCGGTCACTTCGTCCATAAATTTCCAGACTTAGCTACAATTACTTCTCGATCAATGGATTAGTGAGCACCAGAACCGGTAAGAAGAAAGCGACGACGATGATAGTAAGAAATACTATATAATATAGTAATATAATTATACTAAGAAAACTGTTCGAAGTGAAATGGGTACCTCTCCCGTATCGGACATCCGGTAGGGCCTCCTCTATCTCTTTCTTGCCTGGGTCTTTATTCTGATGAAAGTACGAACGGGCTCGATGAGCATGACTCGTTTAGTAACCTTCTTGAGTGGGGAGAGATTTTTTTAGAGGTCGCTCTGTCTGTCGTTCGGACTCCTCTCTTTGCTCGAGCCCGAAAGCGGAATCACTAAAATGAGAACCCAGGCAAGAGAGAAATAAAGGAGGTTCTTTCTGTGAAAAATGGAGGAAAGAAAGGAGGCCCCGACCAGTGGTAGTAAGAAAACCATGCCTGAGGGAAATGCACTTCTTCCGTCTTCGACAGCACTGTTGGGATGTTTTAGTTTCTCCATCCAGTAGGATACGGACTAAGACGAAAAGCCTCGCACTACCGACGCGGAACACTTCTTTCACAATCGAACGATTTTCGAACTATTCAAACCTGACGCTTACGCAAAAGTCTCATGAGAAATCTGTAAGATTCTCAACGATGTCCCAATTTATGAGATTCTCACGAGGTAATCAGATGAAAATCATGATTTCGTTCTGAGTTTCTTGTGTGAATTTAGCAAACTCTGTAAAATTATTTAGCTGTCCGTATGTCTTTTGTTTCTCTCACCTGAGTGCTCCTCCCGCCGTCTGCTATTGTTTTCTTTCTGTTCCTGTTGCCTTGCACTTGTCAATTGTTTTTACTTTTTCTTTTCCAGTTTTACAAAAGTTGCTAAAATTGTCCATAAACCTTTCTTCCTGTTGTAAAAGAAAAACACATCAAGCCACTAAACCATCGATGCTTGTTCGGTAGAAAGTATCCTGTGCGAGGATTTATAAACACCATGTAACCACCAGTATGTAACCACTATGTAAACACCAGGTAACGGCTAAGCTAAATTTATCAAGATGAATATTATACAATCAACGAAAACGAAACTATCATGGTCATTTTAATAAAATACCTGAGCAGACAACAAATATTTATTATATAGCAGAGCGTAGTTTCGATCTACGGTCCTCTAGGTTATGGGCCCAGCACGCTTCCGCTGGGCAACTCTGCTGATTTTATAATGACATTATTGTTGATTGCATGCAAATGTATTCCTGAATTTCCGATTTAAATCAATTTTGGTTCATTAATCCCTCCCTCTTCTACTATCAATTGCGGTGTTCCACAATTACAGGGATTTCGTGGCGCAATGGTAGCGCGCCTGACTCCAGATCAGGAGGTTGCGTGTTCAAATCACGTCGAGATCACTGTACGTTGTAAAGAAACATCGTCTTGAAGTTTTCGATGTACTTTTTGATCTTGCTCAATACTAACAAATCAGTACGTTCGTGAGATAGTTTAGATCGACAATCAGTTTATTCCATATTGTCTAGTGGTTAGGATACTAACCACTATAATTAAATAAAATATATGTAAAAGTAAACAGAAAATGAGAAATAATTGAAATAACCAATCCATGGCTTCTTCAATCCGTTGCTGTCCGTTTTCTTTGATAATTATAGTGGTAATTGCATGAGTTTATGCTCCCATCGCTGAAGTAGACAATTGTCATCGATATTAGGACAGCGATAGTAGTTGAGAGTCAAGGAGAGCGTGCAGAAGTGGAAAACTTGAGTGCGAGGTAACATGGCAAAAACAAGTTCAACATAGAGCTGTAAGACGTAAACTCAGATATGTCAGAATGGCCGAGCGGTCTAAGGCGCCAGACTCAAGTGTACAAACTTACCGTGTATAACGGATGGAAGCATTCAGGTCCTCAACAGAGGGCGTGGGTTCAAATCCCACTTCTGAAAATAACATTCTAATGTGAATAGCCAATCGGCCACATCTGCACTGGCATGACGACTTGACCCTGCACAGATGGTTTAAATGATTTAAAATTGAAATCGATTCTATTCTTACAGGCGAAGACTCTTACCTTTTGGATGACTCGTGACTGTTGGCTTACAAGAAAAAAGAGACTAGAATGACTGAGAAAATGCAACTGGCCGTAAGGATATCCAATTAACATCTATTTGGAACATCACTAACATGTGCAGCATGTCTTAAAATGTCCGAGTGATACATTTTTGGGAAAGAGGCAAACAAGAAACACTCAAGGGGCAGACTAACCAAAAGTAAATTAATACGATAAATGAACCTAAGAATTGTGTCCTTACTACCGAAGCTCCCCGTATCACGATTATCCGATAAAATGTAACGGTTATTTTCATGGCAGCGGTGGGATTCGAACCCACGCCCGTTAAGACTGGTGCCTAAAACCAGCGCCTTAGACCACTCGGCCACGCTACCTAGACTCTCCCATCACGCACACGCAAGAAATTGCCCAGCGGATGCGATGAATGTAAAATAGACAGGCCAACTAAATATCTAGGTTATGGTTCATACTCTTCACATTCCATTCTTAACTCATGTCTAAGGTCCCACCGAGATTTGAACTCGGATTGTCAGATTCATAGTAAACCATTACACGATGGGACCTTCTTGCATTACCAATCGCAGTTGTCAATTAAAACCACTATGCATAAACAATAAACTTGATATCGGTTAATTTCGGTTAAATCGGTTAATGAAATGTACAAGGGAAAGGCTCGGTTCTCCCTTGGTGGTATTTAGAATTACTGGTATAATTTCCGGACTGGAGGCAAGATCCGCATATAATCATTGATAAAGGATATGACGGTCGGGCAACATCAGTATCGTGAGGGACATAAAGAATGACGTTCTTAGTTAAAAATATACCTCTGGCGGGACTCGAACCCGCAATCCCCGGCTTAGGAGGCCGGTGCCTTATCCATTAGGCCACAAAGGCTAACAAGACTCTTATCCTTGGCATGCTACATGGACAGAAACGGTAAACAAATTAAGTTTACCTCATTCTATCCTTCATTTGTGCTGCGATCAACAGCAATGTCTTCTAAAAAGATGCCATCAGAAACAAAATATGTAACCGTAAGAGTATCGTGCTGCAGTAAGCTAGTATGCTGCATTTATGCATACGTCTCGATGGATAAGTTAATAGGGGAGACTTGATGACTTTATACTCGAATTTAGGGCATGTGGTCGAAAATGAAGCAACGGTAAGGGAGTTGTTCTTGTCATAGCTAAGGATCATGGGCAGCAATCAGCATACTGAAAATAAAGGCGCCGCTGCGCGGCGGGTCCCTCTTGGTTTACAATGGGAAACGTAAATGAAGGCCTAGGTATTTGTTAAGCGTTGTATAATAAAGGTTTTATAGGAATGGTGTAGCTTTTGGGTTGGGTATTCGTTATAGGGTTGGTTTATTGGTGGTAGGTTTTGGAGAATGTGGTATAAATTGGGCACAATGGCGAAAATAAATGAAGTGGGAGTGAAGAAATTATATGTAAGGATGTAAAGTGGGAAAAATTATGTTTGTAGGATTAGCGGGGTGAGAATAGTGAGAAGTGAAGTATATAGATTGGCAACAGGGGTGTATTGAAGAAAGGCGTACTGTAAAGTGGTTGGCAATAGCCTTTAAGCTGTAGTAAATATTGGTGGCGCTAGTGTAGCAATAACTATCAGCTGGCGAGCGTTGGAAAGTGAGGGGATCTGTATAATGTGGAGAGAAGCTCCGCCCATTTTTTTGGGAAAACACGAAATTGCACGGTGTTCCCTAAAATAATAAATATAAAATTTTACATGACAATTAGTAGAGCCACGAGACGCTAATTACTGGGTTGGCAGCACCAAAATCTAAAATGCCGTTTAGGAGGTAGAAGGGGGAAACGGTAGCAACTCAGAAAAGGGGAAGGGAAATAAAGGGGGTCTAGACCCCTCTTGGTTTATTTTACAATACCTTAATAATGCCGAACTGAGCTAAGATTTTGGGATTAGGAGCCAGAGATATATGGACTATGAAGCATTGATTTGATCACTGTATGGGGCAATCATTGCACTTTGTCGGCACGACCCCAGATAATTAACCCAAGTACATAGATTATTGATTCCACCGCTATATATTCACACCCAATAAATGACGAGCAAGAGATAAACTTGGAAATATATAGCCTTCTTAGCTCACTAGGGTCTCGTTCGTCTAACGAAACGATGAATCAGAAAGTTAATTCTTGTCGTTCATGTTTTAGCGTCGGCATCACATTAGGTCGTATTTTCCTGCTGTCATCATTTAGGGAACAACGCCCGAACTGGTATATTATTATTTAAAGGAATCTCCCAATAACCTGACGCTTCACTATTTTTAATAACATAAGCTTTATCAGATGCAAATCAGTGACAAGGTGATCTGACAAATCTCTAAGCGCAGTAGGCTATATGAGCAAATTGCATTTGCGAAAATGAAGCCAAGAGAGCAGTCCGCGAACTGCGTGTTCCTTTTTAACACGGCCGTCCTTTGTTTGTTGATCAATCATTTCAATTAATCAATAAATACATTATAATCTAGCTATAGATTTTATTCACCCTTCTATGGGTGGCGTGAGGGTGAAAGCGGAGCGGCTTTTGCCACGTTGCAAGGGTGTACCCCTTGCCACCCCAGGGAGTGCTTGTTCTTAGTACTCTCTGTCGCGGTACCGATCTTGATACAATGCAGAGGAGGAGGGGTAGGGTACTATGAACAAGCACACCCTGAGGCGACGAGGAGAACATCTTTACAACGTGCAGCATGAAACCCCAGCCGCTTTGCTTTCCCTCTTGCTCCCCTCCCCATCAAGGGGTGAATATCGTCTATAGGGAAGTTACGATAATTCACCAGGTTGGCCGAGTGGTTAAGGCGCCAGACTTAAGTTCTGGTCCCCGAATGGGGTCGTGGGTTCAAGCCCCACACCTGGTAGTGGTAACACGACAGAAGACGTGCTAAAAGTACTTATTTCATTCGCCACCTGTAATGGTTGAAACAATGACGTGATTTCTTTCCTATAGTGAAGAACTCGTAAAAGGACTGAACCGAAATTTCTACTACTTTTTTTAAATTGGATTTCTACTAAACAAATAATGGGTAGACTTGGAAATGACAATATATTTTTGCAATGGTTATTTTCGCGATGGTAGCGCGCCTGACTCCAGATCAGGAGGTTGCGTGTTCAAATCACGTCGAGATCACTGTACGTTATAACTTAGATACCTCGTCTTGAAGTTATTTATGTACTTTGATTTTTCAATTCATCTTGATCAATGCTAATAAACTAGTACGTTGAAATTGTTTAGATCTACAATCAATTTATCCCATATTGCCTAGTGGTTAGGATACCTGGCTCTCACCCAGGAGGCCCGGGTTGAATTCCCGGTATGGGAATCCACATTTTGTTAAATTAAGCTTGATTTGTTTAATTATTGTTCAGGTGTTACGATAATTAGTGCGCGTTTGTTATTAGTTGCTTAGCGAACACCTACAACTTCTTCTCTTCTTCACAAAGATAGCGTCACTCATTCAGTAACCTTGGGTATGTGAGGTTTTTCTGAGTTTAAACTTTGTAGGGGATTTGCAGGCTTCTTTTTGAGTTCTGTAGTGGGTTTGGAAACGCTGTCATCCGATATTCAATGCTAATTAAAAGTACTTAAGTAGTTTAACCCTTTTATTTAACTGTGCTCCAACATTGGTTGGACTATTTCAAATCTAATTCAACTGAAATCGTTTGAAAATGTTAAACTGTAAGTAATTATTCACCGGATGAATGCCTCCGGCAAATTTCTCTGGGGACACAATTTTAGTCAACATAAAGAAAGGAGCTAGCTTTTTATGTTCTTGTGATAATTAAATATGGAACGTAGTGCAATGATCAATTTTATTCGTTAACTGCTGTTTAAGATTATTGAATACTATTAAAGACTTTTTACATGGGATGATTTATTATTTCCTATCGTAAATACACATGTGTGATTGATGCTTTCAAGGTGTAAAATCATTTGCGATGGCCGAGAATCGAACTCGGGTCGACTGCTTGGAAGGCAGCCATGCTAACCACTATACCACCATCGCATTACGTAACAATAGTTAAATTCCAAAATACCTACATTTGGGGAGCTGGGCTCAACAGTTGAACCAAAAATAAGATCCTTACAGTTACTTAAGAAACTGCCTACTATGAGAATTGAACTCATGACCACTAGTTAACGAATACGCGAATTTTTTTCAGGGCTCCATTAAAATATTTGATAGAAAAAATGTATTTTCTATTTTAATGATTTCAAAACATGTGGCGTAGTGTAACATATGAGCCCTGAAAAAATGTCACTTAAATATGTTAATCTAAAGGTTCAAAAAGTAAAAAAAAAACATCAAATCCCCATAAGGCTACATACTACCAGCGGACTCACGTGACATCATTCCGTATACAACGCGAAAACGTTGCGCGAATGGCGCACAGTGAAAACTTGCTATACCTCTTTGTCTCAGCTTAAGAGAGGGCTCGTACATATAAGGGGAAACAGAGGAAATGAAAGCAGAATTTTTAAGGCGACCGCGTGGGGGAGCCACTACTTTGGCTACGCTTGTCGTACACTGAAATTCAGATTTTTTCTAGAGTATATTCCGGGAAACAATGATGACGTCGAAAGGCAAATCAAAATTACTGAATCATGGCAGCGGTGGGATTCGAACCCACGCCCCCGAAGAGACTGGTGCCTTAAACCAGCGCCTTAGACCGCTCGGCCACGCTACCGAAATATCATCAAGCTGCAATCCAGATCCAGCAATCCAGATAAAGGCTTTTGGTTTGAAATAGACCCGAGCTTCTTTCATGTCTAAGCTGATTAGTCTTCAAACAAAAGTCGTACAATTGCGAGGAAAGTGTACTACATCGGTGGATGGAGTGCGGGGCTTATCGTCTTATTTGCCGTACCTGCTAGCTGGAAAAACTGAAACGTCCCCACTAGGACATAAGATAACTGTCCCGAGGGAAATGTACCTTTCTTGTCTTTGATGGGACCGCATTGCCTGACTGCGAATCGAGTGCAGAATCATTGGAATATCGTACACCCTGACAGGTAGTTTCAATCCTCGCGCCGTCCTCTATTTCTCTCCTGCTGAAGAGTTCTCATTCTGGTTTTTGTACGTACAGCAGCCATTGGTATTTCGCCTAACGAGGAGAATCTATGATTCCAACCCTTCTGCGCCGAGATATCAAGGTATATGAAAGGTGAATGGGGCTTCACAGCTTTTATAATCAGCCTCCGCGGATACTCGAAACATTTTATAAGGATGTCTGTACAAGTAGTCTATATATATAATAGAACCTAAATATTACGGTACTGGGGTGGTAACTCGGTGGTAGAGTGGAAGTCCAGAGTCCAATCCTCTGCCACTCCATGTTGGCAGCGTAATAATGTAGGTACAAAAAAATTCTATACGCATTGTCTAAACCTATGTAAAACAGTGAAATAACTGAATCGACATGAACATCAACCATTCGAAAGCGTTATAAATAGAAGAAATATGAAATAGTTTACGTTTCCTAGTGAACGGTTCAAGGCGTACACCACAAATGCTTTCGGTTTACCGCCATATTACCTCACACTCAAGTTTTCCACTTCTGCACGCTCTCCTTGACACTCTCTAACTATCGCTTTCCCAATATCGATGAAAATTCTCCACTTGAGCGATCGGAATATAAGCTCATGCAATAACCATTATAGTAATTAAAGAACGACGGATTGAAGAATTCACGGATTGGTTATATTACATTTATCACATTTTCTGATTAGTTTTCCTTAACTTCTATTTAATTAATGTAAAGAGCCGCCACTCGGAACACGCCAACAACCTCTCATTGATCGAAATCCGATCAAAAGAAACGGTCCTCAATAGCCGTGAGTAGATCCCACCGAAGTAGCTACACTCACGGCCTGCTTCACGCTCAGAAGCCAGCGCCGTCACTCGTCATCGTGGGTATATAGGGGACTTGTTCCTGGTGGGAAACTAGTCAAGATAAACTACAGAAATGATCCTGTGAAGTATGATCTTGATTATTGATAGGTTTTCGAGAACTATTTCTAACCAAAAATTCGCCAATCCCCTCTAACAAACAGACACCACATAATTAAAGCCAAATTAGAGATTGATATCTTTTATCTTTTTAGCTAGATACATTTATTTAATTTTGTTGATCACCACCCAAAGTTCACATTTCCACCAACGATAAAAACTTGCAAAAAACAGCGAAATTCGGTTCTTTAAAAAAGGAAGTCTCCATTTGAATAAACTTCACCCAAACAGTTGTATAATCTGCTACCTGGGGCACATAGAGCAGAATCCTCTAGAAATTCTTTCAAAAATTCAACAAACCGTTTGGCAAAAAAGTGGCCTTAGTGTAATATAAGAATTTTTGGTTCATAAATTTGGTTCATTAAATTCATTAATTACCTAAAAACAGCCTGCATGTTGCATACTATTTATAGCGTGATACCAGTAAGGGCTTTTATTCCTAAATCTTGACAGCAGGAACCTGTGATGCCGACGCCAAAACATGAACGAGAGGAACTAACTTCCTGGTTCATCGTTTCACAAGACGAACGAGACCCTAATGAGCTAAGCAGGCCATGTATCACCAAGTTTATCTCTTGCTCGTCATTTATTGCGAATGAATATAGTGGCGGCATCAATAATCGGTGTTCTTTTGTTAATATTTGGTGTCATGCCGACGAACTGCAAGGATTGCCCCACACACATTAACCAGCATCTGTAGTGTAGTGGTTATCACGGTTGTCTCACACACAACAGGTCCTCAGTTCGATCCTGGGCAGATGCATAAGATCTAGGCCATTTACCTGTATGTAATAGCCAAAGAATATATAGGGTAAAAACACACAACGTCTTCAGTTCGATCCTGGGCAAATGCATAATATCTAGGCTATTTACCTATATGTAATAGGCAAAGAATATATAGGGAACAACGCACTTCCATCGTTACTTTTTCGCATTGAGCATTAAGTAAGCCTACTATTTTCACGCATTATTTATTTAACACATAATAATTTCTCATGCGTGCTTAGAGATGGGCCAGTTCCATTTATTGGTATCGGCTAGCTTAAAGCTTCGGAAATTAAAAAACAGTGAAGCGTCACTTTATAGTGAGATTCTTTAATATATTACCAGTAAGTGGTTTGCCTCTGGTATAATATCAAAAGTAAAAGACGACCTTGTGTGATGCCGACGCCGACCATAGATAAGAGGAACTAACTTTCGCCTCAGTTTACGGATCAAAAAGGAGCCCGGGTATGGCCTAGGGGAAGTTCCCATCCATGATTTATTGCAAATGAGAATAGTCAAATGAAAGAGCTTATTTTCCACGTTAGCTTACCTTTTCCGTTCACGTCCACGTTCCGTTTATTATTCACGGTCAAATTGTGCGGGCTATTAACTATTATTCTACATCATTCCATCACTCAAGTAGCACATGATTATCGCGGTGAGCGCTTTGCACTTATACTATACCATAGTCTGGTATGGTATAATGTTACACCACGTAGCTACACAACTTCTTCTCAAGTTTCAAAGAAGTTATTTCAATCAGAAGATGAAGGTAATAAATGGTTCCTTAATTCGTCGGCGAACAGAGCAGACTTCTATCATTTAATTTAGTTTTCTTGATTTAACCAGGGGACAGCGCGAACGCAGCCCCCCACTACCAAAAATTGTACTCCCGAGTTAATCGCATTTGGATTAATCGCAAGGGTCAGCCCATCCGAAGTGCAATGGTAGGGCCTCACCCTGGAGGAACCACCCTAGTGATCATGGTTGCCTCTGAGCCAGGTAAGTATGGTTTCTAATGCTTTTACCACCCGTTTTGAAATTTCTGCTAAGAAAATAGGCAACTAGTATTGAATTCGTACATGTACAAAGGAATTTGAAAAGATTTGGTAAATCTCGTAAAATTACGAATGAAACAAATACTTTAAAATATCTAGTGACAGCAAAGTTCTCTATATCTGAAATATTTAAACATTTGAGAAATGTAATATTATTTGTCTAAAACAGTGGAGTAGACCTATCATACATCATCAATCATCATTCAATCCGTCGCTGATAAATGAATTGCTCTCAAGACTGACAAGTAGCATACCAAAAGTGATTATTTTATTAATTGAAAAATAATCGGCGGTCTGGAATTAATTGCACGGAAGAATGGAGCTCGAATCATGGCTCTTGAAATTAGCAGGAGATGCCGGGCTTCCTAGGTGAGAGCCAGGTATCCTAATCACTAGACAGTATGGGATCAAAAGCCCTACTCCTAACAAGGTCCCTTCGGTGATGCCTTCGGGTAATTTTTTTTACGATAATGATAATGAACAATAAATATGGTATGGCCACAAACCAATAACTATGTAAAATAAATAAAAATTGTGCACAATAATAAGTGATCTAGGTTATAACACATAAAAGGAGGGAATTTGCGCTAGATTTAAGTGCTCTAAAAGCAGACGCGATTTCTGAGCCTCAAAAAATCTCGAAAAATCGTGAACTTTAGGTTTACTCTTTCTCTCGTTATTTAAATCAATAGTTATAAAGGTATCTCAGATCAATTTTAAAAACTAGTTCTGTTTATTTATTTGATTTGAAGAGGAGTAAAAACTCACGTTACACGTCTATTTGAATTTGACTAAAATTATATTGGCTACTACGGGCATAATGTAGTTCTCCTAACAACAATGTAATTTTGCCCAGGTCTTACGCATAATTAAAAATTAAAGTATATTTAAATGGGAAAATAAGTCGACGTAATTTATGAGAAGGGAAGTTCAGAATTATTGACAAAATTTGGCTAATATTAGTTTCGTAGTTTGGAGTGCAACCCCAAAAAACTAAAGCCCTAATAAATATGCTGGGCTCCAAGTCTAGAAAGCTAGGGAACAACGACATCTAGCCCACAAAACTTGAAGTCCTTCGGTAATATATTATATTACCCTCAGGGATAAGGAACTGAGCTGTATTGAAAACGTGTTGATGTGCTTGTAACGAGCTACATGAGTGAACCCTAAAAATGTACAAAACCCCTAGATGAAGTTTGTGCACAATTCATAGTGATCTCGACGTGATTTGAACACGCAACCTCTTGCTCTGGAGTCAGGCGCGCTACCATTGCGCCACGAAATCATCCATTTCATTAGCATCACAAGTAGTACTAAAAGAGAGGGAGTAAGGAGGCCGAAATTGATTTTAATCGGATTTGAACAATCAACAACAATGCCGTAAAAACAACAGCTCCGGATCTGGTCCAGAGGTCCGTAGATCGCGCTCTGCTAACTTCCATTGCTCACGTATTTTCTTATGATGAACACCGAACTTCCGATGGTTGTGTGATCTTCTTGTTGCGTGGTCAATCTTGTCATGTTGACGGTGTTTTGAATCCCGACGCAAGATTCTGTATAAGCATCGATGGTTCAGTGGTAGAATGCTCACCTGGGTTCGATTCCCGGTCGATGCATTTTATAACTTAGTTTGTGAAATAGAAATTGAGAAGCTAAGACCTTGAACCTGCAAATACATCAGTTTACAGGTACGCAGAAGGTTATTTCATGCAGATGTGGCCGAGTGGTTAAGGCGACTGATTAGAAATCATTTTCACTCTGGGAGCGTAGGTCCGAATCCTACCATCTGAACCCAAATCAATTTGTTTGAAATTTCGTATTATTTTTTATACAGCGACGGGTGAAAGTTTCCTGACATGATTTTCGTACTTTACGCTTTAACTTTACATCTACCGGCAGTTCTGTGATAAAAGGTATACCTATTTTCTTACCCTTCCCAATTGAACGGGGTCAGAAGGGTTGAGGGGTTAGTTTTTTAAACGCAACTATGAGTGGGTACAGAATAAAAGCAACCACTATTTTAATCCTGTCAGGAAACTTTCACCCGTCGCTGTACATTGTCTCTTCAAGACACACTAGGTCGTTACTTATGTGTCTACCCCTGAATCTGTGTTACTTTAGAAAATATTTCAAAACTATATGACTTTTTTTATTGTGAGCATTTATTCGTTGATACATTTGCATATATATCATTTCGATAGCTCAGTTGGTAGAGCGGTGGACTGTAGACTAAAGGTGATTATCGAGTTATCCATAGGTCACTGGTTCAACTCCGGTTTGAAGGATATCTATTATTAGTACAATTGTTTTACGGATAATCCTAAATATCAATTACAACTCCTGTTCTAGTTGCCTGGGCAAATGCCTTCCCGCCCTCTGTAAGTGTATCAATTAACTATTAGTAGAAATCCAATGTTCTGCATTTAAACTTATTCTTTTCTATGGTAGGTTGAATGTTGTACTAGCAGCAAACCAAAAGTAGATTAAATCCACGAGCCTGCCAGGAGCCGAACGTGGAATCTCCTGATCTGAAGTCAGGCGCGTTATCCGTTGCGCCACAAGCCTTTCGCGAAATTTTTGTTTCTAATAATATAGGTGTAGTGGTATGTTTGCTTTGTGGTTAAGATAGAAGTGCAGTCTATTCTCGGCCTTTGGCTAAGATGAAAGTGCAGTCAAATGCCTTTTGGCTAAGATGAAAGTGTGGTCGATTCTCGGTCTTTTGACTAAGATGAAAGCGTGGTCAATTCTTGATCTCTTAAGATGAAAGTGCAGGCGATTCTCGGTTTCATGACTAACTTGAAAATGAAATCGGTTCTCGGTGCTTTACAGCCAATCCGTCTGTCTCAGTATTCTCGATGTATCTTTAGCCTATTTCCCACTGGCCCCTTTTCCTGCCCGATTTTCACTTAAGAAAGTGAAATAATAAGTCTATTGGCTCATTGGTCTAGTCGAATGATTCCTGCTTTGGGTGTAGGAGGCCCCGGGTTCAAATCCCGGATGAGCCCCAATATTCTATTTTATTTGATAAACGTGCTATTAGATCGTGTTGGGGGCCAGGACTGTTCTCTTAAAGAATTACCTACAAAAGATTTTTTTAATGTAACTTATTATTGCCCCGAGTGAGGTTCGAACTCACGACCTCGAGATTATGAGACTCGCGCGCTGCCTACTGCGCTATCGAGGCTTTTATACCAATTTAAAAGCATTGAAACATAAAAATTGTCTTACCTAAAAGACACGGTCACACTTCACGGTAATCTTCTGCTTACTAGGCAGGCGCTTTGCCATCTAAGCCATAGGACCACCACGCCCAATGACGCATCCGGTGTAGACATACCTATGTATATATATGAGATCAGTCTCTATTTTGACATTAAATATTCCAACACGAAATAGTTTGAGCACTTCGAGATTCATGTTCATGTTGTATAAGTGGTCGTGTGGCCTAATGGATAAGGCGTCGGACTTCGGATCCGAAGATTGCAGGTTCGAGTCCTGCTACGATCAATGACACTACAAGATTTTTTGTTGTTAGCGTCAAAGTGTACGGCATTGTTATTGATATCTACTTCAAGAATTTTGTGGTCACCTAGACAAAAAACTGAGCTTTATGTAATAAAAATGAATATGCGGGCTCATCCAGGAGTTGAACCCGGGACCACTTACACCCGAAGCATTTATAGACCCAAAACTACTAGACCAAAAAGCAACAAATCAATGTCATTTAAGGTTTCTTTCAATCGCTAAGGAAGGTTAAGTAGCCTGTGGAGGTAGGGTTGTCATCCTTCCCCAATACCCAACTCATCCTACTGACACACATAAGACTTTTTAATGTAACATAGATTCTTATATATTGATTTCAAATCTAGAACCGATATATTGGTAGTTTTGGAAAAAAGTCATCCATGAAAAACTTTGTTCGAAATTATACCATTTGCAATAAACTTTTTCAGGTTCCATTGAGAATCGAACTCAGATTGTCAGAGTCAAAGTCTGAAGTGCTAACCATTACATCATGGAACCATGTAATATACTAATTCCACGTACGTTTAGACTTCTTTTAGGTCACCTGACGTCTTTAGCTGTTGCCATAAATACTTTATGTTTTATTGGATAAAAATACCTGTTCGTAAAATAATATATAGGGGGTATAGCTCAGTGTAGAGCATACGACTGCAGATCGTAGGGTCCCCAGTTCAAAGCTGGGTTCTCCCTTCTGTCTGTTACGGGGAGTGCTCCACTCCCCTAAGAGATGACGCTACGCACCGAAGCGTACCCTTACCCCTTTATGTATTACGTGCTCCCTTACACTACCTCTTAACTGTTACCCACCCCAATTTACGTGGATGAGTGTAAGAGAGGAAGTCGGGCGCAACACGTTCAGAGAGAATCTTCGTGAACTCTCTGAAATTACGACTTTGAAATATATCGCGTTTAACCCCCCCATCTATCGTCGATCTCTTTAATATAAATTGCCTCTCCCGGAAACATGTTTAATAAAGTTAAGGTCCCAACACTTTCGTTTATGAAATTATCAAATCACAAAACTTTTGAAAACGATTAAATCGAATTGTGGCACGTGAGAGGATCGAACTCATGACCTCAGCATTGTTAGCCAATTGCGCCACAGAAGCCTACAAGTAATAAGGATATGCAACGCTGGCATATCTGAAGTTTCGCTCGGGTATAGAGATTTTTTAAAAAAATAGGCTCAAGCAAGCTCAACCAACCAAACAAGTCAAGCCTGGCTAGCTCAGTCGGTAGAGGATGAGACTCTTAATCTCAGGGTCGTGGGTTTTTGGAAATAGGAAAACAAATCTGTTAACTATGTATAATATAATATGTACATATACAAAATGTTTTAGATGGCATTAATACACGATTACGACGAAGATGGGATTCGAACCCACGCGTGCTATGCACAATGGATTAGCAGTCCATCACCTTAACCGCTCGGTCACAGTTCCGAGGGAAATGAGTACCTCTTGTCAAAACTATAGACCCTACGCAAGTCTAAGTTTGGACTACCCGCAGAAACAGCCCAAGTCACGGGCGAAGAAATAAAAAAAGCTGTTGGTCTCGAGGGCTTGGTTTTTTACTTACACTTTTCCCAACGACAGAAATCTCTCAGAGTGCCAGCTTGGACGGTCCGAGACTCGAGCCTGAGAAGAAAATAGGACTTAGGAAAGTTGCTAGGTCCCAAATCCTCAGAGTCCTTGAGAACATAGAGAGAGAGAAGGGAAACGGCCTAGCGGAATACGAAGCCGTCTGTACCCGCCTTGAAGCCAAATAGCTTCTTCGGTGTTCTGGGAGTCCCGAGTCCGCTCGATTTAATCTACGTAGCATCCTGTGAGTTACCACGGTCGCTGACAACATAAATCTGG
>JAKUCG020000089.1:0-38633 GCA_022539655.2 Ceriodaphnia dubia
ACCCGCATTCGCGGGTATTATATATCCGTTGTCATATAGTATATCCCAATCCATTAAAAATATCGATATTGATCAACTATCGTATGAAATAGTAGGTCTAATTTTAATTATCCTCGTTTTTGTCATTACAATTTCCTATTAATGTTGACTACATTTTGTACGGTTTTTTCGTAGATTAATTTTTACTCTACCCTGGTACTTGAAATGCCTCTCATTATGCGTTTCAAACCAGTTTCAGAGTCGCAAAATGCGGCTCAACCGCATTTTGCAGCTTCATTTTAGTCGGAAATTAACTGGCATTCATTTGATCCTACGAAACCAGGTTTGTTCCCTTTCCAAAGACGAACATTAAAACGGTTTCACATTGAACGAAAGTATCCGTTATTCTGAAATAATACGCTGAAAAACGAAGATAAAACTCGTTTCTTAAACCAATTGATATAAATCGTTTTATCATCGCTTAATTCTCGTTTTTCAAACCGAAATATTGAACGTGTACCAATATCGTTTTGGAAAGGTTTTATCCCTATTCATCAGACGCGTTTTCGAATTAATTTTTGTGACATGATATTGTAATCGACCAACGAATGGCCGATTGATTAGCGGTCGAATTCCGGGATAATGGTATAATACTACCGTATCCGTATCCCGGCCCGTTCCCCGCTTCCTCCCCATTCTTTAGTGGGTCGGAGACTTAGAGACTTGAAGTAGTCTACGTTCAAAAGTTTTGAGCAACAAGAGTCCGTAAGACTCTAAGCTCGCGAGGATTTTGAGAGTGGCCGGTCCACTGCTATAACTATAGAGATATTTTTTTGGTCACTAGTAAAATTACGGCAGTCAGAGCAGCGTTCTACGTGTATTTTTTAAAGTTATCGGCTCTTACTTAACATCAATCGATTGACATACTTGAGTGCTTTTAAGTTCCCCATGTAAAATTTCGATTTAATTATTCTGGGTGAATTATTTTAGTTCACCGTGGGTTTCGGTCCGTTTTTTGTTTCGTACTTTCCGATTTATTCAATAGTTTGAACTTGGATTTGATTGAGTTTTCAGAATGTATATTTTAAACTAAATTGGGTGTCGGATAAGACCCGTTTTATAATCTAAGTTTCTCGATAAAAATTTGCATTCAGTCACCTCGATTAAAACCAAATTAAGATGGATTGCAGAAACGGAAAACTTCAAGACGCAAATTTGGTCTGATTCCCTTTTTAAGAATCAAGATAGTTCCGGATTATGGGCTTTATTCAGAACTACTTAAAAGATTGACTCTTATAACCCAGGATGATACTCGATTCAAACGCCTTTCTCATTCGCAAAAGTTTTGTCGAAGAAGAGTTTTAAAACGTATGGGGTACACTCGACATTAAACCCGTTTTGCAGCCGCTTTTTTTAGGCATCAAACATTCTCGCCGTTATCACGGTTTGAAACCAAGCTCGAACCCGTTTCACAGTCGCAATTTTTGGGGGCTAAATTTTTGATCGAATATCACGGTTTGAAACCCAAATTTAACAAGCTTTTCAAATCGATTTAGTAATCTACATTCTGCCTCTTTTAAAACCAGATTAATATGAGGTTTAGAAAATGACTCTCATTTCACCCCCATTTGAAGTACCAGGGTAGCATGACACGTATTACGTATGCATTAAGCAAACTACCACATTCCAAAGTCACTTTTTATTTCAACCAACCAAGTAAATTAATCAAGAATTATTTTCGCGAAGTTCAAGTAATATATAGTAACAATAACTTATCTAGAAAGAATAATCATAAAGATTTTAAATCCTGTCAATTCAGAATCTCGCTTCGCTCGAGAGGTTCCCGATAGGGATACGTCGGGATTTCTATAAAAAAGACGGTTTAGCGGTGTACGCTATTGTCAAAATCGCCTTCATAAAAATGTTCCTGAATCAAGTGGACTATGGCGGGCGGATGGCGGATAGTGCCACTTTTAATGGGTTAATTTAACAGGAATACGGGTTGTTTAAACCGGAATTCCAATATTTTAAAGTTTAGGAAAGGTATCTTATACGGGAATTTTATCAAAGTTGGGTTCCGCAAACGGGAATGTTCATTAAAGGTTGGTTTGTTATCTAATTGAAGCTTATCAAATCGGGTTTATTTTCCGGGTAGTTTTAAAAGGTAATTTAAATTGGAATCGGGTTTATTTAACGGGTATTTTAAACAGTGATTAAACACTAAAATTGGGTTTATTTTACGTGGTTTATTTTACATCGTGTTTATTTTACAAAGTCCAATATCAATAATAAGTATTTCAAGCCGGGTATTTATACGTATTAGCCGGTTAAACACGTTACCTGACGCGCCGAGGCTACGATTTCGCCGGTAATTTGCTGCTGCTGCAGCAGCCATGTGGCGGATGAACTCTGGATCACCCTCCATAGTGAATTTCTCACATACGGGATGAGAGAGCGTGAGTTTTCGAAGTCCGTGTCCCACTGGAACTTGAGAAATGACCTATTTCGTTATTTCGTGGGGGCTGCTCACAATGAATTCTCTCTTGCATTGCCAGATTTCCATAAAGGCCAGGACGCAGAGAGCAGCTTCAGTATATTACCGGCTTGAAATACTTATTTTGAAATTGGACTGATGTAAAATAAACACGACGTAAAATAAACCACTTAAAATAAACCCGATTTCAGTATTTAATCACCGTTTAAAATACCCGTTAAATAAACCCGATTCCAATTTAAATTACCTTTTAAAACTACCCGGAAAATAAACCCGATTTGAATTTAAAATACCTATTACAATTAAGCTTCAATTAAATAACAAATCAACTTTGAATGGAAATTCCCGTTTGCGGAACCCAACTTTGATAAAATTCCCGTATAAGATACCTTTCGTAAACTTTTAAATATTGGAATTCCGGTTTAAACAACCCGTATTCCTGTTAAATTAACCCGTTAAAAGTGGCACTATCCGCCCGCCATAGTGGACAGAATTGGGGGTGAGAGATAAGGAGTAGGTGAAGCAGTAACTATTTTTCTATGCTAATAAGGTTTTGTCGTTTAGCTGTTTATTCATACCTTAACTTAATTTTCTTTTGAAATCTTTTGGATAACCTTCTCTATTTATTCTCTTGAAGCAGGCCATTCTCTAACACTAACAATGTGGCATCACTTGTGTGCCGAAAAAAGATTTATCTTTTAAAATGTTGTCAGCAATAGTTAGACTGTTTACAGTCGCATTAAATCAAAGGTTTAGTACGATGAAAAAGAGAAAGGCCGAGCTCAATGCGCAATATCACGCTCGTGGTCCCGCATTTTTAATTTATTGCGACCGTAAGCATGCTCTCAGCCCGCTTAATTTTCGCTAGTTAAAAAATTGATTAAGAGGTTTCCAATAAAATATTGCGATGGATATAGACTATACTTGGTCCTATGGCTCCCACCAGGTCTAGTCCCTTCATTTATTTGATCTTATTTTATAAGCCGCGCGTTGGCAAGCGCCACAGTGGGTCTTATTTTTTGTTTGTTATTTGTGGGATTCCCAATTTATACTCAATTTCAAAACTCAAAAACGATCAATTAGTTTGTATATAATATAGAGCCGTTTACCTGTGCCCGCCTGTACCGAGTGTCGTCATGGTTCTTTACGTGTTAATGATGTAAATGTTTTAAATATCGTTATATTTTTGAAACAGATTTCACATCTTTAAAACTTAATTTTACTGTAGCTCGACATTATTGTTGCACTACTTAATGACTATGTATATTGCAAATGCCAACCCTCGTGCCAACCACGCGCTTTGGGTCTTTCGTATATACATGAAGTGATGTCGCCTTAAACAAAGAACTAAAGCGCAAGGATTTAAGAGAGATATAACCCCTAATTATAAGTCAAATAATATCACATTTCCGTCACACCCATCCGCATAGCAG
Source organism: Ceriodaphnia dubia (assembly GCA_022539655.2). Taxonomy (NCBI): domain Eukaryota; kingdom Metazoa; phylum Arthropoda; class Branchiopoda; order Diplostraca; family Daphniidae; genus Ceriodaphnia; species Ceriodaphnia dubia. The sequence continues at coordinate 3,907 of JAKUCG020000089.1, forward strand.
CACGTACGTGGACGTTTTTGTGCACAAAAATATGGTACCTTTTACCTACAACTCGGCAAAGCCATATTCCCACTTGCACCTAAAAATCTGACTAAACTCTTAAATGGTGACACTTGATTATGGCTGGATCTAAGAAAGAGCCATTTAAGCTTTTGATTTAACATAGATTCCACCAATCAGCAGGTGAAGCCATTTAATAATAAACTATAAGTGACAGGTACCAATTGAAATAGGGCTAAATAAGCACTGCAGCGAGGCGGAGGCAAGAGCAAAACGGCAAAGCGCAAAAACGGGCCTTTAAATATTTTCAAAGATTACGCTTATTTATCGTTTCTTTTCTAAATCAATCGCACTTCGCGCATGTATTTGCGTGATAAAGATGTTGCAATTTCGTTTTCAAGTAACTGACGCTAATTGAAATTTTAAATTTGACTCAATATTAACATTAGTATTAATTTTCTAAACGTTATTGCAATCCCTTTGGTGGTCACAACGTTTAAATCGTCGAACAATTAATAACCGATTTTGATATAAATATTTAAATAATTATAATTGGGGTATAGTCTTAGTTTTGGTGCATTGGCACTACGAAATTTATCTGAAATAGAATTTACAAAAATTTATCTTTTCCGTAAGCCTATGCAGAAAAATTACAACCTACATTAGCTATAAGGAGTTAATATCTACCTTTACGTCTGCCTAACTCGTGCTTTAAATTTATTGGAAATAGTTAATTTAAAATTAGGTAGTAGTTAGAACCTAGTATCTAAACTCTTTATAGTCCTCGGAACAATCGCCTATATGTTTTTGGGTTTTCTGTATCTGTTGGTTACGTTCTTAGAAGGGTAGGGCGAATTAATTTGGTTGTAAAATTAATTTGTTAACATTTAAAAAAAAGATTCGGCTTCTGTTCTGCATCCTGCTACTTCTTATAACTCAAAAAATCCCAAAGCGCGCGAAGCTCTATATGCTCTCTAACATATTTTTTCTCGAGGGATTATTATTTTGAAAATTCCTGGTCATTTCTGTTCTCTGGGCACATTCGGGGTAAACTTGGACAGACACTTATCCCAGATTGGACATACGTACGTTAACAAAATGAAATATACGTAACAGTATTTTTTTATGTATAGCTGTGGGCATACATGTAACCGCATGCAATTTAGTAAATAAAGTAGACTATAATAAAGATATAAGGAATAAATTATTCCCGATCCTTACATTTTTAAACAATGAAATCCCTATTCATTCGTCGTTATATTCCAATAGTAAACATAACCAAATACTTTGGTGCTGGAGCTTGTTTCCTAACTAATTTATTCTCCTAAACTTCAAAATGTGCCCTTTCTATGATATCCAAGAAGCGCCAAAAAGTTATACTATCTAACTCCGTTTCAACAGGCAAAGTTTCGAAAGCAATAGATCACAGTTCATAAAATTTCCACATATTAATTACATGTCAAGTATTTGCAATAAAATGAATTACTCTCAGGGATAAATTTTTTTATCGATTGAACAACCGCCTTAATCCGGCGAGCAAATCGAGTAGATCAGATAAAAAGGGAAGGAAGGCCTTCATCTCTGGAGTAGATGCATCATGTACAGACTTGCGCTAGTGAAAAAAAATGTTTACCTCTATATATGCTTTATATGTATGTGGATCGGCGTTTATTTTACTTCTATTTCCTGTACATAGGTGATTTCAGACAAAACACGATTATTACTATTTATTGTTTTGTGGACTTTTAAAACTTCCGGAAAAATCGTATTGAAAATTCGACATTTACAAAAAAACTTAAAAACTCGTCCTCTACAATAAGGACTTTATATATCGTGAGGCACCATTGAAACCGAAAACATATTCGCTAAAGCTAGGCCCACTGTTAGTGAATGGGATTTTTTTTTAAAACTTGGTATTGAGGAAAATTTTGAATAACGCTGGCCACATTTTCTTTTCCCGTGATCATGGTTCAGTTTTAAAAAAGGGACTTTTTTACGCGTGCTTTTGCTCGACGTCGTCTTAAAATTTTTAAAAGTTCAACGCATTGTTTTAGCTGCTTTTCCAACATTTTAAGATAACTCTTGCTAAGGTTTGACAAACGATGTTGCAGATGTTCCGTTTCTTAGCTTTCTTTAGCTTAATTTTCTTTAGCTTTCTTCGTCGTCAAACAACCTATACCCGGTTTAGATCAATATTACCATTGTGATGCGCACTAAAGCGACCTTCCATAGTTTTGGAAACATCATTAATTTACTCCCTATTATCAAATATATTTTTATTAATGATGTACGACTTCTTTCTCTACCCTTTTTATATAACTTAATATTTCGAGGAAAGTAATGATGGTCGAATCTTTTAGATGGCTGATGATAGGTATGTAGATGTGATAGGTCCAATTAACCACCAAAAATATGTAGCATTGGAAAAAATAAAATCGAAACCTGCAGGCAGTAAAGCTATTAGAATAACTAACCCATGAATCAGTATTCCTTCTGTTTAGAATAATATTGGACTTGTACTTATTGGAGAGCGAACTTGGGTTTCTGATCCAGTTTCCCTTGCGTTCTCTATTAAGACTGATGAGCATTCTGTTCAAATAGTGTTCTGTCATTTGACTTTACAGAACTTATATCACTTAATAATGCAAATATATGAAAATTTAGCTAAGATTGTTGAAGCAAACAAAGAATAAAGTATCTCAGTATATCGGTGAATGAATTTCACTTGAAACCTGGGAACAACATGATATATGTTACCGAGCATAAAAAATATATTGCTTGAAGGATAGGAATATTGGCTCCAAAATTAAATAATAAGTAGATACCAAATGTGACTTTAGAAGATATAATTTTCATACCTCTTGCTTTCAAAGTCTGGGTATCTGAGGCAATTAAGACATATAATCAAAATAATCATCAGCAAATAGTATTTAGAATTATACCAATAGTGCATGCCAATTGAATTTAAGATACATAGAAAATAGATAAAATAAATTCCATTGAATTTCTTGATGCATGATGAAGTGTCAAACCACAACAGTTTGAAAAATGAAAACAAACATTGACAGCTGCCTTTTCCCTTTTCGATTGAAGTAGGGGCGGAGCTATTCTCCCTATGTTCCCCGTTGTGACGTCACGTGCACAATATCCATGTGACGGACGTTTCAGAACAACGGGTGATCGAATTTTCATATTCACTTTTGAGATAGAAAAACTAATCTGATCGAAACGTAATTAGTCTTAAAATGTAGAGAATTAAAAAATCTATATACTGTGAGCTTTTCATGGCACGACATGAAACACAGTGCTTTAAAATCAAATATGTAGCTTTTAGCCCCCGGCTACTTAGGATGAAATATAGCGTTTGGATAGGAAATCACGTTTTTCCACTTTTTGAACGTTTTAATATGAATTTTTTCGTGACATTTTTTTAGTGCTCATTGGCAATATTTTTTGAAATATTAACAATTTTAAAAACCAAATATTTATTTTAATGATTTTAAATAGCGTGGGCATGATGCTACAGAAAAACCCTAAAAAATTATATATTTCAGAATACATTGAATCCTTAGTTGTTAACTGTACATAAAAGGAAAGGTTATTTTTAATCGTATGCCTAGTGCGTTTTCATTCCTATAGATGATATTCAGGGCTGAAAGTATGAAAGCTGGTGCGGGTACTTGCCATGTCGTCTGCTTTGAATTGCCCCACAAGTACTCTGAACGGTATCCCATGTGCCAAGCTCCTTAAAAATGGCTACTCGTGGCGCCCCGTGGTGTGTGGGTTGCCGCACCAGCTTTTCTCAAAAGTATACGTTCATTCCTGAATATCATCTATAGATGTTATTCACTCTTGGTATGGGGGAAGCGAGTTAGAAAGCAAAGTGGCTGGGGTGCCACATTGCAGGGGTGTCACCCTCGCCACCCCAAGGAGTGCTTGAGGGTAGTGTACTTGAGGTTTTACGATTTAAAATGGACACTTATAGCGTTTTCCAGAAGAGGGATCAAAATATCTAGTTGGGTGATCTTTACAAGCTTATTCCAATTCTGCCAGCCATTTTTGTAAACACTTTATGGCTATGATCGGGAAAGATAGCTCACGAAAAGGGAACCTAAAATAAATATCTTTCGTAGCGCCATTCATTCTTGTCACAGACATTTGAAATGATTTTTGAAAGAAAGAAAAACAAAGTAAAATGTAAAGCAAATGTCCATTGATGGAAAAAAAACCAAATTAATTGTGAAATTAGCAAACCAATGTGCGTTTTATTGATTTTAATAGTACGGGTCATATATAGTTTCTCGAATCCACTCGTACCCCTTGGCCGAAAAGCAGCCGTAGCTTATTCACATCACAGCAGGATGACTTTAGCCATCTATTGAGCACAAGAAAGCTTAAAAAACAAAAGATAGTTACCCCTCCTCAAAACTCCCATCTATTGAGCAGTGCATGAACGAATTTTGACCAGGAATAAGCATTCGGAGCCCCACTTCGACAATAGCCTCGGGGTCCGTTTGTGAAACGAGCAAGGAAAACGACAAATGGCCCTTATAAAGGAACTTAGTTAATGAAATAGATATTTTTTTAGGGTTTTTCTGTAGCATCATGCCACGCTATTTAAAATCATTAAAATAAATATTTGGTACAGTCTCTATGAAATATGTAACTTTGCAATCCTTGCTGAGCATACCATGGGCTTTACATACGCACGATATTTAGAGAGCATATACGTGAAAACAAAGGCTTCAAAATGAGGCCAAGTAAGTCTTTCTATCTCTTCGCCTTCTCTGTAAATCGGCGTCAGAAGTTGAAGAACGGTTTCTATGAAACATGTAACTTTGCAATCCTTGCTGAGCATACCACGGGCTTAACATACGCACGATATTTAGAGAGCATATAAATGAAAACAAAGGCTTCAAAATGAGACCAAGTACGTCTTTCTATCTCCTCGCCTTCTCTGTAAATCGGCGTCAGAAGTTGAAGAACGGTCTCTATGAAACATGTAACTATGCAATCCTTGCTGAGCATACCACGGGTTTTACACACGCACGATATTTAGGGAGCATATACATAAAAACGAAAGCTTCAAAATGAGACCAAATACGTCTTTCTATCTCCTCGCCTTCTCTGTAAATCGGCGTCAGAAGTTGAAGAACGGTCTCTATGAAACATGTAACTTTGCAATCCTTGCTGAGCATACCACGGACTTTACATACGCACGATATTTAGAGAGCATATACATGAAAACAAAGGTTTCAAAATGAGACCAAGTACGTCTTTCTTTCTCCTCGCCTTCTCTGTAAATCGGCGTCAGAAGTTGAAGAACGGTCTCTATGAAACATGTAACTTTGCAATCCTTGCTGAGCATACCATGGGCTTAACATACGCACGATATTTAGAGAGCATATACATGAAAACAAAGGCTTCAAAATGAGACCAAGTACGTCTTTCTATCTCCTCGCCTTCTCTGTAAATCGGCGTCAGAAGTTGAAGAATGGTGTCTATGAAGATGAATAACAGTCTCTATGAAACATGTAACTTTGCAATCCTTGCTGAGCATACCACGAGCTTTACATACGCACGATATTTAGAGAGCATTTACATGAAAACAAAGGCTTCAAAATGAGACCAAGTACGTCTTTCTATCTCCTCGCCTTCTCTGTAAATCGGCGTCAGAAGTTGAAGAATGGTGTCTATGAAGATGAATAACAGTCTCTATGAAACATGTAACTTTGCAATCCTTGCTGAGCATACCACGAGCTTTACATACGCACGATACTTAAGGAGCATATACATAAAAACAAAGGCTTCAAAATGAGACCAAGTACGTCTTTCTATCTCCTCGCCTTCTCTGTAAATCGGCGTCAGAAGTTGAAGAATGGTGTCTATGAAGATGAAGAACAGTCTCTATGAAACATGTAACTTTGCAATCCTTGCTGAGCATACCACGGGCTTAACATACGCACGATATTTAGAGAGCATATAAATGAAAACAAAGGCTTCAAAATGAGACCAAGTACGTCTTTCTATCTCCTCGCCTTCTCTGTAAATCGGCGTCAGAAGTTGAAGAACGGTCTCTATGAAACATGTAACTTTGCAATCCTTGCTGAGCATACCACGGGCTTTACACATGCACGATATTTAGGGAGCATATACATAAAAACGAAAGCTTCAAAATGAGACCAAATACGTCTTTCTATCTCCTCGCCTTCTCTGTAAATCGGCGTCAGAAGTTGAAGAACGGTCTCTATGAAACATGTAACTTTGCAATCCTTGCTGAGCATACCACGGACTTTACATACGCACGATATTTAGAGAGCATATACATGAAAACAAAGGCTTCAAAATGAGACCAAGTACGTCTTTCTATCTCCTCGCCTTCTCTGTAAATCGGCGTCAGAAGTTGAAGAATGGTGTCTATGAAGATGAAGAACGGTCTCTATGAAACATGTAACTTTGCAATCCTTGCTGAGCATACCACGGGCTTTACATACGCACGATATTTAGAGAGCATATACATGAAAACAAAGATTTCAAAATGAGACCAAGTACGTCTTTCTATCTCCTCGCCTTCTCTGTAAATCGGCGTCAGAAGTTGAAGAACGGTCTCTATGAAACATGTAACTTTGCAATCCTTGCTGAGCATACCACGGGCTTTACATACGCACGATATTTAGGGAGCATATACATCAAAACGAAAGCTTCAAAATGAGACCAAATACGTCTTTCTATCTCCTCGCCTTCTCTGTAAATCGGCGTCAGAAGTTGAAGAATGGTGTCTATGAAGATGAAGAACGGTCTCTATGAAACATGTAACTTTGCAATCCTTGCTGAGCATACCACGAGCTTTACATACGCACGATACTTAAGGAGCATATACATGAAAACAAAGGCTTCAAAATGAGACCAAGTACGTCTTTCTATCTCCTCGCCTTCTCTGTAAATCGGCGTCAGAAGTTGAAGAATGGTGTCTATGAAGATGAATAACAGTCTCTATGAAACATGTAACTTTGCAATCCTTGCTGAGCATACCACGAGCTTTACATACGCACGATACTTAAGGAGCATATACATGAAAACAAAGGCTTCAAAATGAGACCAAGTACGTCTTTCTATCTCCTCGCCTTCTCTGTAAATCGGCGTCAGAAGTTGAAGAATGGTGTCTATGAAGATGAAGAACAGTCTCTATGAAACATGTAACTTTGCAATCCTTGCTGAGCATACCACGGGCTTAACATACGCACGATATTTAGAGAGCATATAAATGAAAACAAAGGCTTCAAAATGAGACCAAATACGTCTTTCTATCTCCTCGCCTTCTCTGTAAATCGGCGTCAGAAGTTGAAGAACGGTCTCTATGAAACATGTAACTTTGCAATCCTTGCTGAGCATACCACGGGCTTTACATACGCACGATAATTAGAGAGCATATACATAAAAACGAAAGCTTCAAAATGAGACCAAATACGTCTTTTTATCTCCTCGCCTTCTCTGTAAATCGGCGTCAGAAGTTGAAGAATGGTGTCTATGAAGATGAAGAACGGTCTCTATGAAACATGTAACTTTGCAATCCTTGCTGAGCATACCACGGGCTTTACATACGCACGATATTTAGAGAGCATATACATGAAAACAAAGGTTTCAAAATGAGACCAAGTACGTCTTTCTATCTCCTCACCTTCTCTGTAAATCGGCGTCAGACGTTGAAGAACGGTCTCTATGAAACATGTAACTTTGCAATCCTTGCTGAGCATACCACGGGCTTTACATACTTACGATATTTAAAGAGCATATACATGAAAACAAAGGCTTTAAAATGAGACCAAGTACGTCTTTCTATCTCCTCGCCTTCTCTGTAAATCGGCGTCAGAAGTTGAAGAACGGTCTCTATGAAACATGTAACTTTGCAATCCTTGCTGAGCATACCACGGGCTTTACATACGCACGATATTTAGAGAGCATATACATGAAAACAAAGGCTTCAAAATGAGACCAAGTACGTCTTTCTATCTCCTCGCCTTCTCTGTAAATCGGCGTCAGAAGTTGAAGAATGGTGTCTATGAAGATGAATAACAGTCTCTATGAAACATGTAACTTTGCAATCCTTGCTGAGCATACCACGAGCTTTACATACGCACGATATTTAGAGAGCATTTACATGAAAACAAAGGCTTCAAAATGAGACCAAGTACGTCTTTCTATCTCCTCGCCTTCTCTGTAAATCGGCGTCAGAAGTTGAAGAATGGTGTCTATGAAGATGAAGAACAGTCTCTATGAAACATGTAACTTTGCAATCCTTGCTGAGCATACCACGGGCTTAACATACGCACGATATTTAGAGAGCATATAAATGAAAACAAAGGCTTCAAAATGAGACCAAATACGTCTTTCTATCTCCTCGCCTTCTCTGTAAATCGGCGTCAGAAGTTGAAGAACGGTCTCTATGAAACATGTAACTTTGCAATCCTTGCTGAGCATACCACGGGCTTTACATACGCACGATATTTAGAGAGCATATACATAAAAACGAAAGCTTCAAAATGAGACCAAATACGTCTTTTTATCTCCTCGCCTTCTCTGTAAATCGGCGTCAGAAGTTGAAGAATGGTGTCTATGAAGATGAATAACAGTCTCTATGAAACATGTAACTTTGCAATCCTTGCTGAGCATACCACGAGCTTTACATACGCACGATATTTAGAGAGCATTTACATGAAAACAAAGGCTTCAAAATGAGACCAAGTACGTCTTTCTATCTCCTCGCCTTCTCTGTAAATCGGCGTCAGAAGTTGAAGAATGGTGTCTATGAAGATGAAGAACGGTCTCTATGAAACATGTAACTTTGCAATCCTTGCTGAGCATACCACGGGCTTTACATACGCACGATATTTAGAGAGCATATACATGAAAACAAAGGCTTCAAAATGAGACCAAGTACGTCTTTCTATCTCCTCGCCTTCTCTGTAAATCGGCGTCAGAAGTTGAAGAATGGTGTCTATGAAGATGAATAACAGTCTCTATGAAACATGTAACTTTGCAATCCTTGCTGAGCATACCACGAGCTTTACATACGCACGATATTTAGAGAGCATTTACATGAAAACAAAGGCTTCAAAATGAGACCAAGTACGTCTTTCTATCTCCTCGCCTTCTCTGTAAATCGGCGTCAGAAGTTGAAGAATGGTGTCTATGAAGATGAATAACAGTCTCTATGAAACATGTAACTTTGCAATCCTTGCTGAGCATACCACGAGCTTTACATACGCACGATACTTAAGGAGCATATACATGAAAACAAAGGCTTCAAAATGAGACCAAGTACGTCTTTCTATCTCCTCGCCTTCTCTGTAAATCGGCGTCAGAAGTTGAAGAATGGTGTCTATGAAGATGAAGAACAGTCTCTATGAAACATGTAACTTTGCAATCCTTGCTGAGCATACCACGGGCTTAACATACGCACGATATTTAGAGAGCATATAAATGAAAACAAAGGCTTCAAAATGAGACCAAATACGTCTTTCTATCTCCTCGCCTTCTCTGTAAATCGGCGTCAGAAGTTGAAGAACGGTCTCTATGAAACATGTAACTTTGCAATCCTTGCTGAGCATACCACGGGCTTTACACACGCACGATATTTAGGGAGCATATACATAAAAACGAAAGCTTCAAAATGAGACCAAATACGTCTTTCTATCTCCTCGCCTTCTCTGTAAATCGGCGTCAGAAGTTGAAGAACGGTCTGTATGAAACATGTAACTTTGCAATCCTTGCTGAGCATACCACGGGCATTACATACACACGATATTTAGGGAGCATATACATCAAAACGAAAGCTTCAAAATGAGACCAAATACGTCTTTCTATCTCCTCGCCTTCTCTGTAAATCGGCGTAAGAAGTTGAAGAATGGTGTCTATGAAGATGAAGAACGGTCTCTATGAAACATGTAACTTTGCAATCCTTGCTGAGCATACCACGAGCTTTACATACGCACGATACTTAAGGAGCATATACATGAAAACAAAGGCTTCAAAATGAGACCAAGTACGTCTTTCTATCTCCTCGCCTTCTCTGTAAATCGGCGTCAGAAGTTGAAGAATGGTGTCTATGAAGATGAATAACAGTCTCTATGAAACATGTAACTTTGCAATCCTTGCTGAGCATACCACGGGCTTAACATACGCACGATATTTAGAGAGCATATAAATGAAAACAAAGGCTTCAAAATGAGACCAAATACGTCTTTCTATCTCCTCGCCTTCTCTGTAAATCGGCGTCAGAAGTTGAAGAACGGTCTCTATGAAACATGTAACTTTGCAATCCTTGCTGAGCATACCACGGGCTTTACACACGCACGATATTTAGGGAGCATATACATAAAAACGAAAGCTTCAAAATGAGACCAAATACGTCTTTCTATCTCCTCGCCTTCTCTGTAAATCGGCGTCAGAAGTTGAAGAATGGTGTCTATGAAGATGAAGAACGGTCTCTATGAAACATGTAACTTTGCAATCCTTGCTGAGCATACCACGGGCTTTACATACGCACGATATTTAGAGAGCATATACATGAAAACAAAGGCTTCAAAATGAGACCAAGTACGTCTTTCTATCTCCTCGCCTTCTCTGTAAATCGGCGTCAGAAGTTGAAGAATGGTGTCTATGAAGATGAATAACAGTCTCTATGAAACATGTAACTTTGCAATCCTTGCTGAGCATACCACGAGCTTTACATACGCACGATATTTAGAGAGCATTTACATGAAAACAAAGGCTTCAAAATGAGACGAAGTACGTCTTTCTATCTCCTCGCCTTCTCTGTAAATCGGCGTCAGAAGTTGAAGAATGGTGTCTATGAAGATGAATAACAGTCTCTATGAAACATGTAACTTTGCAATCCTTGCTGAGCATACCACGGGCTTAACATACGCACGATATTTAGAGAGCATATACATGAAAACAAAGGCTTCAAAATGAGACCAAGTACGTCTTTCTATCTCCTCGCCTTCTATGTAAATCGGCGTCAGAAGTTGAAGAATGGTGTCTATGAAGATGAATAACAGTCTCTATGAAACATGTAACTTTGCAATCCTTGCTGAGCATACCACGAGCTTTACATACGCACGATATTTAGAGAGCATTTACATGAAAACAAAGGCTTCAAAATGAGACCAAGTACGTCTTTCTATCTCCTCGCCTTCTCTGTAAATCGGCGTCAGAAGTTGAAGAATGGTGTCTATGAAGATGAAGAACAGTCTCTATGAAACATGTAACTTTGCAATCCTTGCTGAGCATACCACGGGCTTAACATACGCACGATATTTAGAGAGCATATAAATGAAAACAAAGGCTTCAAAATGAGACCAAATACGTCTTTCTATCTCCTCGCCTTCTCTGTAAATCGGCGTCAGAAGTTGAAGAACGGTCTCTATGAAACATGTAACTTTGCAATCCTTGCTGAGCATACCACGGGCTTTACGTACGTACGATATTTAGAGAGCATATACATAAAAACGAAGGCTTCAAAATGAGACCAAATACGTCTTTCTATCTCCTCGCCTTCTCTGTAAATCGGCGTCAGAAGTTGAAGAATGGTGTCTATGAAGATGAAGAACGGTCTCTATGAAACATGTAACTTTGCAATCCTTGCTGAGCATACCACGAGCTTTACATACGCACGATACTTAAGGAGCATATACATGAAAACAAAGGCTTCAAAATGAGACCAAGTACGTCTTTCTATCTCCTCGCCTTCTCTGTAAATCGGCGTCAGAAGTTGAAGAATGGTGTCTATGAAGATGAATAACAGTCTCTATGAAACATGTAACTTTGCAATCCTTGCTGAGCATACCACGAGCTTTACATACGCACGATACTTAAGGAGCATTTACATGAAAACAAAGGCTTCAAAATGAGACCAAGTACGTCTTTCTATCTCCTCGCCTTCTCTGTAAATCGGCGTCAGAAGTTGAAGAGTGGTGTCTATGAAGATGAAGAACGGTCTCTATGAAACATGTAACTTTGCAATCCTTGCTGAGCATACCACGGGCTTAACATACGCACGATATTTAGAGAGCATATACATGAAAACAAAGGCTTCAAAATGAGACCAAGTACGTCTTTCTATCTCCTCGCCTTCTCTGTAAATCGGCGTCAGAAGTTGAAGAACGGTCTCTATGAAACATGTAACTTTGCAATCCTTGCTGAGCATACCACGGGCTTTACATACGCACGATATTTAGGGAGCATATACATCAAAACGAAAGCTTCAAAATGAGACCAAATACGTCTTTTTATCTCCTCGCCTTCTCTGTAAATCGGCGTCAGAAGTTGAAGAATGGTGTCTATGAAGATGAAGAACAGTCTCTATGAAACATGTAACTTTGCAATCCTTGCTGAGCATACCACGAGCTTTATATACGCACGATATTTAGAGAGCATTTACATGAAAACAAAGGCTTCAAAATGAGACCAAGTACGTCTTTCTATCTCCTCGCCTTCTCTGTAAATCGGCGTCAGAAGTTGAAGAATGGTGTCTATGAAGATGAATAACAGTCTCTATGAAACATGTAACTTTGCAATCCTTGCTGAGCATACCACGAGCTTTACATACGCACGATACTTAAGGAGCATATACATGAAAACAAAGGCTTCAAAATGAGACCAAGTACGTCTTTCTATCTCCTCGCCTTCTCTGTAAATCGGCGTCAGAAGTTGAAGAATGGTGTCTATGAAGATGAAGAACAGTCTCTATGAAACATGTAACTTTGCAATCCTTGCTGAGCATACCACGGGCTTAACATACGCACGATATTTAGAGAGCATATAAATGAAAACAAAGGCTTCAAAATGAGACCAAATACGTCTTTCTATCTCCTCGCCTTCTCTGTAAATCGGCGTCAGAAGTTGAAGAACGGTCTCTATGAAACATGTAACTTTGCAATCCTTGCTGAGCATACCACGGGCTTTACACACGCACGATATTTAGGGAGCATATACATAAAAACGAAAGCTTCAAAATGAGACCAAATACGTCTTTCTATCTCCTCGCCTTCTCTGTAAATCGGCGTCAGAAGTTGAAGAACGGTCTCTATGAAACATGTAACTTTGCAATCCTTGCTGAGCATACCACGGGCATTACATACACACGATATTTAGGGAGCATATACATCAAAACGAAAGCTTCAAAATGAGACCAAATACGTCTTTCTATCTCCTCGCCTTCTCTGTAAATCGGCGTAAGAAGTTGAAGAATGGTGTCTATGAAGATGAAGAACGGTCTCTATGAAACATGTAACTTTGCAATCCTTGCTGAGCATACCACGAGCTTTACATACGCACGATACTTAGAGGAGCATATACATGAAAACAAAGGCTTCAAAATGAGACCAAGTACGTCTTTCTATCTCCTCGCCTTCTCTGTAAATCGGCGTCAGAAGTTGAAGAATGGTGTCTATGAAGATGAATAACAGTCTCTATGAAACATGTAACTTTGCAATCCTTGCTGAGCATACCACGAGCTTTACATACGCACGATACTTAAGGAGCATATACATGAAAACAAAGGCTTCAAAATGAGACCAAGTACGTCTTTCTATCTCCTCGCCTTCTCTGTAAATCGGCGTCAGAAGTTGAAGAATGGTGTCTATGAAGATGAAGAACAGTCTCTATGAAACATGTAACTTTGCAATCCTTGCTGAGCATACCACGGGCTTAACATACGCACGATATTTAGAGAGCATATAAATGAAAACAAAGGCTTCAAAATGAGACCAAATACGTCTTTCTATCTCCTCGCCTTCTCTGTAAATCGGCGTCAGATGTTGAAGAACGGTCTCTATGAAACATGTAACTTTGCAATCCTTGCTGAGCATACCACGGGCTTTACACACGCACGATATTTAGGGAGCATATACATAAAAACGAAAGCTTCAAAATGAGACCAAATACGTCTTTCTATCTCCTCGCCTTCTCTGTAAATCGTCGTCAGAAGTTGAAGAACGGTCTCTATGAAACATGTAACTTTGCAATCCGTGCTGAGCATACCACGGGCATTACATACACACGATATTTAGGGAGCATATACATCAAAACGAAAGCTTCAAAATGAGACCAAATACGTCTTTCTATCTCCTCGCCTTCTCTGTAAATCGGCGTAAGAAGTTGAAGAATGGTGTCTATGAAGATGAAGAACGGTCTCTATGAAACATGTAACTTTGCAATCCTTGCTGAGCATACCACGAGCTTTACATACGCACGATATTAAGGAGCATATACATGAAAACAAAGGCTTCAAAATGAGACCAAGTACGTCTTTCTATCTCCTCGCCTTCTCTGTAAATCGGCGTCAGAAGTTGAAGAATGGTGTCTATGAAGATGAATAACAGTCTCTATGAAACATGTAACTTTGCAATCCTTGCTGAGCATACCACGGGCTTTACATACGCACGATATTTAAGGAGCATATACATGAAAACATAGACATAAAAATGAGACCAAGTACGTCTTTCTATCTCCTCGCCTTCTCTGTAAATCGGCGTCAGAAGTTGAAGAATGGTGTCTATGAAGATGAAGAACAGTCTCTATGAAACATGTAACTTTGCAATCCTTGCTGAGCATACCACGGGCTTAACATACGCACGATATTTAGAGAGCATATAAATGAAAACAAAGGCTTCAAAATGAGACCAAATACGTCTTTCTATCTCCTCGCCTTCTCTGTAAATCGGCGTCAGAAGTTGAAGAACGGTCTCTATGAAACATGTAACTTTGCAATCCTTGCTGAGCATACCACGGGCTTTACACACGCACGATATTTAGGGAGCATATACATAAAAACGAAAGCTTCAAAATGAGACCAAATACGTCTTTTTATCTCCTCGCCTTCTCTGTAAATCGGCGTCAGAAGTTGAAGAATGGTGTCTATGAAGATGAAGAACGGTCTCTATGAAACATGTAACTTTGCAATCCTTGCTGAGCATACCACGGGCTTTACATACGCACGATATTTAGAGAGCATATACATGAAAACAAAGGCTTCAAAATGAGACCAAGTACGTCTTTCTATCTCCTCGCCTTCTCTGTAAATCGGCGTCAGAAGTTGAAGAATGGTGTCTATGAAGATGAATAACAGTCTCTATGAAACATGTAACTTTGCAATCCTTGCTGAGCATACCACGAGCTTTACATACGCACGATATTTAGAGAGCATTTACATGAAAACAAAGGCTTCAAAATGAGACCAAGTACGTCTTTCTATCTCCTCGCCTTCTCTGTAAATCGGCGTCAGAAGTTGAAGAATGGTGTCTATGAAGATGAATAACAGTCTCTATGAAACATGTAACTTTGCAATCCTTGCTGAGCATACCACGGGCTTAACATACGCACGATATTTAGAGAGCATATACATGAAAACAAAGGCTTCAAAATGAGACCAAGTACGTCTTTCTATCTCCTCGCCTTCTATGTAAATCGGCGTCAGAAGTTGAAGAATGGTGTCTATGAAGATGAATAACAGTCTCTATGAAACATGTAACTTTGCAATCCTTGCTGAGCATACCACGAGCTTTACATACGCACGATATTTAGAGAGCATTTACATGAAAACAAAGGCTTCAAAATGAGACCAAGTACGTCTTTCTATCTCCTCGCCTTCTCTGTAAATCGGCGTCAGAAGTTGAAGAATGGTGTCTATGAAGATGAAGAACAGTCTCTATGAAACATGTAACTTTGCAATCCTTGCTGAGCATACCACGGGCTTAACATACGCACGATATTTAGAGAGCATATAAATGAAAACAAAGGCTTCAAAATGAGACCAAATACGTCTTTCTATCTCCTCGCCTTCTCTGTAAATCGGCGTCAGAAGTTGAAGAACGGTCTCTATGAAACATGTAACTTTGCAATCCTTGCTGAGCATACCACGGGCTTTACATACGCACGATATTTAGAGAGCATATACATAAAAACGAAGGCTTCAAAATGAGACCAAATACGTCTTTCTATCTCCTCGCCTTCTCTGTAAATCGGCGTCAGAAGTTGAAGAACGGTCTCTATGAAGATGAAGAACGGTCTCTATGAAACATGTAACTTTGCAATCCTTGCTGAGCATACCACGAGCTTTACATACGCACGATACTTAAGGAGCATATACATGAAAACAAAGGCTTCAAAATGAGACCAAGTACGTCTTTCTATCTCCTCGCCTTCTCTGTAAATCGGCGTCAGAAGTTGAAGAATGGTGTCTATGAAGATGAATAACAGTCTCTATGAAACATGTAACTTTGCAATCCTTGCTGAGCATACCACGAGCTTTACATACGCACGATACTTAAGGAGCATTTACATGAAAACAAAGGCTTCAAAATGAGACCAAGTACGTCTTTCTATCTCCTCGCCTTCTCTGTAAATCGGCGTCAGAAGTTGAAGAATGGTGTCTATGAAGATGAAGAACAGTCTCTATGAAACATGTAACTTTGCAATCCTTGCTGAGCATACCACGGGCTTAACATACGCACGATATTTAGAGAGCATATACATGAAAACAAAGGCTTCAAAATGAGACCAAGTACGTCTTTCTATCTCCTCGCCTTCTCTGTAAATCGGCGTCAGAAGTTGAAGAACGGTCTCTATGAAACATGTAACTTTGCAATCCTTGCTGAGCATACCACGGGCTTTACATACGCACGATATTTAGAGAGCATATACATGAAAACAAAGGCTTCAAAATGAGACCAAGTACGTCTTTCTATCTCCTCGCCTTCTCTGTAAATCGGCGTCATTAGTTGAAGAATGGTGTCTATGAAGATGAAGAACAGTCTCTATGAAACATGTAACTTTGCAATCCTTGCTGAGCATACCACGGGCTTAACATACGCACGATATTTAGAGAGCATATAAATGAAAACAAAGGCTTCAAAATGAGACCAAGTACGTCTTTCTATCTCCTCGCCTTCTCTGTAAATCGGCGTCAGAAGTTGAAGAACGGTCTCTATGAAACATGTAACTTTGCAATCCTTGCTGAGCATACCACGGGCTTTACACACGCACGATATTTAGGGAGCATATACATAAAAACGAAAGCTTCAAAATGAGACCAAATACGTCTTTCTATCTCCTCGCCTTCTCTGTAAATC
Source organism: Ceriodaphnia dubia (assembly GCA_022539655.2). NCBI lineage: Eukaryota > Metazoa > Arthropoda > Branchiopoda > Diplostraca > Daphniidae > Ceriodaphnia > Ceriodaphnia dubia. The sequence goes on from JAKUCG020000089.1 coordinate 21,039, forward strand.
GGCGTCAGAAGTTGAAGAACGGTCTCTATGAAACATGTAACTTTGCAATCCTTGCTGAGCATACCACGGGCTTTAAATACGCACGATATTTAGGGAGCATATACATCAAAACGAAAGCTTCAAAATGAGACCAAATACGTCTTTCTATCTCCTCGCCTTCTCTTTAAATCGGCGTCAGAAGTTGAAGAATGGTGTCTATGAAGATGAAGAACGGTCTCTATGAAACATGTAACTTTGCAATCCTTGCTGAGCATACCACGAGCTTTACATACGCACGATACTTAAGGAGCATATACATGAAAACAAAGGCTTCAAAATGAGACCAAGTACGTCTTTCTATCTCCTCGCCTTCTCTGTAAATCGGCGTCAGAAGTTGAAGAATGGTGTCTATGAAGATGAAGAAGTCTCTATGAAACATGTAACTTTGCAATCCTTGCTGAGCATACCACGAGCTTTACATACGCACGATACTTAAGGAGCATATACATGAAAACAAAGGCTTCAAAATGAGACCAAGTACGTCTTTCTATCTCCTCGCCTTCTCTGTAAATCGGTGTCAGAAGTTGAAGAATGGTGTCTATGAAGATGAAGAACAGTCTCTATGAAACATGTAACTTTGCAATCCTTGCTGAGCATACCACGGGCTTAACATACGCACGATATTTAGAGAGCATATACATGAAAACAAAGGCTTCAAAATGAGACCAAGTACGTCTTTCTATCTCCTCGCCTTCTCTGTAAATCGGCGTCAGAAGTTGAAGAACGGTCTCTATGAAACATGTAACTTTGCAATCCTTGCTGAGCATACCACGGGCTTTACATACGCACGATATTTAGAGAGCATATACATGAAAACAAAGGCTTCAAAATGAGACCAAGTACGTCTTTCTATCTCCTCGCCTTCTCTGTAAATCGGCGTCAGAAGTTGAAGAATGGTGTCTATGAAGATGAAGAACAGTCTCTATGAAACATGTAACTTTGCAATCCTTGCTGAGCATACCACGGGCTTAACATACGCACGATATTTAGAGAGCATATAAATGAAAACAAAGGCTTCAAAATGAGACCAAGTACGTCTTTCTATCTCCTCGCCTTCTCTGTAAATCGGCGTCAGAAGTTGAAGAACGGTCTCTATGAAACATGTAACTTTGCAATCCTTGCTGAGCATACCACGGGCTTTACACACGCACGATATTTAGGGAGCATATACATAAAAACGAAAGCTTCAAAATGAGACCAAATACGTCTTTCTATCTCCTCGCCTTCTCTGTAAATCGGCGTCAGAAGTTGAAGAACGGTCTCTATGAAACATGTAACTTTGCAATCCTTGCTGAGCATACCACGGGCTTTAAATACGCACGATATTTAGGGAGCATATACATCAAAACGAAAGCTTCAAAATGAGACCAAATACGTCTTTCTATCTCCTCGCCTTCTCTTTAAATCGGCGTCAGAAGTTGAAGAATGGTGTCTATGAAGATGAAGAACGGTCTCTATGAAACATGTAACTTTGCAATCCTTGCTGAGCATACCACGAGCTTTACATACGCACGATACTTAAGGAGCATATACATGAAAACAAAGGCTTCAAAATGAGACCAAGTACGTCTTTCTATCTCCTCGCCTTCTCTGTAAATCGGCGTCAGAAGTTGAAGAATGGTGTCTATGAAGATGAAGAACGGTCTCTATGAAACATGTAACTTTGCAATCCTTGCTGAGCATACCACGAGCTTTACATACGCACGATACTTAAGGAGCATATACATGAAAACAAAGGCTTCAAAATGAGACCAAGTACGTCTTTCTATCTCCTCGCCTTCTCTGTAAATCGGTGTCAGAAGTTGAAGAATGGTGTCTATGAAGATGAAGAACAGTCTCTATGAAACATGTAACTTTGCAATCCTTGCTGAGCATACCACGGGCTTAACATACGCACGATATTTAGAGAGCATATACATGAAAACAAAGGCTTCAAAATGAGACCAAGTACGTCTTTCTATCTCCTCGCCTTCTCTGTAAATCGGCGTCAGAAGTTGAAGAACGGTCTCTATGAAACATGTAACTTTGCAATCCTTGCTGAGCATACCACGGGCTTTACATACGCACGATATTTAGAGAGCATATACATGAAAACAAAGGCTTCAAAATGAGACCAAGTACGTCTTTCTATCTCCTCGCCTTCTCTGTAAATCGGCGTCAGAAGTTGAAGAATGGTGTCTATGAAGATGAAGAACAGTCTCTATGAAACATGTAACTTTGCAATCCTTGCTGAGCATACCACGGGCTTAACATACGCACGATATTTAGAGAGCATATAAATGAAAACAAAGGCTTCAAAATGAGACCAAGTACGTCTTTCTATCTCCTCGCCTTCTCTGTAAATCGGCGTCAGAAGTTGAAGAATGGTGTCTATGAAGATGAAGAACGGTCTCTATGAAACATGTAACTTTGCAATCCTTGCTGAGCATACCACGGGCTTTACATACGCACGATATTTAGAGAGCATATACATGAAAACAAAGGCTTCAAAATGAGACCAAGTACGTCTTTCTATCTCCTCGCCTTCTCTGTAAATCGGCGTCAGAAGTTGAAGAATGGTGTCTATGAAGATGAATAACAGTCTCTATGAAACATGTAACTTTGCAATCCTTGCTGAGCATACCACGAGCTTTACATACGCACGATATTTAGAGAGCATTTGCATGAAAACAAAGGCTTCAAAATGAGACCAAGTACGTCTTTCTATCTCCTCGCCTTCTCTGTAAATCGGCGTCAGAAGTTGAAGAATGGTGTCTATGAAGATGAATAACAGTCTCTATGAAACATGTAACTTTGCAATCCTTGCTGAGCATACCACGGGCTTAACATACGCACGATATTTAGAGAGCATATACATGAAAACAAAGGCTTCAAAATGAGACCAAGTACGTCTTTCTATCTCCTCGCCTTCTCTGTAAATCGGCGTCAGAAGTTGAAGAATGGTGTCTATGAAGATGAATAACAGTCTCTATGAAACATGTAACTTTGCAATCCTTGCTGAGCATACCACGAGCTTTACATACGCACGATATTTAGAGAGCATTTACATGAAAACAAAGGCTTCAAAATGAGACCAAGTACGTCTTTCTATCTCCTCGCCTTCTCTGTAAATCGGCGTCAGAAGTTGAAGAATGGTGTCTATGAAGATGAAGAACAGTCTCTATGAAACATGTAACTTTGCAATCCTTGCTGAGCATACCACGGGCTTAACATACGCACGATATTTAGAGAGCATATAAATGAAAACAAAGGCTTCAAAATGAGACCAAGTACGTCTTTCTATCTCCTCGCCTTCTCTGTAAATCGGCGTCAGAAGTTGAAGAACGGTCTCTATGAAACATGTAACTTTGCAATCCTTGCTGAGCATACCACGGGCTTTACACACGCACGATATTTAGGGAGCATATACATAAAAACGAAAGCTTCAAAATGAGACCAAATACGTCTTTCTATCTCCTCGCCGTCTCTGTAAATCGGCGTCAGAAGTTGAAGAACGGTCTCTATGAAACATGTAACTTTGCAATCCTTGCTGAGCATACCACGGGCTTTACATACGCACGATATTTAGGGAGCATATACATCAAAACGAAAGCTTCAAAATGAGACCAAATACGTCTTTCTATCTCCTCGCCTTCTCTGTAAATCGGCGTCAGAAGTTGAAGAATGGTGTCTATGAAGATGAAGAACGGTCTCTATGAAACATGTAACTTTGCAATCCTTGCTGAGCATACCACGAGCTTTACATACGCACGATACTTAAGGAGCATATACATGAAAACAAAGGCTTCAAAATGAGACCAAGTACGTCTTTCTATCTCCTCGCCTTCTCTGTAAATCGGCGTCAGAAGTTGAAGAATGGTGTCTATGAAGATGAAGAACGGTCTCTATGAAACATGTAACTTTGCAATCCTTGCTGAGCATACCACGAGCTTTACATACGCACGATACTTAAGGAGCATATACATGAAAACAAAGGCTTCAAAATGAGACCAAGTACGTCTTTCTATCTCCTCGCCTTCTCTGTAAATCGGCGTCAGAAGTTGAAGAATGGTGTCTATGAAGATGAATAACAGTCTCTATGAAACATGTAACTTTGCAATCCTTGCTGAGCATACCACGAGCTTTACATACGCACGATACTTAAGGAGCATTTACATGAAAACAAAGGCTTCAAAATGAGACCAAGTACGTCTTTCTATCTCCTCGCCTTCTCTGTAAATCGGCGTCAGAAGTTGAAGAGTGGTGTCTATGAAGATGAAGAACAGTCTCTATGAAACATGTAACTTTGCAATCCTTGCTGAGCATACCACGGGCTTAACATACGCACGATATTTAGAGAGCATATACATGAAAACAAAGGCTTCAAAATGAGACCAAGTACGTCTTTCTATCTCCTCGCCTTCTCTGTAAATCGGCGTCAGAAGTTGAAGAACGGTCTCTATGAAACATGTAACTTTGCAATCCTTGCTGAGCATACCACGGGCTTTACATACGCACGATATTTAGGGAGCATATACATCAAAACGAAAGCTTCAAAATGAGACCAAATACGTCTTTTTATCTCCTCGCCTTCTCTGTAAATCGGCGTCAGAAGTTGAAGAATGGTGTCTATGAAGATGAAGAACGGTCTCTATGAAACATGTAACTTTGCAATCCTTGCTGAGCATACCACGAGCTTTACATACACACGATACTTAAGGAGCATATACATGAAAACAAAGGCTTCAAAATGAGACCAAGTACGTCTTTCTATCTCCTCGCCTTCTATGTAAATCGGCGTCAGAAGTTGAAGAATGGTGTCTATGAAGTTGAAGAACGGTCTCAAGTAACTTTGCAATCCTTGCTGAGCATACCAGGGCTTTACATACGCACGATATTTAGAGAGCATATACATGAAAACAAAGGCTTCAAAATGAGACCAAGTACGTCTTTCTATCTCCTCGCCTTCTCTGTAAATCGGTGTCAGAAGTTGAAGAATGGTGTCTATGAAGATGAAGAACAGTCTCTATGAAACATGTAACTTTGCAATCCTTGCTGAGCATACCACGGGCTTAACATACGCACGATATTTAGAGAGCATATACATGAAAACAAAGGCTTCAAAATGAGACCAAGTACGTCTTTCTATCTCCTCGCCTTCTCTGTAAATCGGCGTCAGAAGTTGAAGAACGGTCTCTATGAAACATGTAACTTTGCAATCCTTGCTGAGCATACCACGGGCTTTACATACGCACGATATTTAGAGAGCATATACATGAAAACAAAGGCTTCAAAATGAGACCAAGTACGTCTTTCTATCTCCTCGCCTTCTCTGTAAATCGGCGTCAGAAGTTGAAGAATGGTGTCTATGAAGATGAAGAACAGTCTCTATGAAACATGTAACTTTGCAATCCTTGCTGAGCATACCACGGGCTTAACATACGCACGATATTTAGAGAGCATATAAATGAAAACAAAGGCTTCAAAATGAGACCAAGTACGTCTTTCTATCTCCTCGCCTTCTCTGTAAATCGGCGTCAGAAGTTGAAGAATGGTGTCTATGAAGATGAAGAACGGTCTCTATGAAACATGTAACTTTGCAATCCTTGCTGAGCATACCACGGGCTTTACATACGCACGATATTTAGAGAGCATATACATGAAAACAAAGGCTTCAAAATGAGACCAAGTACGTCTTTCTATCTCCTCGCCTTCTCTGTAAATCGGCGTCAGAAGTTGAAGAATGGTGTCTATGAAGATGAATAACAGTCTCTATGAAACATGTAACTTTGCAATCCTTGCTGAGCATACCACGAGCTTTACATACGCACGATATTTAGAGAGCATTTGCATGAAAACAAAGGCTTCAAAATGAGACCAAGTACGTCTTTCTATCTCCTCGCCTTCTCTGTAAATCGGCGTCAGAAGTTGAAGAATGGTGTCTATGAAGATGAATAACAGTCTCTATGAAACATGTAACTTTGCAATCCTTGCTGAGCATACCACGGGCTTAACATACGCACGATATTTAGAGAGCATATACATGAAAACAAAGGCTTCAAAATGAGACCAAGTACGTCTTTCTATCTCCTCGCCTTCTCTGTAAATCGGCGTCAGAAGTTGAAGAATGGTGTCTATGAAGATGAATAACAGTCTCTATGAAACATGTAACTTTGCAATCCTTGCTGAGCATACCACGAGCTTTACATACGCACGATATTTAGAGAGCATTTACATGAAAACAAAGGCTTCAAAATGAGACCAAGTACGTCTTTCTATCTCCTCGCCTTCTCTGTAAATCGGCGTCAGAAGTTGAAGAATGGTGTCTATGAAGATGAAGAACGGTCTCTATGAAACATGTAACTTTGCAATCCTTGCTGAGCATACCACGGGCTTTACATACGCACGATATTTAGAGAGCATATACATGAAAACAAAGGCTTCAAAATGAGACCAAGTACGTCTTTCTATCTCCTCGCCTTCTCTGTAAATCGGCGTCAGAAGTTGAAGAATGGTGTCTATGAAGATGAAGAACAGTCTCTATGAAACATGTAACTTTGCAATCCTTGCTGAGCATACCACGGGCTTAACATACGCACGATATTTAGAGAGCATATAAATGAAAACAAAGGCTTCAAAATGAGACCAAGTACGTCTTTCTATCTCCTCGCCTTCTCTGTAAATCGGCGTCAGAAGTTGAAGAACGGTCTCTATGAAACATGTAACTTTGCAATCCTTGCTGAGCATACCACGGGCTTTACACACGCACGATATTTAGGGAGCATATACATAAAAACGAAAGCTTCAAAATGAGACCAAATACGTCTTTCTATCTCCTCGCCTTCTCTGTAAATCGGCGTCAGAAGTTGAAGAACGGTCTCTATGAAACATGTAACTTTGCAATCCTTGCTGAGCATACCACGGGCTTAACATACGCACGATATTTAGAGAGCATATACATGAAAACAAAGGCTTCAAAATGAGACCAAGAACGTCTTTCTATCTCCTCGCCTTCTCTGTAAATCGGCGTCAGAAGTTGAAGAACGGTCTCTATGAAACATGTAACTTTGCAATCCTTGCTGAGCATACCACGGGCTTTACACACGCACGATATTTAGGGAGCATATACATGAAAACAAAGGCTTCAAAATGAGACCAAGTACGTCTTTCTATCTCCTCGCCTTCTCTGTAAATCGGCGTCAGAAGTTGAAGAATGGTGTCTATGAAGATGAAGAACGGTCTCTATGAAACATGTAACTTTGCAATCCTTGCTGAGCATACCACGGGCTTTACATACGCACGATATTTAGAGAGCATATACATGAAAACAAAGGCTTCAAAATGAGACCAAGTACGTCTTTCTATCTCCTCGCCTTCTCTGTAAATCGGCGTCAGAAGTTGAAGAATGGTGTCTTTGAAGATGAATAACAGTCTCTATGAAACATGTAACTTTGCAATCCTTGCTGAGCATACCACGGGCTTAACATACGCACGATATTTAGAGAGCATATAAATGAAAACAAAGGCTTCAAAATGAGACCAAATACGTCTTTCTATCTCCTCGCCTTCTCTGTAAATCGGCGTCAGAAGTTGAATAACAGTCTCTATGAAACATGTAACTTTGCAATCCTTGCTGAGCATACCACGAGCTTTACATACGCACGATATTTAGAGAGCATTTACATGAAAACAAAGGCTTCAAAATGAGACCAAGTACGTCTTTCTATCTCCTCGCCTTCTCTGTAAATCGGCGTCAGAAGTTGAAGAATGGTGTCTATGAAGATGAAGAACAGTCTCTATGAAACATGTAACTTTGCAATCCTTGCTGAGCATACCACGGGCTTAACATACGCACGATATTTAGAGAGCATATAAATGAAAACAAAGGCTTCAAAATGAGACCAAGTACGTCTTTCTATCTCCTCGCCTTCTCTGTAAATCGGCGTCAGAAGTTGAAGAACGGTCTCTATGAAACATGTAACTTTGCAATCCTTGCTGAGCATACCACGGGCTTTACACACGCACGATATTTAGGGAGCATATACATAAAAACGAAAGCTTCAAAATGAGACCAAATACGTCTTTCTATCTCCTCGCCTTCTCTGTAAATCGGCGTCAGAAGTTGAAGAACGGTCTCTATGAAACATGTAACTTTGCAATCCTTGCTGAGCATACCACGGGCTTTACATACGCACGATATTTAGGGAGCATATACATCAAAACGAAAGCTTCAAAATGAGACCAAATACGTCTTTCTATCTCCTCGCCTTCTCTGTAAATCGGCGTCAGAAGTTGAAGAATGGTGTCTATGAAGATGAAGAACGGTCTCTATGAAACATGTAACTTTGCAATCCTTGCTGAGCATACCACGGGCTTTACATACGCACGATATTTAGAGAGCATATACATGAAAACAAAGGCTTCAAAATGAGACCAAGTACGTCTTTCTATCTCCTCGCCTTCTCTGTAAATCGGCGTCAGAAGTTGAAGAATGGTGTCTTTGAAGATGAATAACAGTCTCTATGAAACATGTAACTTTGCAATCCTTGCTGAGCATACCACGGGCTTAACATACGCACGATATTTAGAGAGCATATAAATGAAAACAAAGGCTTCAAAATGAGACCAAATACGTCTTTCTATCTCCTCGCCTTCTCTGTAAATCGGCGTCAGAAGTTGAATAACAGTCTCTATGAAACATGTAACTTTGCAATCCTTGCTGAGCATACCACGAGCTTTACATACGCACGATATTTAGAGAGCATTTACATGAAAACAAAGGCTTCAAAATGAGACCAAGTACGTCTTTCTATCTCCTCGCCTTCTCTGTAAATCGGCGTCAGAAGTTGAAGAATGGTGTCTATGAAGATGAAGAACAGTCTCTATGAAACATGTAACTTTGCAATCCTTGCTGAGCATACCACGGGCTTAACATACGCACGATATTTAGAGAGCATATAAATGAAAACAAAGGCTTCAAAATGAGACCAAGTACGTCTTTCTATCTCCTCGCCTTCTCTGTAAATCGGCGTCAGAAGTTGAAGAACGGTCTCTATGAAACATGTAACTTTGCAATCCTTGCTGAGCATACCACGGGCTTTACACACGCACGATATTTAGGGAGCATATACATAAAAACGAAAGCTTCAAAATGAGACCAAATACGTCTTTCTATCTCCTCGCCTTCTCTGTAAATCGGCGTCAGAAGTTGAAGAACGGTCTCTATGAAACATGTAACTTTGCAATCCTTGCTGAGCATACCACGGGCTTTACATACGCACGATATTTAGGGAGCATATACATCAAAACGAAAGCTTCAAAATGAGACCAAATACGTCTTTCTATCTCCTCGCCTTCTCTGTAAATCGGCGTCAGAAGTTGAAGAATGGTGTCTATGAAGATGAAGAACGGTCTCTATGAAACATGTAACTTTGCAATCCTTGCTGAGCATACCACGAGCTTTACATACGCACGATACTTAAGGAGCATATACATGAAAACAAAGGCTTCAAAATGAGACCAAGTACGTCTTTCTATCTCCTCGCCTTCTCTGTAAATCGGCGTCAGAAGTTGAAGAATGGTGTCTATGAAGATGAATAACAGTCTCTATGAAACATGTAACTTTGCAATCCTTGCTGAGCATACCACGAGCTTTACATACGCACGATACTTAAGGAGCATTTACATAAAAACAAAGGCTTCAAAATGAGACCAAGTACGTCTTTCTATCTCCTCGCCTTCTCTGTAAATCGGCGTCAGAAGTTGAAGAATGGTGTCTATGAAGATGAAGAACAGTCTCTATGAAACATGTAACTTTGCAATCCTTGCTGAGCATACCACGGGCTTAACATACGCACGATATTTAGAGAGCATATACATGAAAACAAAGGCTTCAAAATGAGACCAAGTACGTCTTTCTATCTCCTCGCCTTCTCTGTAAATCGGCGTCAGAAGTTGAAGAACGGTCTCTATGAAACATGTAACTTTGCAATCCTTGCTGAGCATACCACGGGCTTTACACACGCACGATATTTAGGGAGCATATACATAAAAACGAAAGCTTCAAAATGAGACCAAATACGTCTTTCTATCTCCTCGCCTTCTCTGTAAATCGGCGTCAGAAGTTGAAGGACGGTCTCTATGAAACATGTAACTTTGCAATCCTTGCTGAGCATACCACGGGCTTTACATACGCACGATATTTAGAGAGCATATACATGAAAACAAAGGCTTCAAAATGAGACCAAGTACGTCTTTCTATCTCCTCGCCTTCTCTGTAAATCGGCGTCAGAAGTTGAAGAATGGTGTCTTTGAAGATGAATAACAGTCTCTATGAAACATGTAACTTTGCAATCCTTGCTGAGCATACCACGGGCTTAACATACGCACGATATTTAGAGAGCATATAAATGAAAACAAAGGCTTCAAAATGAGACCAAATACGTCTTTCTATCTCCTCGCCTTCTCTGTAAATCGGCGTCAGAAGTTGAAGAACGGTCTCTATGAAACATGTAACTTTGCAATCCTTGCTGAGCATACCACGGGCTTTACATACGCACGATATTTAGAGAGCATATACATGAAAACAAAGGCTTCAAAATGAGACCAAGTACGTCTTTCTATCTCCTCGCCTTCTCTGTAAATCGGCGTCAGAAGTTGAAGAATGGTGTCTATGAAGATGAATAACAGTCTCTATGAAACATGTAACTTTGCAATCCTTGCTGAGCATACCACGAGCTTTACATACGCACGATATTTAGAGAGCATTTGCATAAAAACAAAGGCTTCAAAATGAGACCAAGTACGTCTTTCTATCTCCTCGCCTTCTCTGTAAATCGGCGTCAGAAGTTGAAGAATGGTGTCTATGAAGATGAATAACAGTCTCTATGAAACATGTAACTTTGCAATCCTTGCTGAGCATACCACGGGCTTAACGTACGCACGATATTTAGAGAGCATATACATGAAAACAAAGGCTTCAAAATGAGACCAAGTACGTCTTTCTATCTCCTCGCCTTCTCTGTAAATCGGCGTCAGAAGTTGAAGAATGGTGTCTATGAAGATGAATAACAGTCTCTATGAAACATGTAACTTTGCAATCCTTGCTGAGCATACCACGAGCTTTACATACGCACGATATTTAGAGAGCATTTACATGAAAACAAAGGCTTCAAAATGAGACCAAGTACGTCTTTCTATCTCCTCGCCTTCTCTGTAAATCGGCGTCAGAAGTTGAAGAATGGTGTCTATGAAGATGAAGAACAGTCTCTATGAAACATGTAACTTTGCAATCCTTGCTGAGCATACCACGGGCTTAACATACGCACGATATTTAGAGAGCATATAAATGAAAACAAAGGCTTCAAAATGAGACCAAGTACGTCTTTCTATCTCCTCGCCTTCTCTGTAAATCGGCGTCAGAAGTTGAAGAACGGTCTCTATGAAACATGTAACTTTGCAATCCTTGCTGAGCATACCACGGGCTTTACACACACACGATATTTAGGGAGCATATACATAAAAACGAAAGCTTCAAAATGAGACCAAATACGTCTTTCTATCTCCTCGCCTTCTCTGTAAATCGGCGTCAGAAGTTGAAGAACGGTCTCTATGAAACATGTAACTTTGCAATCCTTGCTGAGCATACCACGGGCTTTACACACGCACGATATTTAGGGAGCATATACATAAAAACGAAAGCTTCAAAATGAGACCAAATACGTCTTTCTATCTCCTCGCCTTCTCTGTAAATCGGCGTCAGAAGTTGAAGGACGGTCTCTATGAAACATGTAACTTTGCAATCCTTGCTGAGCATACCACGGGCTTTACATACGCACGATATTTAGAGAGCATATACATGAAAACAAAGGCTTCAAAATGAGACCAAGTACGTCTTTCTATCTCCTCGCCTTCTCTGTAAATCGGCGTCAGAAGTTGAAGAATGGTGTCTATGAAGATGAAGAACGGTCTCTATGAAACATGTAACTTTGCAATCCTTGCTGAGCATACCACGGGCTTTACATACGCACGATATTTAGAGAGCATATACATGAAAACAAAGGCTTCAAAATGAGACCAAGTACGTCTTTCTATCTCCTCGCCTTCTCTGTAAATCGGCGTCAGAAGTTGAAGAATGGTGTCTTTGAAGATGAATAACAGTCTCTATGAAACATGTAACTTTGCAATCCTTGCTGAGCATACCACGGGCTTAACATACGCACGATATTTAGAGAGCATATACATGAAAACAAAGGCTTCAAAATGAGACCAAGTACGTCTTTCTATCTCCTCGCCTTCTCTGTAAATCGGCGTCAGAAGTTGAAGAATGGTGTCTATGAAGATGAATAACAGTCTCTATGAAACATGTAACTTTGCAATCCTTGCTGAGCATACCACGAGCTTTACATACGCACGATATTTAGAGAGCATTTACATGAAAACAAAGGCTTCAAAATGAGACCAAGTACGTCTTTCTATCTCCTCGCCTTCTCTGTAAATCGGCGTCAGAAGTTGAAGAATGGTGTCTATGAAGATGAAGAACAGTCTCTATGAAACATGTAACTTTGCAATCCTTGCTGAGCATACCACGGGCTTAACATACGCACGATATTTAGAGAGCATATAAATGAAAACAAAGGCTTCAAAATGAGACCAAGTACGTCTTTCTATCTCCTCGCCTTCTCTGTAAATCGGCGTCAGAAGTTGAAGAACGGTCTCTATGAAACATGTAACTTTGCAATCCTTGCTGAGCATACCACGGGCTTTACACACGCACGATATTTAGGGAGCATATACATAAAAACGAAAGCTTCAAAATGAGACCAAATACGTCTTTCTATCTCCTCGCCTTCTCTGTAAATCGGCGTCAGAAGTTGAAGAACGGTCTCTATGAAACATGTAACTTTGCAATCCTTGCTGAGCATACCACGGGCTTTACATACGCACGATACTTTAGGAGCATATACATCAAAACGAAAGCTTCAAAATGAGACCAAATACGTCTTTCTATCTCCTCGCCTTCTCTGTAAATCGGCGTCAGAAGTTGAAGAATGGTGTCTATGAAGATGAAGAACGGTCTCTATGAAACATGTAACTTTGCAATCCTTGCTGAGCATACCACGGCTTTACATACGCACGATATTTAGGAGCATATACATGAAAACAAAGGCTTCAAAATGAGACCAAGTACGAAATTCTATCTCCTCGCCTTCTCTGTAAATCGGCGTCAGAAGTTGAAGAATGGTGTCTATGAAGATGAATAACAGTCTCTATGAAACATGTAACTTTGCAATCCTTGCTGAGCATACCACGAGCTTTACATACGCACGATATTTAGAGAGCATTTACATGAAAACAAAGGCTTCAAAATGAGACCAAGTACGTCTTTCTATCTCCTCGCCTTCTCTGTAAATCGGCGTCAGAAGTTGAAGAATGGTGTCTATGAAGATGAAGAACAGTCTCTATGAAACATGTAACTTTGCAATCCTTGCTGAGCATACCACGGGCTTAACATACGCACGATATTTAGAGAGCATATACATGAAAACAAAGGCTTCAAAATGAGACCAAGTACGTCTTTCTATCTCCTCGCCTTCTCTGTAAATCGGCGTCAGAAGTTGAAGAACGGTCTCTATGAAACATGTAACTTTGCAATCCTTGCTGAGCATACCACGGGCTTTACACACGCACGATATTTAGGGAGCATATACATAAAAACGAAAGCTTCAAAATGAGACCAAATACGTCTTTCTATCTCCTCGCCTTCTCTGTAAATCGGCGTCAGAAGTTGAAGAACGGTCTCTATGAAACATGTAACTTTGCAATCCTTGCTGAGCATACCACGGGCTTTACATACGCACGATATTTAGAGAGCATATACATGAAAACAAAGGCTTCAAAATGAGACCAAGTACGTCTTTCTATCTCCTCGCCTTCTCTGTAAATCGGCGTCAGAAGTTGAAGAATGGTGTCTATGAAGATGAAGAACAGTCTCTATGAAACATGTAACTTTGCAATCCTTGCTGAGCATACCACGGGCTTAACATACGCACGATATTTAGAGAGCATATACATGAAAACAAAGGCTTCAAAATGAGACCAAGTACGTCTTTCTATCTCCTCGCCTTCTCTGTAAATCGGCGTCAGAAGTTGAAGAACGGTCTCTATGAAACATGTAACTTTGCAATCCTTGCTGAGCATACCACGGGCTTTACACACGCACGATATTTAGGGAGCATATACATAAAAACGAAAGCTTCAAAATGAGACCAAATACGTCTTTCTATCTCCTCGCCTTCTCTGTAAATCGGCGTCAGAAGTTGAAGGACGGTCTCTATGAAACATGTAACTTTGCAATCCTTGCTGAGCATACCACGGGCTTTACATACGCACGATATTTAGAGAGCATATACATGAAAACAAAGGCTTCAAAATGAGACCAAGTACGTCTTTCTATCTCCTCGCCTTCTCTGTAAATCGGCGTCAGAAGTTGAAGAATGGTGTCTTTGAAGATGAATAACAGTCTCTATGAAACATGTAACTTTGCAATCCTTGCTGAGCATACCACGGGCTTAACATACGCACGATATTTAGAGAGCATATAAATGAAAACAAAGGCTTCAAAATGAGACCAAATACGTCTTTCTATCTCCTCGCCTTCTCTGTAAATCGGCGTCAGAAGTTGAAGAACGGTCTCTATGAAACATGTAACTTTGCAATCCTTGCTGAGCATACCACGGGCTTTACATACGCACGATATTTAGAGAGCATATACATGAAAACAAAGGCTTCAAAATGAGACCAAGTACGTCTTTCTATCTCCTCGCCTTCTCTGTAAATCGGCGTCAGAAGTTGAAGAATGGTGTCTATGAAGATGAATAACAGTCTCTATGAAACATGTAACTTTGCAATCCTTGCTGAGCATACCACGAGCTTTACATACGCACGATATTTAGAGAGCATTTGCATAAAAACAAAGGCTTCAAAATGAGACCAAGTACGTCTTTCTATCTCCTCGCCTTCTCTGTAAATCGGCGTCAGAAGTTGAAGAATGGTGTCTATGAAGATGAATAACAGTCTCTATGAAACATGTAACTTTGCAATCCTTGCTGAGCATACCACGGGCTTAACGTACGCACGATATTTAGAGAGCATATACATGAAAACAAAGGCTTCAAAATGAGACCAAGTACGTCTTTCTATCTCCTCGCCTTCTCTGTAAATCGGCGTCAGAAGTTGAAGAATGGTGTCTATGAAGATGAATAACAGTCTCTATGAAACATGTAACTTTGCAATCCTTGCTGAGCATACCACGAGCTTTACATACGCACGATATTTAGAGAGCATTTACATGAAAACAAAGGCTTCAAAATGAGACCAAGTACGTCTTTCTATCTCCTCGCCTTCTCTGTAAATCGGCGTCAGAAGTTGAAGAATGGTGTCTATGAAGATGAAGAACAGTCTCTATGAAACATGTAACTTTGCAATCCTTGCTGAGCATACCACGGGCTTAACATACGCACGATATTTAGAGAGCATATAAATGAAAACAAAGGCTTCAAAATGAGACCAAGTACGTCTTTCTATCTCCTCGCCTTCTCTGTAAATCGGCGTCAGAAGTTGAAGAACGGTCTCTATGAAACATGTAACTTTGCAATCCTTGCTGAGCATACCACGGGCTTTACACACGCACGATATTTAGGGAGCATATACATAAAAACGAAAGCTTCAAAATGAGACCAAATACGTCTTTCTATCTCCTCGCCTTCTCTGTAAATCGGCGTCAGAAGTTGAAGAACGGTCTCTATGAAACATGTAACTTTGCAATCCTTGCTGAGCATACCACGGGCTTTACACACGCACGATATTTAGGGAGCATATACATAAAAACGAAAGCTTCAAAATGAGACCAAATACGTCTTTCTATCTCCTCGCCTTCTCTGTAAATCGGCGTCAGAAGTTGAAGGACGGTCTCTATGAAACATGTAACTTTGCAATCCTTGCTGAGCATACCACGGGCTTTACATACGCACGATATTTAGAGAGCATATACATGAAAACAAAGGCTTCAAAATGAGACCAAGTACGTCTTTCTATCTCCTCGCCTTCTCTGTAAATCGGCGTCAGAAGTTGAAGAATGGTGTCTATGAAGATGAAGAACGGTCTCTATGAAACATGTAACTTTGCAATCCTTGCTGAGCATACCACGGGCTTTACATACGCACGATATTTAGAGAGCATATACATGAAAACAAAGGCTTCAAAATGAGACCAAGTACGTCTTTCTATCTCCTCGCCTTCTCTGTAAATCGGCGTCAGAAGTTGAAGAATGGTGTCTTTGAAGATGAATAACAGTCTCTATGAAACATGTAACTTTGCAATCCTTGCTGAGCATACCACGGGCTTAACATACGCACGATATTTAGAGAGCATATAAATGAAAACAAAGGCTTCAAAATGAGACCAAATACGTCTTTCTATCTCCTCGCCTTCTCTGTAAATCGGCGTCAGAAGTTGAAGAACGGTCTCTATGAAACATGTAACTTTGCAATCCTTGCTGAGCATACCACGGGCTTTACATACGCACGATATTTAGAGAGCATATACATGAAAACAAAGGCTTCAAAATGAGACCAAGTACGTCTTTCTATCTCCTCGCCTTCTCTGTAAATCGGCGTCAGAAGTTGAAGAATGGTGTCTATGAAGATGAATAACAGTCTCTATGAAACATGTAACTTTGCAATCCTTGCTGAGCATACCACGAGCTTTACATACGCACGATATTTAGAGAGCATTTGCATAAAAACAAAGGCTTCAAAATGAGACCAAGTACGTCTTTCTATCTCCTCGCCTTCTCTGTAAATCGGCGTCAGAAGTTGAAGAATGGTGTCTATGAAGATGAATAACAGTCTCTATGAAACATGTAACTTTGCAATCCTTGCTGAGCATACCACGGGCTTAACGTACGCACGATATTTAGAGAGCATATACATGAAAACAAAGGCTTCAAAATGAGACCAAGTACGTCTTTCTATCTCCTCGCCTTCTCTGTAAATCGGCGTCAGAAGTTGAAGAATGGTGTCTATGAAGATGAATAACAGTCTCTATGAAACATGTAACTTTGCAATCCTTGCTGAGCATACCACGAGCTTTACATACGCACGATATTTAGAGAGCATTTACATGAAAACAAAGGCTTCAAAATGAGACCAAGTACGTCTTTCTATCTCCTCGCCTTCTCTGTAAATCGGCGTCAGAAGTTGAAGAATGGTGTCTATGAAGATGAAGAACAGTCTCTATGAAACATGTAACTTTGCAATCCTTGCTGAGCATACCACGGGCTTAACATACGCACGATATTTAGAGAGCATATAAATGAAAACAAAGGCTTCAAAATGAGACCAAGTACGTCTTTCTATCTCCTCGCCTTCTCTGTAAATCGGCGTCAGAAGTTGAAGAACGGTCTCTATGAAACATGTAACTTTGCAATCCTTGCTGAGCATACCACGGGCTTTACACACGCACGATATTTAGGGAGCATATACATAAAAACGAACGTCTTTCTATCTCCTCGCTTCT